>JAODAL010001448.1:0-230601 GCA_025379985.1 Phyllomedusa bahiana
AAACCTGATCTCTAACCTCATCATTTAACCCTTTTTGCTTCTGAAAGAGGGAATAACTCCCTTTCTATTAGAACCAGCTGAGCACACTGCACTGATTTAAAAACCTGTGCACCTATACTCATTTTTTTCAAAAAAAGATTTTTGGATGTGCAGAGCCAAATTTTGTCTTTTAGTCTGCACAAGGCTGAGATGGGCTACAAGACAATAGGCAAGCAGCTGGGTGAGAAGGTGACAACTGTTGATGCAATTATTAGAAAATGGAAGAAACACAAGATGACTTTCAATCTTCTTCGGCCTGGGGCTCCATCCAAGATCTCACCCGTGGGGTAAGGATGATTCTGAGAAATGTCATGAATCAGCTCAGAACTACAGTACAAAGTACTCAGTCAATGACCTGATTAGATCTGGGACCACAGTCTCAAAAATTACCAATAGTAAAACACTACGCAGTCATGGATTAAAATCCTGCAGCGCACACAAGTTCCTCCTGCTCATGCCAGCACATGTCCCGGCCCTTTTGAAGTTCACCAATGACCATCTGGATAATGCAGAGGAGGCATGGGAGATTGTCATGTGGTCAGATGAGACCAAAATAGAACTTTCTGGTATCAACTCCACTCACCATGTTTGCAGAAAGAAGGATGAGTACAACACCAAGAACACTGTCCCAACTCATACTTTAAGGGTGCGTTTCTGCAAAGGGGACAGGATGACTGCACCGTATTGAATGGAGGATGTATGGGGTGAGATTTTGGCAACCCATCTCCTTTCTTCAGTAAGAGCATTGAAGATGGGTCGTGACTGGGTCTTCTAGCATGACAATGACCAAAAATATACAACCAGGGCAACTAAGGAGTGACTTGGTAAGAAGCATTTCAAGGTCCTGGAGTCGCTTAGCCAGTCTCCAGACCTGAACCCAATCAAAAATCTTTGGAGGGAGCTGAAATTTAATGTAGTCCAGCGACAGCCCCGGAACCTGAAAGATCTGGAGAAGAGCCAAAATCCCTGCTGCAGTGTGTGCAAACTTGGTCAAGAACTACAGGAAACGTCTGAACTCTGTAATTGCACATAAAGGTTTCTCTACCAAATATTAAGTTCTGTTTTTCTATTGTATCAAATAATTATTTCATGCAAAAAAATGCTAATTGTTTATTTAGAAATCATACAATGTGATTTTCTGTATGTTTTTTAGATTCTGTCTGTAACAGTTGAAGTGTACCTACGATAAAAATTACAGGCCTTTTCATTCTTTGTAGGTGGGAAAACTTGAAAAATCACCAGTGTAGCAAATACTTATTTTCTCCAATATATGTATATAGAGAATACAAAAGAATAAATCTATTAATATCATACTTTTAGCAAATAGGAATGACAAAATGGAGAACTCAAAAAAGATTAGAGGGAATTATTTTTTTTCCTACAGAACCAAATCTGCCTATTGATTGTAACTGGTATTACAACTCACAAATTAAGTGAATTTGTCTGAACTGTAATAATGGATCCAGGCTTATTATATGATAATTATAGAACAAATTACTTAATCAACAAAGCAATAAAATAATCATTTTTTTAGTTTTCAAAAATGGGACTAAATCCTCAAAGCATTTTCTCCATTGGAATCTGATCCCATTTCACCCCAATGAACAAAATACAGCCGTGTAAATAAAGCATAAGCCAAATAAATAACTCAAGTTTATATTGTAATTTCTTTGCAGAGTTTAGCCATTTGAGTGTTAGCTTTATACTTTCTTTGAACAATATTATTGTAGATGATATCTAACATTGACTCTAGTTTTCATGCTTCTCTAGTTGCTACAATGGCATATCAGGTTAATGTCTATCAAGTTCAACAAAGGTTGGAGAAAGTTGGAGAAGGGGGGGAGTAAAAAAATTTAAAACTTGTTCCCCCACCTTGTAGATTTTGAAAACCCAAAAGGGCAGAAGCCATATCCCCCTAAGGAATATTTATTCTGACCCCCAAAATTTGCATCAGATGGTTCAGGTATTTTATATGACTACATAGGTATAAATATTTAGTTGGAAATAGTTATCTAAACCTTTCTTGAAACCCTCAACTATTTTTGCTGTGACCAGCTCCTGTGGCTGTTCCACAGATTCACAGTTCTCATAGAAGATGGTTGTTTTCTCTTAAAAATTGAATTTTTTTTCTCGATGGGGGAAAATTTCCCCTATTTTTGTTTAATAAAATTTAAACCACTTTTTGTAGGGGTTTTAGTATTTATAAATTAAATCTGTCTCCCAGAGGTATTTCTCAAGACTTAAATTTTCTCATAATAAGGTGTCTTTTCCCCCTTATTAGTTTGGTTGTCGCTTTGCTTTCTTTGCCCCATTACATCCTATAAACTGGAGCTCGAAACGGGCTTTTTCCAAGTGAGCTGGTGCAATGATTTTTCGGCGGTAATTTTACACCCTTTATTATATAATAATAATAATAATAATAATAAAAATCTTTATTTATATAGCGCCAACATATTGCAGCATTTAAAATGTGGGGTATAATTCAGACAAAGACAGACTTACACAGGAAAAGAACATACAGGTGGACAAAAGGTGTGGGGGCCCCTGCTCGAAAAGAGTTTTACAATCTAAGAGGATGCCGGGGAGAAAACAAAGGGGAGAAGTGAAAAAATTTTTAAATGGCCAGCCATGTTTTTAAAAATATGGGGGGGTTTTTATAAAAATTTGGTAAAACCTGCCACCTTGACTGTACATCTTTTAAGATAAGTGCCTGTGAGGCCCTAGTGTAGGGAGTGAAAAAGTGTTGATAAAGGTGGGGGTTAACAATTAGTGGTTTTGGTAGGCCTCCCGGGAAAATACGTTTTTTTGGACATCTTAAAATGTAAAGGCTGGGATTGTGCCTGATGGTACGTGGTGGGATGTTCCAGAGAATGGGTGCAGCAGTGCAAAATCTTGAAGACGGGCATGGGGGGTTCGGATGTTGTAGTTGTAGTTTGATGTCCTGTGGGGAGGAGGGGCGGGGTGGTAGCAGAGATGGGGAGGAGATGTATGGGGGTGCACCCTGTGGAGAGCTTTATGAGTGAGGGATTAGTTTTTGCTGTATTCTGTATGGATGGGAAACCCCAGTGTAGTGACTGACACAGGGTGAGGCATCAGTATAGGGTGGAGAGAAAGACAACCCTGGTGCGCATTCAGGATTTTTTGGAGAGGGGAGGTTTACAGAAGGGGACGATAAGCAAGGAGTTACGTATCAAGCGGAATGAAAAAGAGCAAAAATTTGGATTTTAAAGTTTTTTCCACAGTGAGAAAGGAGGATTTGGGATGTTTTGAGGTGCAAGTGAAGGAGGGGAAGGGTTTGGATATAGGGGTGAAGGTCAGATAGGTCTTGAAACCCCCAAGACATCGGGCTGCGCCTGGGGTTTTTATGGTGATCCCACACACTGAGAGAAAAAATAGCAGGGGGGGTTTGGTTTTGTAGATGGGGGAAAAACAAAAAGTTGGGTTTTTGGGTGGGTTTAGTTGGAGTTTTAGGGGGACTGATGTCGAGACGCGGACGACGCATGGTTTTTGTAGCGGGGCAGGAGTGGGGTCTGGGAAAGGTGTTAATTGGGTATCAGCGTAGAGGTGGTACTGAAGAAAATTCTTGATGGTTTGGCCATAGGGCTGTTTTTTTTGAGAAGAGGAATGGACCAAGAAGACCCTGGGGGGGCCCCCTCGGCAAGAGGGAGGGAGAGGAAGTAAAAACCTGCAAATGAGACACGAAGAAGGGGGTCAGAGAGGTAGGAAAAGGAATAGGAGAGCAGTGCCCGGATCCCAATGGTGCTGAGATGCTGGGAGAAGTGGTGATCAACAGTGTCAAATGCTGCAGAGAGATCCAGAAGAACCCAAAAAGATATTTGCCCTGAATTTAAGCAGTGTGGAGATCGTTAGAGACTTTAACTAGGCAGTTTTGGGGAGTGAAAGAGGGGAAAAACCTGTTGGGGAGGGATCCAGAAGGTTAGCAGAGGATAGCGGATTGGCGAGAGTGCCAGGCGTTCGGAGTTAGAGAAAAAGGGGAAGGTTGAGTGGTGGTATTTGGGCAGCACAGGATGGGTCCAGGGAGGGTTTTTTTTTTAGTGGGGGAGTTATGTACCCTGTTTAAGGAGGATGGGAAGCCCCAATGGAGAGGAGAGGTTACAGATGCAGTAAGGTGAGAGAGGATAGCGGGAAATAGATTGGGAGAAGGTGGGGGGAAGGGGGGCGTAGAGCAGGTTTTGGGGGCGAGAGACGGAGAACCCTGGATACTTCTTCTTTGTCGTTGGGCAAGGTGAGAAAAAATAGAGGATGTGGGGGGGGGGGAAAGGATGGGTTTACTTGGGGGTTGGGTGTGAGTGTTTGCCGGATACTGTAAATTTTTGTCTTTGAAGTGGGGGGGAGGTCCTCAGCACAGGGGTCAGAGACCGGGGCGTGGCTTTGGCCTGGAAGGGGTGGGGGTGTCAAACGGGGTTTTTTGGGGTTGTTGGTAAGGTTGAGAGGGGAGGTGAAAATTTTTGTTTGGCGCTGTGAGGGGTGTGATAAGTTGAGCTGAATTTGTAGTGGAGAAAGTCTGAGGTAGCTTCAAAATTTCCCCACAGACGCTCAGCAAACTGGGATCGTTGCGGAAACCCAAGTCTGAGGTTTTTCCCAGGCTGGCGGCGTTGATCGGGGTTGGTAGGTGGTGAGTGGTGCCAATATGCCAGGGTGGTTGTGAGGTTTCGTTGTAATTTTTGAACCCAGGTCGGGGACGGAGGGGGGGGGAGATTGGGGGAGTGAGGATGTATGGTGTCTATGATTTCCCTGGGGGGTTAAGGGAGCGGAATACTGATGGTGAAGGGCAGGTGTGTCCAGAAAAGGCTGGAATTGTAGTAAAAGAGATAAGGTTATGATCGAAGAGATAAGGAAAATTTGGTGGGGTTAGAAATTGATAGAGAGAAGAAGACCAGTAAAGAGAGCCCCCATCCTTGGGGTGTGAAGTCAGAAAAACTGAAAAGAGGCCAAGAGAAGAGGAGTGAAAGAAACTGAGGGAGAAGGAGAATGGGGTCATCAAGGGGGATTTTTGAAATAAACCCAGAGAGAGTGGGATTTCAGAGAGGGAAATAGGGGAGCCAGGCAGCGAAATTATCCAAAAATTGGCGGGGTGACCCGGGGGGGGGGTCTGTAACAACTGCGCTCTGTGGAAAATGGCCGAAAGGTCTAGGTGTGGACTTAAAAGGGGGAAAAAAGTGAGGGAGGGTGCGGGGGGAATACCTGGTAGTACAGTGTGGAGAGAAAAGTATGCCATCCTCCACCGGCCTGTTCTGGGTCTGGGGGTGTGGGTAAAGTGTGGGCCGCCATAGGTGGAAGAAAGGGAAGCGGGTCAGAGTGCGGAGCCATGTTTCTGTGAGGGCCGCAGGTTGAGGGAATGAGAAAAGAAAAGGTCATGAACACAGTGAGTTTGTTGCCCAAAAGATCGGGCATTCCAGGGCACATTTAAAAGGGGGGAGGGAAAGGTTTCAGTGAAAAAGCGAGAGGTTAGCGGGTTTCTATGGAAGGAGGAGGAATGGGTGAGCAGTAAAAAGGAAAGGGGGCCGGGGGGTTTGGAGGAGTACCCCAGCGAGAAGAGGGAATGAAAAAACGACGCAGATGGTTAAGTGATGGTATGAGCGGGTTTGTGCAGCATATGCAAGCAGGCGATTTTGGGTGGGGTTAAAAAGGGAGAAAAGGTGTGGGGTGTATCTGGGTGAGGGGGGTAGGGCGGGATTTGGTTTTGAATTGCAGGGGGGAGATGGGTGGTACAGTAGAAGGGAGATGGGGCAAGGGAGATAGCATTTGTGGATGGTGAATGAGTTGTGGAATCTAAAGATAGGTCTCACAGAAAAAACCTTCCCCCGGCCCCCCTTATGCCCACTTCGGGCCCCTTTCGGTCATATTTTTTCAAGTCACTTACAAATATCACTTTCAAAACTAGCAATTTTAAAAATTTCCCTAATTTGATCCGATTGACCCCAGGTAAATTTCCTCAGTCCAAAATATAGTGTGCTTGGTGGTCTTTATCATTTGGAAACGGTGTTGTAAATGGGTGGGTAACAAAAAGGCCCCCTTTACAGAAAACAGATTTTTATTTAGATTTGGGACAAAGGCTGAATTTAAAAACAAAAGGGGCTTTTGGGAAAACAGACCTGGGGTCCCATCTGTTAACATAAAACATTAAATGCAAATTAATACAGAAAATATTTCGAGGGATGGTGGGATTGTAGTTTCCACACTACAATTCAATGCCCTTATAATACGCAGATATTTGAGGGATGGTGAGGGTTTGTTACACACAGACAAATTTAAATGACAATATAAAACAGCAGATATTTCAGGGGGGATGGCTGAGGATTGTAGTTCCACCATACCAAATCAAATGAAATATAATACAGCGATATTTCAGAGGGTGGCTGGGGTTGTTTGTTTACCACTTTCCTGTGAAAAGAGGGAGAAAGCATGATCAGTGATAGCAGGGGCCCGGTATATTTCTTAAAATCACTTGTCCGGGGAGTCCATGCCCCAACGCCCCAAAATTTCCCGCTGGCCTCCCGATTAGCTATTGATTTAATGTGTTTGTAAACTAGATTACGTCAAGAACGCTCAGATCTTTTCAAAAAGTGATCTTCAGTTTTTGACCCCTTTTGGGAAAACATTTTTGCAGTTGTTATACCCCGGGGCGAAATTTTTTGTTTTCCACATTGAACCTCATTTGCCAAGTGGCAACATTTCTTTTGGATTAAGCTCAGGACTTTGATTTCGCTATTGCAAAACTTTATCTTCATTCTTCTTTCACCATTCTTTGGTAGAATGACTTGTGTGCTTAGGGTCATTGTCTTGCTGCATGACCTACATTCTTTTGAGATTTGTCATGAAGTGTCCTGATTGTGTTTAGCGATTACGTTTGGTTCGACATGGGCGTAGTCGATAGTCGGCCACCCTCGATAAAGGTTTTTCGATAGTGAGCAGTCGATTATTGGGGATGACATTAAAGTCTTGGGAGACAACAACACCCTTTATTCTTACACTCAAACAGGGTGGGGAAACTGGAATTAAAAGCCACAACAGTAATGTACTGCTACATCTTAGGACAACTTGGCTTAAAAGCCACAGAAAAAAAGTCCCACCATTTATATTGTTTGTACCACAAATGACCTTAAACCTGCTCACCCCAAATTTAAAAAAAAAGCCGAAGGGAGTATTTTTTGCCATATTTTACTTGAAATGGACATTGAATATCCCTGTTGGAACGCAGCTGACCCCAAAAACCGCTTTTCCACGATTAAAAAATGGGGGGAAAAAAGTAGTCTTTGAACCACCATTTTGGAACTGGACATTGAAAAACCCTGTCTGGACCGCAGTCCCCCTTTAAACCCGTTGGCCCACGATTAAAAAAAATGCCCGGAAAAAGGGTCTTTAACCACCCTTTTAGTTGAACTGGACTGGCTAGAACTGTCGGGACCGCAGTATGACCTTTTAACCTTTTCTGACCCCCCGATTAAAAAAATGCCCGGGAAAAAAGGGGTTTTCAACCACCATTTTAGTTGAATTTGGGCATTGATTACCTGTCCTGTGCCCCAGCTGCCCAGGGCCCGGGTTCAGTGGGTGCGGGGGAGCCAGGTGGGGCTGTCATTATTAACACGCGGTTTTTAAAAATGCCCCGATGACGCAGCAACGAAAATGTGTGCTGAAGCAGAGGCGGAAGTGTGAGAATCCAGCCTTATCGTACACGTCAAGGACCTGGGTAGGTTGCCCTCCCTATGGTGCGGCCCAAATTTAGCTTACTTGGAAAAATGGTGGTTAACGTCCTGTTCCAAAACCCGGTGCCCTTTTTCTTGGCATTCTTTTTCTCATTTTCTCAACGTGTGGAGGAAATTGTCTCTGTACTTTGTTCTCTGTCCCTGCTCCATACTCCCTGTCCCCTTTAAATTTCTAATCTGGTCAGTTTTTTTGTACCTCCTTGTCATTTCAGAGGAATTTTTTACCTATTTTGTCATGCAAGTTTTTTTAGTGTTAATTCTAGGGAAAAAATTTTTAAAATAGGGTGGAATCCCCCCATGTCTTTGTTTCTCTTTTTTTTTAAAGTATTAAATGGGGTTTCTAATAAGGGTTGATAGTATGTTAAAGATCTTGCAAAAACAAAGTCATTTGCATTTGGTCCTTAACGTGTCCCACCATTCTGTTTTTGCGCACCCTCACCCTTTAGCCCTCTTGAAAATTTGAAGAACAAAAGTCTGTTAGAAACAACATTTTTTTTTTTAAAAGGGGCCTGTGTATAGCTGTTTTTAACAAAAGCCCCCAAAAATTCAAAGCATGACCCTTGAGCCACTTCGCAATTGTGAAAAACAAGCTGTTGAAAACAAATTTTTTTATAATAGGACTGTAGTTAGTGTTTTTAAGCAAATGCCCCCCAAAAAATTCAAAGCATGCCCTTTTAGCCCCTTTGGAAAATTGTGAAAAAAAATGTTGTTAGAAACAACATTTTTTTTTTAATGGACCTGTAGTTTGCTGCTTTCAAAGCAGCATGACCCAAAAAATTATAAAAAAGACTTTCAGCCCCGTTAAAAATTGTGGGGGAGAATGCCCCTTAGAAGCCCCATTTCTGTTTAAAAAGGGCCTGTTATTGCTGATTACAGCTACAGACCCCCCAAAAAATTTAATTTTTGATTCTAGCATATTAAAAATTTTGAGGGAAAATGCCACTTAAAAACCACATTTCTGTTCCAAAGGCATAATTTTTGTGTATTCACCGCAACTTTACTCAAACCATTGACAAAGCGAAAAAATTTTTAAGATAAAGTGAGTAAATGGAATCGGTGTTGTCATAAAAACCTTGCTGCTTTTTTCGTCCCTCAAGTAAAACCCCCAAATGAACTTTTGGGAAAAGAGATAAAATTGCAGTAAGAAATGACCATTTTAAAAAAAATTTTTAAGAGGCCATTTTGTTTGAAGAGGAATGTAAGTAGACCGGCAACAATTTGGTGACCTGGGCAATTGGGGCCAAAACATCATCAGGATCCTCCCTGTTCTTTAATAAAAGTCAAACGATAAAACATTTTGTGGTAACCCAGATGCGTTTGTCTGAAGACTCCCCCAGGGGGTGGGGGCCCGTTTTTTCCCAGATATCCCGCTGGTGCTGGGCGGGACAAATTTTAGGGTGACGAGCCAGCTCGGGCCATTCGTATTTTGGATCTCAGAAGTCTTTTTGGGCGGAAACATACAAAAAAACACGTTTTTGAGACGCGATAGTCGTGCCCATGTCTTAAGTGATCTCTGTGTGTTGGATGTGTCCCCTGATTGCTTGGTTTGGTGAGGTGGTAAACAAAGATTGCCAGAGGTCCCCATTAGGCTTCTCCCACCTTGCTGTGCTGCCCTATGCCTACTTTGGGACTCTACTGCTGTCACGTTGCTGATGTTGTTCACCGTGACATTTGGGGAAGTGAAGCAGACGCAAAAAGATGTCTCCGTTGATCAATCAGCAAGGTCTCCTTTCCTGCATTTTATCCTTTTTTGGGTGGGTGGAAGGAAAAATGCTGGTTTTGTTTTTTACCCGGGATCAGGAGGGTGGCCACCAGTAACGTTGTTATTTTGATGGCCCCAATGGGGATATGTTGGAGGAAAAGGAGATCCCAAACATCATGTGGAGATGGAGCCTTGATTTCCCCAAACCCCTTTGGGGCGAGGGGCACTAGCAAAAGATCTTTTTCATCTTCCCCCTCCGCCCTCAAATTGCGCCCCCTCTTTCCCCCCCGGCAGGGATGTCGGTAAAAACGGTTTTCTGGAAAACCTCCCCCTCCTCCTTCCCGTGCCTCCGGCACAGCTTTAACAAAAGCCCTGACTTTCCTGAGATGATGCACCTGAGAGTGATGTGCCACCTTGACTAGCTCTGGACCCCGAAAACCCTGCCAATGAAGACGATAAATTGTAAAAACTTCGGGCCCTTTTGGATTTGCGGGGGGAAAGGGCTCCGTGTCTGACTGTGTCCTCTCTCCTCCTTGTGGCGGGACCTGTTGTTTCAGAGTGTCCCCAAAGATGTTCCCCCAAAATAAGATCACCCAAAGCTTTTATGCTGACAAGGGCATGTCCACACTGACCTTTTGGTGGCTTCTTCAAAAATGGCAAGGATGGTTTCAGAGTCTTTCATCTGCCTCCCCTTTCGGTGGTCCAAAACCCCGGGTGGGACCGCGCTTTTTTCCGGCCTTTTGTAATTGTAATGGGGTAAGGCATTTGGGTGCTGCCACAAAACAATTCCCGCGTGTTGCCACGTCAACAATGAGCAGTTTATGGGGAGGTGAAACGGCGCTGCAAAGCAGCCAGGCTGAGAAGCGGGTGGAACGGCGGGAAATGCCGGAACTTTTGACTTGGCCTTCCTAGCAGGCTTTGGGCCGGGTAGTCTTTAGAAATTTATGGGTGACAAGGTTAAAGAATGTGCCAGGGAAAAGGGTTGGCCCCGCCCACCGATCTTAAAGGGGGGCCAAAATGATTTTTCCGTTAAACGCAACCCCCTTGCCTTTGGCAACCCAAAGGTTTTGTCACCCAGAAACGTTTGGTCTCATTGCGGAGAGCCTTTCCCCAGCCCCCTTTTATTGTCCCGTTGGGGTGGAAAAAAAGGTCTCCAAAACAGATTAATTTCAAAACGGCCCCGGTTTTTTGGGCCGTGATGCAAACCGGGGGGACCTTTTGGGGGAAAAAGGGAAACCCCGCACCATCCCCGCGGTTTTGAAGGGGGTGCGCCAAGGTGAGAGCCAAATGTCACCCCCAGGGACATCCCCCAGCTCAACCCCCCGAGCTGTCCAGAGGTATTTTTTTTAAACGGCCCCTTTTTCCCTGCTTTCTAGTCCAGGTGTCGGTGGTCAGATGGACTTTTTCCGGCCACAGATGCAGACAACCGCGCTTGAAATTTTAGATGACACGTGGCTGGCCAGGCAGACGGCTTTTCTGGCAAAGAAATGCCTGCTCGGCATTCTGGTAATCCTGGGTGCAGGCAAGGCCCATGATGTGGCGTAACCCAACTGTGTCCACCAGACGGGAAGGCAAACAATTCTGCCAAGGCCAAAAGCCTGGCAATGCCAGTACATTCAGGCCTTTTGGCTTTTGGGATGGTTTGGGATTAAAGTGTTTCTTCTTCTCCCAAACCGGAAGAGCAGAAGGCTGGCTCTAGAAAGTGGCCGCTGTATACGGCGCAGGTCGCCAAACTGGCGGAAAGAGAAAGGGGTAGGATGGGTCTCTGTGGTGCTGTGTGGTAACTCTGGGCGACGGTGGAGGCTGAAGCGGAGGCTGATCCCTGATCATGAACTCTGAAGATATGGTAGCTGGAGGAATGCTTGGTGGTGCGGAGAGGAGGAGGCGGGACAGAGGGTTGACAGTGGTTGAGGCCGGCGTCGTTCTGGCCTTTTTTGGCCAAGTGTTGCCGTCCATTTCAACTCATGCATTCGCTGCATGTACTAGACATGTTGGTGGTGGTTTAACGTCAGCCTGAGGTTTCTTGCCTCTACTATGCGTTTACGTGCATAGGCGGCATTATGACACTCGGCTGGTGAATCAGAGGCTTGGTCAAAGAAGGCCCCAGGCTTGAGAGGTCCTGGACCTTTTTGACGGCGATAAGCGAGAGCGGGGTTTTTGCCGCTGACCGTGCTGACGAATCATATCAGAGTCGGACATCCTGCGACTTCTGCCCACTCCCTTTTTGAGGCGAACCCGTACTGACACTACCCATCGTCATCCCTCTTCGTCCAAATATGAAGCGCTCGCAAGCAAATTCTGCTGAAAAGACGACGTTGGATCAGCAATTCGTCATCATCAGACAATCAACACAGAATGCCTTGGTCGTCCTGACATTCTTGATCCATGAGCTGCGGCTCCCGTCTACTAAGCAAGAGGGACTGCAAGGCGTTTGCCGACCGCCCGTGGATTTTTGCCATTGAAACCCGCTTCCCTTCTCCTTCCTCTGATGGGCATCAAGAGTAAACTGGGCGTCAGAAGCATCTAAAATCATCCTCTTGGCCTCTTGATCTTTAACATGCTTCTGACCCCAACCGCATTTTGTCATCAAAGAGGTCCTTAGACAATGGATTATCCACAGTGGTGGGTACACAGTTGACATTTGGCTGCCTTCAAGTTGGAACGGATGCTGGTGTTGCTCATGAACGACATTTGTGGCCGTGACTGGAGGACGAGTTAGGTAAGACTGCTGGATGCAGTTGCAATTAACCACTGAAGTACAGATGGCGTACGCTGGTTCGTTACTGTAGATTCACAGTGCCACTGACCCATCGATAGACAGGCCTTCGGTCCTGCTACTGAAACGATCCGCCTGGGCAATGCGTGTTGTCGCCAGCATGAGAAGGACACCTTCTCTCGTAAACCTCTACCAGTCCATGTCCTAGAACTCCCCCCTCTTTGCTCGCTTACCACCTGAATTTCGCTCCATGTTCAGAAATAACAAATTTGGAGAAGGTATGGAAGGAGTTTTGGAAGTCCCATTATTAAAAGACGCAATCACAGCTAGGTCTCAAATCCCCTCAAATCAAAACAAATTGCTGGATTCAAATATAACTGCAAAGTATATTCATCAAGTCAACAAAGCTGGCCTGCGCTCAAAGTGAACAAAACACGTATCCGAAATGTATTTCGGATAATAAAAGGTATATTTTGGCACCTATCAATTCACTTAGTGGTAACAAAACAATTGCTGATTCAAATTTAACTGCAAGGTTGCTGCTAACAACAAAACTGGACTGGGCGAAAGTGCAAAAAACACGTATCTGAAATGTATTAGGTTAAAAAAATGGTATTTTTGGCACCTGTCAATTCACCCTTTGGTGACTACAAAATTGCTGTTATTCAAATTTAAACTGCAAAGTTAGATCTATCAACAAAGCTGGGCCTGCGCCAAAAGGAAAAACCACGTATCTGAAATTTATTTCCGGATAATAAAAGGTAATGTTTTGTGCAACCTATCGAAATTCACCTGGTGTGACAAAAAAATTGCAGTAATTCACATTTAAGTGCAAGGGTGCCTCAATGAACAAAGCTGTAGTGCACCAAAGTCAAAAAACACGTATCTGTAATGTATTTCGGATAATAAAAAAGGTATTTTTTGGCACTATCAATTCACTGTGTGACTAAAAAATTGCATAATTCACATTTAAGAGCAAGTGCCTCCAATGAAACAAAGCCTGTAGTGGCACAAAGTCAAAAAACGACGTAATCAGTAATGGTGATTCGATAATAGAAAGGTATTTTTTATTGGCACCTATCAATTCACCCTTGTGGTAACCTCAACAATTGCAGGATTCAAATTTAACTGCAGGTGGCTCTATCAACAAAATCGGGGACTGGGCAGAAAGTGCAAAAAACACGTATCTGTTAATGTATTCGGATAATAATGTATTTTTTGGCACCTATCAAATTTCACCTGTGGTGACTAAAAAAATTTGCAGTATATTCCACATTTAAGTGCAAGGTGCCTCAATGAACAAGCTGTAGTGCACCAAAAGTCAAAAAACACTATCTGTAAATGTATATCGATAATAAAAAGGTATTTTTTGGCACCTATCAATTCACCTATGTGGTAACTACAACAATTGCTGGAATTCAAATTTAAACACTGCAAGGTGGCTCTATCAACAAATCTTGGACTGGGGCAAAAGTGCAAAAAACACGTATCTGTAATGTATTCGGATAATAGAATGGTATTTTTTGCGGCACCTAATCAATTCACCTGTGGTGACTAAAAAATTGCAAGTATACACATGTAAGTGCAAGGTGCTCTCAATGAACAAAGCTGTAGTGCATCCAAATCAAAAAAACCGTATCTGTAAATGTATTCGGATAATAAAAGGTATTTTTTGGCACCTATCAATTCTACCTGTGGTAACTACACAATTTCTGTATTCCAATTTAACCGCAAGGTGGCTCAATCAACACCACCGGACTGGGCAAAAGTGCAAAAAACACGTATCTGTAATGCATTCGGATAATAAAGTGGGGGTGTAGGTATTTTGGCACCTACAAGTTCACCATTGGTGACTACAAAAATTGCTGTATTCAAATTTAACTGCAAAGGTAGATCTATCAAAAAGCTTGCCTGCGCCAAAGTGAAAAAAACACGTATCAGAAATGTATCGGATAATAAAAGGTATTTTTTGGCACCAGATCCATTCACCCTGTGGTGACTACAGAAATTGCAGTATTCACATTTTAAGTGCAAGGTTGCCTCAATGAACAAAGCTGTAGTGCCGCCAAAGCAAAAAACACGTATCGTGAAATTTATTCGGATTTTAACAAGTATTTTTGGCACCCTATCAACCTGTTGCTGACTTGCTGGATTCTAATTTAAAAGTACAATGTGGATATATCAACAAAGGTGGAATGGGGCAGATATTGAAAAGATCACCTATCTGAAATGTATACTGATAATAAAAGATGGAGTTTTGCACCTAACAAAGAGACCTGCACTTAACTAGAAAAGATGTGTAATCCTATAGTTCACATGCTGCCCAATATCCAGGAAATATTTCAATAGAAAACTGTTAATCAATAAACCTATTGCAATGTCTAAACTAAGATCTTGGTGAACTTTATCCAGTATTCTTTATAGAGAGCTTGTCTATTCGTAAAATACAAGATATTTCTTGCAACCTTTCGAATTCACCTGAGGGTGACAATAAAATTGCTGGATCTCAAATTTAAGTGCAAGGTTGATATATCAACAAAAGTGGAATGGCAAAATTGAAAATGAAAACCTATCTGAATGTATGACTGATAATAAAAAGTGGAGTTTTGAATCTAACAAAGAGACATGCAGTCACTAGAAAAGATGTTTATCTATAAGTTCAAGGCTGCCCAATATCCAGGAAAATATTTCAATAGAAACTGTTATAATAAAGCTATTTGCAATGTCTAACACTAAGTCTTGGTGAACTTGTAACCGCACTTTCTTTATAGAGCTTGTCTGTGTTTCGCCCGAGGGGGCCCCCCTTCCACTCCCCACCGTGACTTTACAAGCAGTATAATGGCTCCTTTTAAAAATCTCTACCAACTATATAAATCTTCCAATTCTTCTAATCTAAACTAAATTTAAGATCACAGCTAATAGTAGAGGTTTCGCTGTGAAGAAATATAATAATTTTGCTGAGCTGTTTGGACACAAGCAGAGCGCACTTCCTTCTGCTCTGAGTACGCTGAGAGACACTGAGCTGAAACAGGAAACGCTGTTCTAATGTAAAACGAGGTCATGTGATTTTTCCAGCCAATCGCAACCATACACATCCCAGTCATGACGTCGCACACACATCTCACCACCCTGCTCTATTCTGTAATCTGATTTGCTGGCCACCAAAATTACAGGAAGCTGCCGAAAAAGTGCGCAATCTTTAATTATATGAGCACAGATTTAACCTAAATTATCGCATGATCTAAAAAATCCGATCACCATAAAAACTGTGCCGATTTCAACTTTGTCGATAATAATCGCTCAACACTAGTCCTGATGTTTGCCATTACAATTTGCTGGTATAATTCAGAATTTGTTGTTTTATCAATGAGAGCAAGCTGTCCGAGATTAATCATGATACTACCACCATTGTGTTTAACGGATGGTATGGGGTTCTTATAATGTAGTGTTTTGAAAAGCAACACTTTCTTCATGCAATTCTGCCATGCACACTATTGTTGTTTAGTGTCCTCATGTTGTTTAGGGGACTCAATAACATAAGTTAATGTGAGGAAGGTCTTTAGCTCCTTACCGTAGATTTCTTTGTGACCTCATGGACTATTATAAACCTTGCTATTTGCATAATCTTTGTTGATCAATCACTGCTGGAGAGGGTAATGGTGGTCTTGAATTTCCTCTATTTGTATATAATGGGCAACATTTATGACGCATAGAGGCCAGTTCTAAATAGCTTTAAAGCAGTGTAGAATGCGCCAAAATGTATGAACCTATTCTACTGCGGGTCATACATTTGGTGCATTGTAGTTCCACTACGATGGCTCATGTAGACCACTTTTAACTTGGTCTTGTGCAGTGTAGAGCGCCGAGCAGTAAATGCGCGCTAGGTTTGGGCGATCCACCAGTCATAAATGTGTAAAATCCTACGGTTGTGGTGTGACACGCCTCCAGAACGCCCCCACATCTTGGGCATAGTACAAAGTGGTGCAAGTGCTGCAAAATGCACCTACTTGTGGAGTGCACCTGCTCATACATCTAGAAAACAGGGTTGTGACAGTTTTTGGGTTGAAGAAACACCAGAATACTGGTGCAGCCCCGTGCATACATGTCGCATAATATGTCTGACTGTGGATTGGTGAAATCCAGACTCTTTAGAGAGGATTTTGTATCCTTTTATACAACTCTTCTTTTGAGGTCCTCAGCATTCTACTTTATTCCTGCCATGATATGAACCCACCAACATGTGTTGGGAAGATCAGACTCTGATTGATCCCTGTTCTTTGAATATAACATGGAGAGATTTAGAAAAAGAGAGAACCCAAAAGAAAAAAAAAAACACACACTCTTGTGAATTACCAGCAAAACACCTATAGGGGTGAGAGTGAGCATATATGCCCTCACCTGGTGCGGTTGTGCTTTTGGATAGGAGACAAAACACTTTGTACTGTAAGATGCTGGAATAAATTAGTATAGGAGCTACCTCCTGGTTCCAAAATCCTGATCTGTCCACAAGTAGAAGGATCCAGGAGAAGTAATCATGGAGATAGCCGAGAATGTGTCCCGGTATCCAGTTAACTAGCAAACAGTGCGTGGGCTAGTGAAGCACTGAGATTATGAGTATTAGTAATAAATAGATGAAGAATATTTTTGTTACATGTCTAAATAACACTTCCTCAGACCTCATAACAATAAAACAAACTAGGGTGGGTGAAATAGCATGAAAAGGCTGCTAAATGTGTACTATGGCACACAACACAAACATGTTATTACATACAATGCATCAAATACAAGTTAAAGATAAGAAAATTTGTATCCTTTGATTAAAAATAAACATAGTTTCAGTAATCAAAATCAAAATAGAATAAAAATAGAAAAAGATCAAAATATGTGAGAATGATAATACCATTCTGTCTCTAGGTGTCAGTATTGTTCTCGGACACAAAACCCAGTCATCGTAATAAGAAACAAATTTTAAGGTTGTAGTAAATGTATCCATATTTTGAAACAATATATATATAGATTTAATCCTCTATTTTTTCAAAATATTGATACATATGGATACAGCGCTTCTTTGGCCCAGGCACAATTATAGTTTGTTAGCTAACTAGACGCTTGATAACTTACCGTGCTATTTCTACGATTAAATAAAACATGTAACCCACTCACACGTGATTATCATCCCATTGATTAAAAATACCTAACTTTAATTTCAACTATAAATTATTTACTAATCCTAAAGGTTCCCATACTTTTGCCAGTCACAGATTAGTGATGTTGGATCACTTTCTTAATTAATTAATTAATTAATTAATTAATTAGTTTCTTTCTTGATTAATAAATCAACAAGTTTAATATTATTGACTCTTTTAATTTGATTTGGTTTTCTTTATTTACGTTTCGGACTTAAGTGCAAACCTGATGTAGTTTTAGGTCAAATTTATGCACAAATATTGACAATTCTGAAGGGTTCCCAAACTTTAAGCACCGCTGTATAGTACACTTTTGGTTGGCAAGATGTGCCTGCTCTCAAATTTCCTGGCTAACAACTATGAAGATCTTATATTTCACTGTAAGAAACATAATCTCAAATAGAAAGGTTGCAACATCTTATAGTACCAGATTGGTTATAAATAAGGTACTGTATTCCACCATACATAACCAGCTTTAAAATGAAAACATGAAAGGGACATGAGTGAGAATGTTTTTAGTTAAATGGGTAGTCTCACTATGCTGTTTCACAGTGCCAAGAGGAGCTTTCATTCATTGGCAATACTGTCTCTTCCTGGTCAGGCTGCGGGTGATTAACATATCAGCTCAAATGTCTTCTAATTGCTCTGATATTAGAGCAGGAGATGTGTATCTAAAGTCCAGAGAAACTACTGTGCTAAAGAAAACAAAAGTATGGCCGTCCTGTCGAGGCCCTTTTTCTTTCATTCATCCACCTACCCGCCCCCGCTACCCGCAACCTACTCCTTTAGTTTGTTAGATCAGATAACACTCCAGCTTTTGTGTGCTGACATGTGATTACTCACTTGCTGTTATCAAATAAGACAAACAGCAGATAGAGCAGGTCAATAACCTAGAGAAACCTGAATTCACTCAGAGCTGATCACATCACTTTTATCTTCTCAGCAAATCAAAATAAACAAAGCACAGCAATTGTCTTCATTTACTGTTCCGTACATGTTGAAAGCTAATCTTTGTAGCGATACAACCCCTTAATATCTGCTATAGTCTGCAAAAGAGTTGTCCATTTTAACATAACAAAATCTGTACACATAAACCCTGCTGTTCAAGTAGGTAAGGTCAATTGCAGAGACATTAAAGCAATTGATTCAAAATAGCTGAGTAGGCAATTTCTTGTTTGAGGCATCATATGTTCTAAAAAATGCTTTGAGTTTATGGTTTCACAATTGTGTGAAAAAATTAAAACATATCCATGAACTCAACCATTATAATGTATATGCCCCACCCTCTCATACCACAGCTGCTTCAAAGCAAAGACTTCTTAAAAGCAATTGTAATTAATTGTAGGCTTTGAAGAACAGTTTTCAAGGGTGTGCCAGCACCAACATAATTGTCAGGAATTGTTTTACTTCACCAGACAATACATCTGTATTTATTTATTGTCTCCCAGAGAAGAGCTATATAAGTTACAGTTTAAAGCTCCAAAGAAAATAAAATATTAATATGTTCAATGATGGTTATATAATGTTGTGCAGGAAATTCTACTTTACTAAAATAAAATATTTGTTTGGCTTCTAATAATGATGATTTTTTATCATGCAATCCTACAGAAAATAGCTATGAAATCGTTGAATATTTCATAGATTTCATAAAACTAAAGGATCAATTTACTTTTTGAATTCTAATAAAATTCCCCATAGGTTTTACTGGGAAAGAAAACAGTTACTGAGAAAACGTATTTCTGTTTTGAAAGAGGTTCTCCAGAACTTAAAGTTTGATGACCTATGCCTGCCAATAAATACAATATGTCCCCTTTCATTGCTTAAACTTGAATGAGGCATGCTACAGTACAGCCAAGCTGATGTTCCTGTGCAAACTCTGACATGCAGACACAAGGCCATATTTGTAGTTCAATAATTTTGAAAATGAATTAATCCCAGTAGGAGCCAATATAAGCCACAGTGCTACCTGGGAGAGATATAATAGGTGCAGCTCACTAATTGCCACCCTTTTTAAGCCTTATCTATATGAAATTGTAATACTAGCAATCCCCCTCCCTCATGGATAGTAGGCGTGTGCATTGTTATTTTACAACATTTTTGCATTTGTGCAGTCTCCTGAATGATATTGTGATTTTTCTGTATACTGATGTAAACTGGTACTTATCCAAGGTGCAGTTTTTTAGTAGGCTACTGCTCTATAGTGGATAGGTGTGTGAGTAACTGCTTATTAGTGAGCTGCACCTGTTAAATATCTCAAAGGTATGACTAGGGCTTATATAGCCTCCTACTGGGATTAGTTCATTGTCCAGCCATGGAGCTGTGATTATGGCTATGTGTCTGTGTTTTTTTATTAAATAATGTCCCATTTTTCTGTGACTTGTTTCCTGTGTAAACATTGAAGGGCATATTGCCTTAAGACTAGGCCATCAAAGTTTCTGTTTTAGAGACTCATGCAAACTAGTGCATTGAGACCATAATTCAAGATACATAAAAATCTACAGTTGAAACCAGAAGTTTACATATACTATATAAAAAAACATATGCATGTTTTTTCACTATCTGACATGAAATCAGAATAAACCTTACCCATTTTAGATCAATTAGGATTTCCAAAATTATTTATATTTGCCAAATGCCAAAATGAGAGAATTTTTAATGCATTTTATTATATCAAAAGTTTACATACACTAGGATTACTCTGCCTTTAAACAATTTGGGACAGCCCATATGATGATGTCATGTCTTTGGAAGCTTCTGTTTTATTGGCAACATCTGAATGAATTAGAGATACATCTGTGGATGTATTTTTTTAGCCCACCAGAAACATACTGCATCTATATGTAACAACATGGGGAAGTCTAAAGAAATCAGCAGAGATATCAGGAAGAGAATTGCGGACTTGCACAACTCTGGATCATCCTTGGGTGCAATTTCCAGATACTTGAAGGTGCCTCGTTCGTCTGTACAAACAATTAGATGCAAGTACAAACAAGATGAGAATGTCCAGCCATCTTACCGCTGAGGAAGGAGACAGGTTCTGTGTTTCAGAGATAAACGTGCTTTAGCCTGACATGTGCATATTAACCTAAGAACAAAAGCAAAAGATCTTGAGAAGATGCTGATGGAAGCTGGTAAGATTGTGTCATTATCCACAGTGAAAAGTACTGTATCAACATGGGCTGGAAGCCCACTCTTACTGGAAGAATCATTACTTCAAAACAAACATATAAAAGCCAGATAAGAGTTTGCAAATGCACAAAGGAACAAAGACCTACATTTTTGGAGACATGTCCTGTGGTCTGACAAAACTAAAATTGAACTGTTTGCCATAATAACCATTGTTATGTTTAGAAGCCTAAGAACACCATCCCAACTGTGAAACTCAGGGGTACAGCATCATGTTATGGTGTTGTTTTGCACTTCACAAAATAGATGGAATCATGAGAAAAGAAAGTTATGTGGCAATACTAAAGCAATATCTCAAGACATCAGCCAGGAAGCTTGGGTGGAAATGGGTCTTCCAAATGACCCAAATCATTCTGCCAAACTGGTTACAAAGTGGCTTAAGGATAATCAAGTCAATGTTTTGGAGTGGCCATCACAAAGCCCTGATTTCAACCCCATTGAAAATTTATAGGCAAAGCTGAAAAGGCAGGTGTGAGCAAGGCGACCTACAAACATGGCTCAGTTACACCAGTTCTGTCAGGAGGAATGGACCAAAATTCCTACCAACTATTGTGAGAAGTTTTTTGAAGGATATCCACAACATTTGTCCCAAGTCATACAGTTTAAGGGCGATACTACCAAATACTAATGAAATCTATGTAAACTTTTGACTTTGCAGAAAATAATAAAATTGCCTTAAAAAATTATCTCTCATTATTCTGGCATTTGGCAAATATAAATCATTTTGGTAATCCTAATCCTAATTGACCTAGAATGGGTAAGGTTTATTCTGATTTCAGATAGTGAGAAAAACATGCATATGTGTCTTTTTATATAGCGTATGTAAACTTCTGGTTTCAACTGTATCTAGCCCTACTGTAGTGTCTGAAGAAAAATAAGCGGGAACCACTATAACAAAAATAAGGGGTGTTAAAGGGGTTGTCTCACTACATTGACTCATCTTACATCAGTCCTGTTTTCTTGGTTTCACTTTGAATTCAGGGGTGTGTTTACTGGCTTCTACTAGGCTGCAGTGGAAGCCAGGTCTGTAGCTATAGCAACCAGTGCTGGCAGCCTATCATGAGAGATTGAACAGGTCTGTAGCTAAAGCGAACTGAGGAGCTTAAGCAGCCCACATAAGAGGGGGTATCTCAGAATAGGTAGGACACTGTTAATGGACATATATTGCAAAGTGACTTGTTTTGCAAGATCTTTAACATAAAAAGCAATCCTTGTAGTGAGACAACCCCTTTAAGTATGTTTCAATAATTACATACCATACAACATAAAAAAGAAAAAGTAACACAAAAACAAGGCTTTAAGTGACCTATAGTGGGCTCTTGGGCATAGCAGGAGAAAGGAAGAAAAAGTGAGGCAAAAAGCAAGTGCAGTATGTGCAGTCATGTACAGTAGCTGTTGGGTGGGCACAAGAATCAACTCCACAGGTGGGTCGGGACAATCAACTCCACTTATGGATCACAAGAATCAGTTTCACTGGTGAACCCCAGGCATTCCAGTCAGAAACTGCACACAAAACTAATTATACACACCTAAACAATATACAAAAGGGTGTAGACATTAAAATTAAGCAAAACATACAGCAGCCTAGAGCCATAAGCTGAGCACCAGCTTTGCTGTGTACATACAGCTTTCTCACCCCTTTATTCATTTATAATTTATTATTCATAAATAAAAAGAGATCAATTCATTTTGTCTACAATATGGAATTTTAAGTTGTCATTGTGTTCAAATAAAATTTAGACGTTTGTTCTGTCATTATCCCAGCAAACCATAGCCCAGACACATTGCTAGGAACATTATGGAACTTCCAGCAAATAATTAAATAAAATTGATTAATGTTGGGAGACTTAAAGGGGTTGTCCAGAAAACAAAAAAATATTTTTCATTGGGGCATACGGGTAAAAAAAAAGAAATTATACTTACTTACAAGTTCCCTGCTGCTACCACTTCAGAGCTCCCTGGTGATCCGCTCCTCTTGACTTCCGTGTTCGAATCCCAACACACAGGGGTGGATTATGCTCCATTACCTGTAGTATAGCTTTTTTTCATATTTTTCACAGCCTGGCTTGATTAAGGAATAATCTTTATCTGCTAGACAACCCTTTAAACTACAAATTACATTGCGTTCATTATATTTTAATCAGTGTTGTGACTTAACACTATTTTTTATTACATTTTAGTGAACAACAAAATACAGTCAAGAATACCGATGAGTTTAAAAGTTCAAGATCAAGGGTAATTTCAATAGAAGAAGACCCAATACAAGAGTGTTTGCTTAAACACTCCAAACTACTTCAAGAAGGCATTATCGAGGAAGTGCCAACCAAAGACTTCTTCAATACTATAGAAGCAGGAGACTCTGTCCATATTAATCTCTCTGGCCCAGATTCACAAACTCTTGATGGTTACACTAAAAAAGAACATAGTAGTATTTCAGTAGAAATAAGTAAAACTCACCGAGATGTAAATAAAATAGATATAGCTTTGGAGGCGAAAAGGATTGATCAAGACTTTAATTTTAAAAGTGAAAACAACGACCTTTTTTCTAATCTTCTTGAGAAGGAAAATGCCTCTGCAGAAGAAAAGACGAAAATTCCACTCCATCTTGAAGAATTCAATGCAGACCCTGACTATGTTTATAAAATAATGTTTGTAGGTAATACACATGTTGGAAAAACATCCTTTTTACGTCAAGTACATGAAGGTGCCTACAATAAAAATACATCTGCTACAGTAGGTAAGGTTGCAATTTCTATGTTTTTCTTTGCTATCTATATGTTACAGTATACATAAAGTATAATGTTTCACAATGCAAGCAAGGTACAGAAGGTTTATATGCAAGGACTGAAGTTACGTTGACCTATTGTCTATTTAGGTGGAAGAATGGTACAGTCTTATATCAGTGATTTGTAGACAGTGTGATTTCTCTCTCTCTTACAGCTTTAAATCCAGGGACTGGTCTTCCCTCTCTGTGTCTTCCCTGCTCTCTCCTGAGTTATCATCATCATCATTCTGTGTGAGTAGTGAGAGAGAGAGGATGTCACAGCTCTACAGACCTCCTGTAGTAGTCAGTTCTCATGCCTGGAGAGCTGTCACCTCCCTCTACAAGCTCCTTGTAACCAGAACACCTGCATTGGTGTAAACAGTTATACATACAGCATGAAATGATGAACAAATGTGAGAAATATACTCTGCTCCCCCTATGTTATCAGGTAGGAGGTAGAGGGGAGCAGACTGTATAAGACTGTGTTATATCGGTGGGAGAGTGAATCTAGCATTTAGAGACTCAGTAATTGCCCAGATCCTTCACATATAGCTATCACTGGGAGAGGAGCAGAGAGATCTCAGGCAGCCTTTATTACACAGACACAGATAGCAGCCAGCACAGAAAGCCAGTTTCATTTTCACACAGCTCAGAGGGAAGAGAGTGCAGGACAGCCAATGACAGCACTGTTTTGCAACAATTGAATCCAGGAGTTTACATACAATATTTAAAAATACATATTTGCATGTTTTTCTCACTATGTGACATGAAATCACAATAAACCTTACCCCTGTTAGGTCAATTAGGATTACTAAAATGATTTATATTTGTCAAATGCCAGAATGATGAGAGAGAGGATTTTAAAGGCATTTATATTATTTTCTGCAAAGTCAAACATTTACAAACATTTCATTAGTATTTGGTAACATTGCCTTTAAACTGTATGACTTGGGCCAAATGTTTTGGATATCCTTCCACAAGCTTCTCACAATAGTTGGTAGGAATTTTGGTCCATTCCTCCTGACAGAACTGGTGTAACTGAGCCATGTTAGTAGGTTGCCTTTCTTGCACCTGCCTTTTCTGCTTTGCCCATATATTTTCAATAGGATTGATGGTCACTCCAAAACACTGACTTGGTTATCCTTAAGCCACTTTGTAACCAGTTTGGCAGTATGCTTCGGGTTATTGTCCATTTTGATTACCTATTTCCTCCCATGCTGTTACTTCCTGGCTGATTTCTTGTGATTTTGCTTCAGTATTGCCACGTAATCTTCTTTCCTCATGATGCCGTCTATTTTGTGAAGTGCACCAGTCCCTCCTGCAGCAAAAAAACATCACAACATGATGCTGCCAACTCATGTTTCACAGTTGGGATGGTGTTCTTAGGCTTCCAAGCTTCTCTCTTTTTCCTCCAAACGTAACGATGGTCATTATGGCCAAACATCAATTTTAGTTTCGTCAGACCACAGGACATATCTCCAAAAACGTAGGTCTTTGTTCCTTTGTGTATTTGCAAACATCAATCTGGCTTTTATATGTTTCTTTTGGATTAATGGCTTCTTCCTGGCAGAGTGGCCTTTCAGCCCATGTTGTTACAGTACTTGTTTCACTGTGGATAATGACACAATCTTACCAGCTTTCGTCAGGATCTTCACAATGTCTTTTGCTTTTGTTCTTGGGTTGATATGCACATGTCGGACAAAAGCACGTTCATCTTTGAGTCACAAAACCCGTGTCCTTCTTCAGCGGTATAATGGCGGGACATTCCCATTTTGTTTGTACTTGCGTATAATTGTTTGTACAGATGAATGAAGCACCTTCAGGTATCTGAAAATTGTACCCAAGGATGATACAGACTTGTCCACAATTCTTTTCCTGATATCTTGGCTGACTTCTTTAGACTTTCCTATGATGCTACACACAGAAGCAGTGTGTTTCTGGTGTGTTTTAAAATGCATCCACAGGTGTGCCTCTAACTCAGATGTTGCCAATAAATCAGAAGCTTCCAAAGACATGACATCATCATATGGGCTGTTCCAAATTGTTTAAAGGCAGAATAATCCTAGTGTATGTAAACTTTTGACTTTGCAGAAAGTAATAAAAATGCCTTAAAAATTCTCTCTCTGATTTGGAATCAGCTATTGTCATTTGAACCGTACAATGGTAATTATGCGGTTCAAATGACACTTTGATCGCTTTTTATCAAGGTTTTTGGGAGACGGAATGAGAAAAATACAGCAATCTTGGTAGTTTTTTTTTTATTTTTATTTTTTACAGCGTCACCCTGTGGTATTAATTACATGTTCACATTACTCAGCAGGTAGATAGGATTACAGCGATACCCAATTTGTATATCTTTTTATGCTTTTAAACAATAAAAACACTATTATTTAGAAAAGAAAACACGTTTTTGCATCACTGTAGTCTGAGAGCTATAACTATTTTATTTTTCTCTGTACAGGCTTATTTTTTCCGGGTTGATTTGGCTTTTTTACTGATATTATTCTTGCGACACACATGACTTTTTGATCGCCTTTGAATCTGTTTTTAGGAGGCAGGATTAATGAAATATGGCAATCTTGGTAATGTTTCTTAAATTGATTTTTTACTATGCTCACCTTGAAGTACACATGACGTTAGTTTTACTCTACTGGAAGATATGATTGTGGCGAAACCCAATTTTTATAGTTTTTTTTTATGTTGCAGCAGTTAAAAAAAAAAACATGTTTTTATTGTGTAAATCAATGTTTATGTATCGCTCTCTGATAGCCATAACTTTTTCCTTTTTCATATACAGAGTTATTTAAGGTCTTTTTATTTGCGGGACTAACTAATGTTTTCATTGGTACCACTTTGACATTTATATGACTATTTTATCTCTCTTTATTCCATTTTATGTAAAGCAAGATAAACAAAAATTGCAATTCTTCCTTTTTTTTATAGTGTTCACTATATGGTTAAAATAACATGACATTTATAGGTTAGGACTAGTGATGAGCGGACCCTAAAAAGTTTGAGTTCAAGTCAAATCTCGAATTTTGAGAAGTTCGGTTCGAAGTTCGAGTCGAACTCGAATTTCAAACCCCATTAAAGTCAATGGGAGAAGATGTTCAGCTTAATTTTTATACCTATACAAGTGAGGAGAAGCTGTAATTACCCTCCATAAGAGTAAAATGGATATGTGGAACAACTTAGTGAAGAAAATTTGGGTCTAAGAGTGACAGAAAAAAAATTGAGAGGCTTAAATAATTCATTCCTTTCAGTGGCTAACTGAAAAGATGAAGACAGCGTAGCCATAGGAGGTGCAGTGGTAGCAGCTGCTATGGGGCCCCTTTGACACATAAGAAGACACCAGTATTGGAAATGGCACAAGGTAACTGGCAGGAGCCCAATTTCACTTTTTGCACCAGGGATCAAGAACATGTGATATATGTGGTGGCAGCAAGAACATCCCAACATGGAACATGGAGGTTCAGCTGCCAGGGCCTTAGTTATAGGGAATGCAGTGGTAGCCAGGGCCACTTTCGATCATCTATTAACCGTTTCAGGGCCCCATGCAGCTAAATTAAATGGGGCCCTCACCCATTACTGGTTCCTATTTTTTAACATATCAGTGGGCACCTTTTTATTAAGGCTCCTGAAAGGATTACTGCCCTATTGGCCTTATGTGTCAAAGGGGCTTTTGGGAAACCTCAGGATGTAGAGCCCCGTAACGGCTACTACCGCTGTACCCCCTGTAACTACGCCCCTGCCAGCTGAACCTTCATCTTCCCCGTTGAATGTTCTTGCTGCCACCACATATATCACATGTACAAAGCTTTGAAGCAGAGGCGTAACTTGAAGTTCTTTGCCCTGGTGCAAAAAGTGAAATGGGACATGGTACCATGTGCCACAACCTCAAACAGTCACACTCCAAACTCCACTATGGTGAAGAAGACCAAAGAACTGTCGAAGGACACCAGAAACAAAATTGTAGCCCTGCACCAGGCTGGGAAGACTGAATCTGCAATAGGCAAGCAGCTTGGTGTGAAGAAATCAACTGTGGGAGCAATATTTAGAATTGGAAGACATACAAGACCACTAATAATCTCCTTCGTTCTGGGTCTCCACGGAAGATCTCACCCTGTGGAGTCAAAATGATCACAAGAACACTGAGCAAAAATACCAGAATAACATGAGGGGACCTAGTGAATGACCTGCAGCGAGCTGGGACCAACGTAACAAAAGCTACCATCAGTAACACACTACGCCGCCAGGGACTCAGATCCTGCAGTACAAGACGTGTCCCCCTGCTTAAGCCAGTACATGTCCGGACCCGTCTGAAGTTTGCTAGAGAGCATTTGAATGATTCAAAATTGTACTGGGAGAATGTCATATGGTCAGATGAAACCAAAGTAGAACTGTTTGGTAGAAACAGAAATAGATTTCTTTCTATACTAATGGTGTCTTCTACTGTAGCATGACCACCAAACCAGCAAAAATGACCTTTTTGACACTCAATAAAATTTTAAAGATGAAATTAGGATTTGAAATAAGATTTTTTTCAATAGGGCATTTACTAACGGTGTCTTCTACAGTAGCATGACCACCAAACCAGCAATAATAACCTTTTGGACAGCCAATAAAATTTGTAAGACGAAATTAGGATTTAAAATAAGATTTTTTTTCAATAGGACATTTACTAACGGTGTCTTCTACAGAAGCAGGACCACCAAACCACGAAAAATTCACCTTTTGGACACGCAATAAAATTTGCAGCAAGCAACCAGTATCTGAAAGCGATGACTTTGTACAACAGATTTGGTGATGGTGTCTTCTGCAATAGCTGGACCCCCAAAACAGCAGAAATGAACTTTTGGGCACACACAACAAAGATAGGAAAAATGCAGCCAGCAATATAAAAATCCTTTACTATTGCTGTCTATGATTCCCTAAGCTTTCAGTACCCCTCCCCCAACTAATCTAACTAGCTGCTACCACCAGGGGTACCAATAGGGCAGTATGGGCAGTACTCCTGTCAGGGACCCTAGTCAAAAACGGGCCCGCAAATATGTTAATAAATAGGAACTAGTAATGGGTGGGTGTCCCATTTGATTTGGCTGTATGGGGCCCAGAGACGCTTAATAGATGACTTATGGCAGACTGACTAATGACTGATGAATGAGTGATGTTAATATATGACTGATAGAATGTGTATTTCACATTGTAAAGAAGACGTGCTACAGTTTACTAGTTGGTGACATCGGCAACTGGGGCAACAAAAT
This sequence comes from Phyllomedusa bahiana, assembly GCA_025379985.1. Taxonomy (NCBI): domain Eukaryota; kingdom Metazoa; phylum Chordata; class Amphibia; order Anura; family Hylidae; genus Phyllomedusa; species Phyllomedusa bahiana. The sequence goes on from JAODAL010001448.1 coordinate 28,585, forward strand.
CGTCAGAGATCCACGCTTGATTAATTTTGATAAATGTCAAACGATCCACATTCTCCGGGGAAAGATGGATACGTTTATAAGCTATCACCCCGTCAGCTGTGCTCAAGATGCTTTCCGAGAGAACGCTGGCTGCCGGGCAGGATAAAATTTATATGGCGTGTCGAGCAAGCTCAGGCAATTCATCCAGTTTGGACACCCAGACCAAGTCCAAAAACATTGGTGTTGAGCCGCAGGTAGTCATGGACCATGGTCTTACGGCGGTCTCTGTGTGTCTGAATGCTGCCCTGTCTTGCAGGCATTGGTGAGGTGGTAAAAACCGAGTAAAAAATGTCACCCAGTATGCTTCCGCCACACTGCCTGCTGCGGCTACTTGCCATTCGACTGCTGGCATGTTGCTGACGTTGTTCCACTGTGACATTAGAATGTGAAGACAACACAACAGATGTCTCGAGTTGGTCAATGAGCACTGTCTCAAATTCCTGCATTCTACTGTCAATTTGTGTGGGGGGAAGGAAATTGCTCACTTTTGATTTGTAACGTGGATTAAGGAGGGTGGCCACCCAGTAATCGCTGTTCATTTTGATTGCCTTGATGCATGGATCATTTTGCAGGTAATGTAGAATCTAACCACTCGTGTGTGAGATGCTGCCGGGATATCACAAGCCTTGGGGTCGAGGGGCACTAACCACATATTCCTCCTCTTCCTCCTCCTCCTGTAATCTGTGCCAACCTCTTCCCACTGAAGAGTAATCGGTACCAGTGGTGCAGAAGCAGGGTGCGAACGCCAGAAGTGTGAGCTAAGACCTCAAGCCTTTCTCAGCAGACAGTCAAGACCCGGGTAGCGCTTGAGAAATTTCTGCACAACCAGGTTCATGACATGTGCCAGGCAAGGGATTTGCATAGGTTTACCAAGTCTCAGGGCCGCTAGGCGACTTCTCCCGTCGTCGCACACCACCTTGCCTGGCACCAAGTTCTTAGCACCCAGCCACTTGTCGGTCTGTGTGCAGAGCCGTCCACAGCTCTTGACTTGTGTGTTGACGGTCTCCAAGACAGATTAATTTAAGAACGACCTGGTTTCTCTTGGCACGTGATGCTCCCCGTCGAGGTTGGGGATTTGGACTCTGCAAAATCCCTGCAGTGTGGAAGCGTGTCGGCCGAGTCCCATCACTAGAGGGACTGTCATCCACCAAACTCACCCAGTGAGCAGTCAGTGAGATGTAACACCCTTGACCGTGCGAACTAGTCCATGTGTCTGTAGTGAGATGGACTTTGGTGGACACAGATGCAGCCAACGCACTGGAGATCTTTTCTGCAACATGGCTGGCCAGGGCAGGGACAGCTTTTCTGGCAAAGAAATGCCTGTTCGGCATCTGATACTGGGATCATGCCAGGGCCATGACGTGATGGAACCCATCTGTGTCTACCAGGCGAAAAGTCAACATTTCCAAGGCCAACAGCCTGGCAATGCCAACATTCAGGCTTTTGGCTTTGGGATGGTTGGGGTGAAAGCATTTCTTATGCTCCCACACCTGGTACACAGAAGGCTGGCTGCCAGATTGGCCTCTGTATGGCATGCAGATCACACTGGTGGAAGAGGAACGTGTAAGCAGTGTTACTGGTGGTGGGAATCAGCCAACAGTGTCTGGGACTGGAGATGGTGCGTGCTCATGCCGCTCCGGCACATTGGCAACAGACGACCGCTTGGGCTTGGAAGTGGCGGAGGAGGAGGAGGCAGAAGAGGTCACAGTGGTTGGAAGCCTTGGACCTGTGTGGCCTTTTTTCTCCAAGTGACTCTTCCACATGTGCCTGTTTATGCTGGTGGTGCTTAAACTCTTTATATTCTTTCCTTGACTGACGCGTTGAAAGCAAATCTGGCATATGACGTCAGTCGGAGAAATCTGCTGCTGAAAAGACCACATTGGATCCGAAGTCATCATCATCACAGGTGACTTCCTGTTCCTGACAGTCTACATCCTCAAGCTGTGGGCTAGAAGCTACAGGCACTGCGAGGCAGCACTGTCCGCTTGATATTTCTGCCGACGGATCAGCATCCTTCTCCTCCTCTGAGGGCATCAGCGACTGGGCGCCACAGCAGACAAAATGATCCTCTTTGGCCTCTTGATCTTTTGAAATGCCTTCTGACCCCAACCACATTGTGTCATCAAACAGGTCTTCAGAATATGGATTATCTTGAGTGGTCTGTATATTGGGTGACATTTGGCCCATGTTTGCTTCAGGTTGGACTGATGATGATGACGATGATGACATTTGTTGCCGTGACTGAGAGAAAGAGGAGGTAAAACCGCTGGATGTGTTAACCACTGAAGAACAGATTGGCGGCGCACTTCAGTAATGAGACACACAGGGAACCGACCAAGCGATGACAGGCCTGACAGTCCTGCGACTCACGATGTGCTCGCTTGTGTGTTGTCTGGAGCACTGGAAGGAGTGTCTTGTCTTGTACCTCTAGCTCCATGAGCTATGCCCTTTCTTGCTCGCTTACCACCTCTAGTTCGCTCCATGTTCAAAAAGATAAATATTGAAAAGGTAAAGATTTGTTCACGGTCCCTTATGGAAGAACTCTACTCCAAACACTGGAAAAATAAAGTTTTCTTCAATCCCAAAAAATTGCAACTCTAACTCTGCAAACACTATTAGAAAAAGATTTCTTTCTATGGCAGATTTGTTAACGGTGTGTTAAGGAAGAACTCTAGCAGCAACACTGCAAAACTGTAGTTTTCTTCAATCCCAAAAATGTGCAGCAAGCAAACACTATGAGAAAAAGATTTCTTTCTATGGCAGATTTGTTAACGCTGTCTTATGGAAGAACTCTAGCAGCAACACTGCAAAACTGTACTTTTCTTCAAACCCAAAAAATTGCAGCAAGAAAACAGACTTAGAAAAAGATTTCTTTCTATAACAGATTTGTTAATGTCTTCTGCAGTAGCTATACCCCCAAAAATTAATGAAAAAAATGAACTTTTGGGAACTCAATAAAATTTGCAGCAAGCAACCAATATTTGAGAGTTATTTCTTTCTTTAGCAGATTTGCAGACGGTGTCTTCTGCAGTAGCTGTACCCTTCAACCTGGAAAAATTAACTCTTGGGCACTCAATCAAATTTGCAGCAGACAACCAGTATTTGAAAGTGATTTCTTTCTATGGCAGATTTGCTGATGGTGTCTTCTGTAATAGCTGGACCCCAAAACAGAAGAAATGAACTTTTGGGCACTCAGAATAAAGATGAAAAAGATGCAGCTAGCTATACAAAACTCCCTAACTATTGCAATCCATGATTCCCTAAGCTTGCTGCCCCCCCAACTAATCTAACTAGCAGATTTTCCTGCCTAAACTCGCTGAGGAATGGTATGCCTGTCTGCATGCAAGCAAGCAGACAGAGTGCAGTGTGTTCAGTACAGAGAGAGTGAACTCAAAATGGCGCTCAACAGGAAATAGATACATACATTTAACAGACTCATGTGATTTTAGCAGCAAATGAGATCCCAACACACCCAGTGATGACTTTTTTTTTACACTCCTCTTTGCTTTGCACTGATTGGCTGGCCACCAAAACTGCAGGAAGCAGCTAAAAGGGAAACTAAAAATTGCGCGTCGAGTGCATGTCTGGAACGCGAATTTTTATCGAAAGAACCATAAAAAGCTCAGTTCAGCTTGAGTTCTAAAAAATCGAGAGGTTCGGCTTGATTCTAACTTTTCTCGAACCATTCGATCAACACTAGTTAGGACGTTATGCACACAGCGATACCAAATATGTGCACTTTATTTATTTTTGATTTTTTTTTTTAGGGTAATTGGGATTTGTAATGGACTGTGAGTGTGTTTTACTGTATTTTTTTTTGTACTTTTATATATATTTTAAATTTTTTTCACTTGTCCCACTATAGAACTATACTCAGCAATCATTAGATCGCTGGTATAACACAGGTATAATACATTGTATCATGTCTATGCTGCAGTGCATCATATCAACTGTCATTCATCCTGTCAGGTTCCGCCTCTGGGCAGACCATGACAGGATTTTGTCACAGACAACCCAGAGTTCATTGTCTGACCCTTTGTTGCTGTGACATCCACCAGAGCTCACTCCCTCTGTCGTACTTAGCTGCCACGATCGCTATTGATTGCGACAGCTAAGGGGTTAAACTGATGGGATCGGAGTTATCTCCGCTCCCAACAGCAACTGAAGGAGCCCAGCTGTCAATCACCGCTGGAATTCCGCAGCGATCGTGCGGGTACAACTTTTGTGCCAGAGTGATCGCCATTACCTTTCTTTGTGTCATGGTGCATTAAGTGGTTAAAAGGCTATTGCCAATGCTGCCTATGGAAGTAAATGTTGTATGAGGAAGCATCTCTTAAAGGGACACCATCAACATTTTTTCTTTTCACAAATTGCCAAACAATGAAATCTACATGAATTCTTTTTTAATTACTTTTTTAAATAATTTTTTTTTCCTTATGTACATGACTTTCTGGTTTGTCACTCTGAGTTCCTCTCTGTGAGATCTGACTGAACTGCAGTGAGAGGATTGTTTAAAAGTTCTTCTTCCAGGCCAGCTAAGGCCAGAGAGGTGTAAGGTTTATCAACTGGACCTGATAAGGTTGAAGAAACCCCCTTACAGCTAGAAAAGGATAATATTTTTTTATGTCATTTAAATTTGCTTAAGACTGCCGAAATAAAGAAAAAATATCACAAAATTTGTAAAACAAAAAGCTAACAAAAATACTGCTTTCTGATGGAAGTATCCCTTTAAAATAGCTCAGCAACAGGAAATGCTAGTGTTCTAATATAAGATCCTACATTCACTCACCTGCAGAAGATATCAATTACCATCTCCCAGTGACAATGGAAAAAAAATGGATTTTATATCACACTCAGATCACATACAGTAAAGATGACCATACTGCAGTAGTGATCTGTAGGTACTGGATACAGTAGGTATTAATACTAGTGACAGGATGTGCTTGGGCAACTCCTAAACCATTGTCAAAAACAGTTTCTATCAGGTGTATATAGGCAGCCTTAGGGCGTATTTGCACACGGCACAGTGCAAATACTGGTCGGAAATCCCGACCGGTATTTGCATTGTTCTGTGGCCGTGCGGTTTGCGGATAAGAGCCCTCCCTCTTCGCATTAACATGCTCATATTCCACCCAAAAACCGGGTAGAAGAATGACCATGTTCAATGTTTTTTGGACTGCCGGCGGTCTAGAAAACCATCCAGTGAAATATCCAAGCAGTGTGGACCACTGCGTGGATTTTTCATTGAGGTCCATTTTAAATGTTGACACCCGGTTTACAGACGGTTTTCAATACCGTCTGTAAAACCAGGTGAAAACCTGTGCAGTGGTGACAAGCCCTTTCCAGACCCAAAGTTAAAAAACATAGCGCGACACATATGAAAATTGGCATTGACTCGCCAGTTATAAATAACTTTAGATGAGTGTAGAATGCAACAGTAGGTATGAAAGTGTCATACTGCCATTCATAAATGTGGCACATTGTAGGTGCACCAGAAAAGATTTAACAGAATTCCTCACAAGAAGCCATGTCATGCTAAACAAACTGTTACGAGTGGCGCTGCAGCCCGGGGTCCGGGCTGCAGGCGCACTCGTTGCCCGATAACGCTGGCCGCGCCGGGTGCGGGCAGCGCCGCGTCCCGTGTGCGCCCCCGTCCCTGCAAGTCTCCCGTCTCACCTGACCCCGCTCCGGTCTGTGTGCGCGGCCGGTGCGCGCTCCCCGGCTCCTTAGGGCACGCACACGCCGGCTCTCGCAAATTTACAGGGCCAGCGCGCCCATAATTGAAAACACCTGCCGCTGTCCCTATATTTACGCTCCACCTCTTCCTGGCCCTCGCCGATTCCATAGTGCTCATTACCTATGCGAGGAAGCCCTTTCTACGTTCCGGTTGTCTATCCTGTGTACCAGTCCCTCCGGCTTACGTTCTCCGACCACGAATCTTCGCTGCCTGCCCTGACCTCTTGGCCTGTCCCAGACTATGAGTTTGCCTGCCGATTCTGTACCGCGCTATTCCTTGGCTACCACCGCAAGCAAGTTACATCAGGGGTAGCGACCTGGTGGAATCCCACTGCAGCAAGTCCATCCCGCTTTGCGGCGGGCTCTGGTGAACACCGGGACCCACTTAGACTCCGCTCCCTGGTGTGGCTTCCGCCATCGCTTGCGGTGGCCCAGTGGATCCACAGCCCAGGACGGTTACAGTTGGAATCGGCCATGGATCCCGCCAAGGTTCCGTTACCCAGCCTGGAAGATCTGACGTCCATCGTTGCCCAGCAGTCCCAGCAGCTGACGCAGCAGGTAAAGCAGTTGGATCAGCTGACGTCCATGATGCAGCAGCTCGTCGCCTCCCAACGGCAGTCTCCGCCACCATCTCCGCCAGTCCCTGCACCTGCCGTCGCCCTCGCCGCCTTGGGGCCCAAGCTCCAGCTATCGCTTCCCTCAAAGTTCGAGGGAGACCCGAAACTATGCAGGGGGTTTATTACTCTATGCACGTGGAGCTGATGGCCGACCAGTTCCCGTCCGAACGCGCAAAAGTGGCGTTTGTCCTCAGCCTGCTCTCCGGGAAGGCTCTGGCGTGGGCAACCCCCCTCTGGGATAGGGGTGATCCTCTGGTGGGCGACCTGCAGGCCTTCTTTAAGGAGTTCCGTTGCGTTTTTGAGGAAACGGCACAGGCTTCGTCTGCGGAGACCGCACTCCTGAATTTACGCCAAGGAGAATCCTCGGTGGGTGACTACGCCATCCAATTCCGTACTTTGGCCTCGGAGCTGACCTGGAATGAGGCCGCCCTCTGTGCCACTTTCAAGAAAGGCCTCTCTAGCCGGGTCAAGCATGCCCTGGCTGCAAGGGATCTTCTGGCTTCCTTGACTGAGTTGATCCACCTGGCCACGCGGATTGATGTGCGTTTCTCTGAAAGAGAAGAGACCTCGTTGCTTTCCGCGCCTGGCTCCGGTATTCCAGAAGCCTCCTGTACCACCGCCTCAGCCTTCCAGCAAGGAGCCCATGCAGGTCGACCGTGCTCAGTACAAGAGCGTGCCCGACGCCGCACTGAGAACCTATGTCTGTACTGTGCAAGTCCCGAACACTTCTTGAGGAACTGTCCGCTTCGTCCGCGCCAGGGAAACGCGCGCACCTAGGGCACGTGGGAGAGGCCCTGGGTGTGAACAGTCCCTCTCCACGTCTAACCATGCCGGTACAGATCACTTCTAGTACTGGAGTGAAGATTCAAGCATCTGCCTTCTTGGACTCCGGCTCGGCGGGAAATTTTATGGATGCCGCCCTGGTGTCGAAGCTTCGCCTTCCCACCGTTCGCCTCGTTAAGCCTCTGGCGATCTCTTCGGTGAGTGGGGAGGTCCTGCGCGACACTATCCAGTACCGTACGGAGCCCGTTACTATGCATGTAGGGGCACTCCACGGCGAGAGGATCGTGTTCTACGTATTACCCCGCTCCTCGTCTGCTATCCTGTTGGGATTACCCTGGCTGCAATGCCACGCCCCGGTCTTGGACTGGAAGACGGGCGAAGTTACACGATGGGGACAGGACTGCCAGCATCGTTGTCTGTCTGCACCTCGCCCGGTGCTTCCCACTTCTCCGCCTGCGCCCTTGAAGCCGTTGCCTGGGTTGCCTGCAGAGTACCAAGACTTCTCCGATGTGTTCTCCGAAAAACAGGCTGATTCTTTGCCGCCTCACCGCCCCTACGATTGCCCTATCGACCTGTTGCCTGGCACGACCCCTCCTCGGGGCAGAGTCTACCCACTGTCAGTCCCCGAGACCAAGGCCATGTCAGACTACATACAGGAGAACCTCAAGAAAGGCTTTATCCGCAAGTCCTCTTCACCAGCCGGAGCAGGCTTCTTCTTTGTGGAAAAGAAAGATGGCTCAGTTCGACCCTGCATCGACTACCGCGGTCTGAATAAGATTACGGTGAAAATCCGCTTCCCACTGCCGCTGATCTCGGAGCTCTTCGACCAAGGGCAAGTTAGTCACGTGCGGGTTCTTCTCGAAAAAGTTCTCTCCTGCGGAGAAGAACTACACTATTGGTGACCGTGAGCTGTTGGCCATTAAATTTGCCCTTGAAGAGTGGCGTCATCTGCTTGAAGGGGCCCGACATCCGGTTACTATCTACTCAGACCACAAGAATCTGGTGTATCTCCAGACGGCTCAGCGCCTTAATCCCCGGCAGGCTCGTTGGCCCTCTTCTTCTCGCGGTTCAATTTCACGATCCATTTCCGCCCAGCCGAGAAGAACGTCAAAGCCGTTGCTCTGTCACGGGCGTCGGACGTGGTAGGGGAGGAGTCTCCACCTTCCCACATCATTCCTCCCAACCGTCTGATCACCATGGCTCCGGTGGATTTATGGCAGATACCTCCGGGCAAGTCCTATGTACGTCCATCACTTCGGAGGAGAATCCTGAGATGGGGTCATGGCTCTCGGGTTGCCGGCCACCCGGGAGCTCGGAAGACGGCACAGCTCATTGGTCGTTAATACTGGTGGCCCGACCTAATCAAGGATGTGAAGGATTTTGTGGCCTCGTGCTCTTCGTGTGCTCGCAACAAGACACCCCACCTCAAGCCGGCAGGATTGCTCCTTTCCCTGCCCATCCCGGACCATCCATGGTCCCAGATTGCCATGGACTTTATCACGGATCTCCCGCCGTCGGCGGGTAATACTGTCATTTGGGTCATCGCCGATCGCTTTTCTAAGATGGCGCATTTTGTACCCTTGCCCGGACTACCATCAGCACCTCGTCTGGCAACCCTCTTCTTCCTGCATGTCTTCCGCCTGCATGGCCTTCCTCGACACAGTGTGTCCGATCGCGGAGTGCAATTTGTCTCCCGTTTCTGGCGGTCTCTCTGTTCCCAGCTCAAAGTGGATTTGGACTTCTCCTCCGCTTACCATCCGCAGTCGAACGGGCAGGTAGAAAGAATTAACCAGATCTTGGAGAATTACCTACGTCATTTCGTCTCGGCCCAGCAAGATGATTGGGCAGACTTGTTACCCTGGGCCGAATTCGCCCACAATTCCTTGGACTCTGATTCTACGGGCGCTTCTCCGTTTTTCGTGGTGTATGGACTACATCCCCGCCCACCCCTCCTGCTGTCATCGGTCTCGGACGTTCCTGCTGTGGACTCCCTGATCCGTGACCTGAAGTCTATTTGGGACAACGCGCAGCAATCTTTGCTCCGGGCCTCTGCTCGGATGAAGCTCCAGGCGGATAAACACAGGAGGTCTCCGCCCTCGTTCAAGCCTGGGGATAAGGTCTGGTTGTCCTCCAAATATGTTCGTCTAAGGATTCCGTCCTACAAACTGGGTCCCCGATTCCTCGGCCCTTTTGAAGTCTTCAAGAAAATCAACCCGGTGGCCTACAAGCTCCGGCTCCCCCCCTCGATGTGTATTCCGAACTCCTTCCATGTTTCCCTACTAAAGCCAGTCATCTTGAACAGGTACGTTCGGAGGGTGTCTCCCCCTGCCCCGGTGGCCAATGCCTCGGACATCTTTGCCGTGAAGGAAATTCTGGCTATGAAGAAGACCACATGGAAACGTTACTTTCTTATTGATTGGAAGGGGTTCGGTCCCGAGGAAAGATCTTGGGAGCCGGAGGAGAACATCATGGACCGAAGCTTACTCCAGAGATTTCTTCAGGGCAAAAGAAGGGGGAGACCAAAGGGGGGGGGGGGACCGTTACACAAACTCTGATTGCCAATAAGTAGAAAATGACTAAAGTGATAGAAACTAACTTAAGTTAATTATAAACTTATACAAAATTAAATAATCTATAATTAATATACAATTATATAATATCCCAAAAATTTAAAACTATATAATATACAATTAATATTAAATTAAATAATATAAATTAATTAAACCAATACAGCATCTATCATAAATCCCATTCTCAATGAGTTATCATGGTATTAAAAGTGACTACAAAAACATCACAGCAGGCTAGAAATAAAAGAAAAGCCATGAGAAGAACATGCCAGTAAATAGAAACTATAGTAGTGATCTTGTTTGGCGCACCTAAAGTACCAGTTAGACCTGTTGTGTGCTGGTTATTGCCAGATTTAGATTAAAGGCTGACCCACTGGCCTACATTTTGATGAACAAAAATTTACGTACAATATAAAAGTATATAAAAAAAAGAAAAAAACGAAAATTTTAAAAATCAGATCAAAATTGTATTATGAACAATGATTTTTTCATTATAAAATCAACTCAATGAATTGCCCTAGTTTTTAGAGGGAAAAAGAGACGTTACAGTTAGGGTATGTTCACACGGCGTATTGGGGGTGTTTTACATAGTTACATAGTTAGTACGGTTGAAAAAAGACATGTGTCCATCAAGTTAAAATTTGGTTGAAGGGAGGGAGACAAGGATTGTAAGCCCAGCCTCCCCACTGGTTAATGCCCTGAAACTCGCAGGCAAAAACCAATCTGCTCTAGTGGAGACCCCATTTCTGACCACAGAACCGTCACCAGCCAGGATTTTACATAGCTACATACGCATTAATATTCTTTAGTTTCAGGTAAGCCTTTCTTGAAACTCTCTACTGTTCCTGCTGTGACCAGCTCCTCAGGCAGGCTATTCCATAGATATGCTTTTCTTACAGTGAAGAATGCCCTTCTCCTAAGAAGATTGAATCCTTTTTTCTCTAGCCTAAGGGAATGTCTTTTGAGGGGGCTTTACTTGAAGTAATTTCTCCCCATACTTTTTGTAGACATTTATATAAATTAATCATGTGCCCCCGAAGCCATCTTTTCTCAAGACTAAATAAGTTAAATTCTACTAACCTCTGCTCATTACTAAGATGATCCATTCCCCTTATAAGCTTGGTTGCTCGTCTTTGCACAGTTTTAGAGATACGCACTGGCCATGACAGTTTCATGGCACATTTTGGCTTGACAGATTCATAAATGTGTCTTATTGTAGAAATCTGGTGTGAATCGTCCCCGTAGAATTAGTGAATTAGTGAATTCGAAAGTGTTTGGTCTGTTGTGGCACCAGATTATGTTTATTCATTTATTAGACACAGGTCTTCTGGCTAAAAGGATGCCAGAAAATGGGCACAGCCCCATTCATATATGTCCCCTATAATTTTTTGAGGGTTCTAATGTGTTTCAACATGTTACCAAGTTGTAGTGAAAGTATACAACAAAAGGTTTTGTCATTGTGACATTCAACATAAAAAGGTATACCACATGTTGCATGATCATGGTATACATTTCTATGCTATTCTGTGTATCTAAATGGGGTTTGTAAAATCCATATACTGTACATGATATAACATATAAGGAATAGTGTTCTATTTCAGATTTAGCTAAATTTTAAATTCAACCAAATCTAAGTATCTTGATTCTGATTGGCCTGAATTGAATTTAGGAAAGAATCACAGAAAAAAAAAAATGACTATACCATAAGCTGGATTTATATTTTTACAGGTATTGGGCATTAACTTACCGCTCTGAAGTACTTCCAAACTTGCAGTGCTACTTCCAACCTGATGTCACTTCTGGTTACCATAACAATATCAATTACTATCCCTATATAATGGCAACCAGAAGTGACATTGGATGTGATGTTGGACCAATAGTAAAGCCACATTGGTAGCACCGTAAAAGGGTAAATTAATCCCTAAAAACCCATGAAAATCCCAACCCCAATTTAGGTGTAGTGTTACAATTAAGGATATGAATAAAATAAGGATTTGGATTTAGGGCATACTGAACCTAAATTGTTTCACAAGTTTATTTAAACCATTGTAAATGTGGGGATTTGATTGGCCAACACTAGTAAAGAACTTCTATAAAGTGTTTAATATGTGATATGTTCTTATACTATAGGAATAGATTATCGCATAAAAAGAGTAATTGTGGACAACAAACGATACGCACTACAGCTGTGGGACACTGCTGGACAGGAGAGGTAAGAAACATCTTCACAGGATCATATGATAACATTATTTTTTTTAATCAATCCTCACATAAAGTTAATCAAAATGTGACATTGTGAACTTTTGTGAGGGGAAAGGGAGTTGATTATATGGCTGGGCTCTTATTTGTTAGTATAAGCAACAAGGCTGGTTTTGATACGAGGCAATCATTTTAGGCAGTGTTCACACGGCTTATTCAAGCCGAAATTGCGGGACGGATTTCGCCCGCAGTTACGGCTTGAATAAGGGGCGGGGCAGGGGTGTGGCGGGGGAGCTGCCCGCCGGCCCCATAGACTGTCATTATCTACGGCGCGTACGCGCCGTAAATAATGTGCATGTCACTTTCTCCCCCCGCGGCGGATTCGCCGAGCGGGGAGGAGCGACGGAATCCACAGTTCTCATAGAGAACTGTGGAGTACCCTAGTTACTGGGACGGATTGGAGCCGTACTGCAGCGCAAATACGGCGCGCAGTACGGCTCCAATCAGTCCCAAAATAAGCCGTGTGAACGAGGCCTTACAAGACACAGCTTTTATTTTGCAGTTTTATAAATCTTGTCAATGGGAAAATTTGGGTAAATCTGGATAAATTTATTAAACAGTGTAAAAGAAAAGCTGTCTATTCTTGCTCATAGCAACCATTCCCAGGGCGGCTTTCATTTTGTATTCTGCTTTTAAAAAGTTGCTCTGTGACTAATTGCTATTTATGCCAAAGCCAGTTTTTCCTCTAAACAGTATTCAGGCTGCTGATTGGTTTCCAAAAATTTGAGTCAGGACTAGAGTTGAGTGAACAGTAGAAAGTTCTAGTTCGATTAGAACCTCGAACTTTTGTGAGTTTGGTTTGAAGTTCTATGCGAACTTGAAATTCAAACCCCATTAAAGTCAATGGGAGATGTTCTGGTTAATTTTTATACCTATACAGGTGAGGAGAAGCTCTAATTACCATCCATAACAGTAAACTGGATACGTGGAACAACTTAGTGAAGACAATTTGGCTCTAAGAGTGACAGAAAAATATTGAGAGGCTAAACTACTTCATTCCTTTCATTGGCTAACTGAGAAGATGAGGACAGCTTGAAAGCAGGGGCATAGCTATAGGAGGTGCAGTGGTAGCAGCTGCTACGGGGCCCTGCATACTCAGGGGGCCCAAAAGCCCCTTTGACACATAAGAGATTTGGAGACGAAGTGTTATACAATTACTGAACTCCCAAAACTGCAAAAACTGAACTTTTGGGCACTGAGTATGATTTAGCAAATCCAAGCCCTCTGTATAATATTTATCCATGTATATGAGAGTTAGGTGTTATGTCGCCAAATAACAGCTTCTGGGTGTGGGAAAAGATGCAGCCAGTAATACCAAACTCCCTAACTATTGATGTCTATGGAGAGGAAAATGCTATCTAACTAATTAAGAGCAGTCTGTACAGTACAGAGAGTGAGCTGAAAATCGCATTCACAAAGCAATACAGTGAAATATATATAACATGGTCATGTGATTTTAGCAGCCAATGAGAGCCCTACACCTCAGCGATGATGTTTTTGACACTTCTCTGTGCTCTGCACTGATTGGATGGCCTCCAAAAGTGCAGAAAGGTGATTCGATGGCCGCCAAAAGTGCAGAAAGTTGCTGAAATCGAAACTGAAAATGGCGTGTCAAACTTAAACTAGAACTTTACTGGAATGAACAGTAAAATGTTCGGTTCGAGTTCTAAAAAGTTCTACTAGAACTTAACTTTTCTAGAACAGTTCGATCAACACTAGTCAGGACGAATCGTCCTGAGCTCACTCTGAAACTCAACATTACCGTTCACAATGTACACTATGACACTGTGCTGAATCTGTACAACAGACGGAAATGGCATTAATAGGCCCCGTTTATTTATAACAGTGGTCCTTCATCAGGGTCATATTATCCATTGAGCACACTAGGCAGTTGCCCAGGAACACACCAAAAGCATAGGAGCTAAAGGTGGTGAATGTATGTCATAGGAATCCAGAACATATGCCCTGGATCCCTAGAATGGAGCTGCTTATTTAACTGTTTGTATTCTTAGGACATGCAAACAGTTAAAAACCATGGTGGTGTAGGGAGCCATTGGTTCTCTGCACATCAAATTAGTTTTGTAAGTTGCAAGCTCCTACAAGACATCAAAAGGGTGTACCGATCTAGATGTTGTGATGATATCGGTGTGCTTGGCGGTGGTTAGAGGCAGGTGGTGTCATGTCTGGGTGTGGCAAGGGGCATGGCCTGGTGTTATTTGCGTAGTGCCCACTGCACTGCTATGCACAGAGACCCATAATGTTGTTAAGATTGCCCTGGACTTAATTGAGGTTTTTGTTGTTTTGACATCAAGACTAGCTGTTTATGGCCTATTAATATTCCTGTCCAAACTGACTAAACATTCAACAGACACTTCAGCTGATGTACTGAAGCCATGACACTGTGCCATATCCGTCACAGTTCAAAGTTAAATTAACTGTCAAGGTTATTCCTGTATTCTGCATGCTGCCACATTCACTACAGACCCTCAAAAGAGGCACCGAACGGCAGCATGAGGAGAGCCTCACTTTGGCAATGTTTCACAGATATATGTAAACACAGAATGGGCACATAACAGTCTATAAGCTCCATTTGATGTATCTGTATTACGAGACCTTTTGGTGTTTTTGTTGTTGTTTTATGATATATACTATAATTATTATTTGATTCATTACTTATGCTCTATCTGCCAACATTTACTGTTTCCACTTGTTTTTACAGCCTTTAATTATTTGTGCTGATGTTTTTCTGTGTTCTACCTATGTTTCTATATCTCTTGATGTCTGTGGTATGTTGTTTCAATATTTTTACACGCCCAAGGAAGTTAAATTTATTGGGAAATTTGTGCAGTTTCCTGTAGCAAATATTTCTTGTTCACATGCTGGTAAACCACATAGTGATGATTTCTTATCATATTTCTTACAAGTACAGGATTCTTTTTATTTTTTTAGTATTTCTAAGATGTGTTTTCTATTTTTTCTTTATTTTTTATAATATTTTTATATTTTGTAGGTCTTTCTTTGTGATTGTGTCATTTTTATGCTTACTAGGAGTGGTCATACAACTAATGTCAAATTTTTATAGCCTGAGAGTTTGTAAGAAAACACCGCAGGTTATTAGATGGTACTGTTGTAGAAGATGGGTGAAGCAGTAGATGTGTGATGTGGTGCACCAGCGCTCAATAAAACCAGACAACACAGTTTCTCCAGGATCTTCCGGTTTTATTCACAGTTCTCTTCTTGAGGATGTTACATATACATAGACAGCATGGTACTTGACCTTTTGGCGTATCTCAGACCTCCTCTCTTTTGACTCTTGACAATCCTCACAACTCTCTTCTGGTTTTGTCCCAGTCCAGCTGTGTAAGGGTGCTGACACTGGCGCTGACCCTTGTCCCAGCCGTGCAGGGTGCTGGTGCCTGGCACCTCAGGATGCACTCTGTCCACTCCCTGGGGTCCTCTCCACCCCTAACCTGCCTTGTCTATTGCTTTTAACTGCTGCTCTCAATTGGAACCAACTAAGAACATAACCATAACTATAACTAACTGGAGAGCTGAGAGACTATACTTTTTAACTGCGTACACAGGTTCCAGCTCCACCCCCTTCAGCCTGTACTCTATACCATAAAAATGAAGCAAAGATTGAAGGTGATACAGCAACCGGGCAGGCAATAATCTTTGATAAAGCATCCACTTTATTGTAGACATAATAAAAAAGCCATCATCCCCAAAACTGAACACAGCATAAAAGACAATATAATAATGACTCTCTATATACTCTAAGAATAAAGTAACAAATGAACTCACCTGTGTGTTGTGCCGTCCAAGTCAGACTGTGAGTAAACGCCATTCGTTGAACCACACCGGGAAGTGACGCACGGACATGCACAGAGAGATTCAAGACCTCGACTGTTTCTGGCAAAAAAGGAGAGCATGCACAGAACAACTGCCACACTGGTTGCAGAGCTCTATGCAGAACCTGAGAGGGAGGGAACAGCAACACAGGTGAGGTACTAAAAACTAAGAAAAATAGGTTATAGAGGTTCATAGATAGATTACTCTCTGTTATTCTTCTGGTGCTTCATTTGATGTTCCCGCTCTTCTGGACTCTGGTTATTCATTCACCCATCTCTGCTGGAGAAGTTCTGCCTGCCAGTTTCCCATCTGGAGAAACCCCTGTATTTCTCCTCCATCAACAGAGAGATTCAGAAGGATTCCTGTCCAGTTTCGTACAAAGCCTTTGTCTCTCCAAGTTGGAAGTTTCCACAAGGAGGAAATTTCGTTCTTTGTCCTGCCCGGTTCATCTGCTTTGTCCCTGCTTATTCTTCCAAGGTTCTGGCTTCACAATCCATCATTGGATTGGAAAACAGGTGAAGTTGTACAACTGGGCAAGCGCTTCCTCATGCATGCCCTTCCGCTGAAATCCTGCCCACCTGCATCCCTGCCTGTGGCTTCTGTTGTGCCAGCTTTGGAGTTTTAAGACCAAGAGAATACTCAGGACTCTCACTCAATCTTTCAGTCCCGCCCACCTCTCCCTCTGCCTACCGTTTCTGCTGTTTCTGCCCCCCCAAGTCCAAGAAGTTAGCCTGGGCTGGCTAGACATCTCCTCTGAAAACAGTTCTTGGAATACAGAGGAGGAGGTTGGTACCCAGCTAGCCCAGAATGGAGGATCTGTGGGACCTACTGTCACGGATCATACCATGGCCCAGACTGGCCATATAATTTACTGGGCATTTGGTTGGTGGACCGCCAGGGTCTGGGCCCCCGCACCGGCTTGATGCGTCCACTAAGGGGCCTGGTGATTCCTCCCGGTGGGTATTGAGTACTGGCAGCACAGGACCGGCAAACCTCCCTCACCCCACAGCTGCATTGCTTGGTCACATAGACACAGCGATTCCGAAATCATGGCCGCCAACTGCGCGGTGCAGGCCGTGGCTCAGGCACCTTCTGATCCTGGCCGTTGAGTCCCCTGGAGGCCACAGCACAGATGGCGTGATGAGATCACATCATTGCACCTGTTGCTCCGCAGCCTATGTCCCGGAGTGGGCGGTGTGAAGATCTCATGCTTGCCGCTCTGGAAGAAGAGATGAGAAGAGGATGGAAGGGTGACAGGTGAGTTATTTTTAATATTAGTTGTCTAGCTACTTATATGGGCTGCCTAGCTACCTATATGGGCTCCCTAACTACTTATATGGGCTCCCAAGATACCTTTAATGGCTCCATAACTACCAATATGTGCTCACTAGCTACCTATCTGGGCTCCTTAGCTACCTATATGTCGCTGCCTAGCTACCTATAAGGGCTGCCGAGCAACCCATATGGGCTCCCTAGCTACCTATATGGGCTCCCTTACTACCTATCTGGTCTACCTACCTACCTACCTTTAAAGGCTACCTAGCTACCTAAATGGGCTCCCGGGCTTCCTGTTTGGACTCCCTAGCTACCTAATTAGTGAGGGGACAATATATCTCTGCTTACCTACT
The DNA here is from genome assembly GCA_025379985.1 of Phyllomedusa bahiana. Lineage (NCBI taxonomy): Eukaryota > Metazoa > Chordata > Amphibia > Anura > Hylidae > Phyllomedusa > Phyllomedusa bahiana. The sequence goes on from JAODAL010001448.1 coordinate 46,069, forward strand.
GGGGCAGCCCTGTCTACCTTCCTAATTACTGGGGGGGGGCTATTTACCTCCCTATTTACTGGGGCGACCCTGTCTACCTGCCTAATTACTGGGAGGACGGCCTGTCTGCCTACCTAATTACTGAAGGGAGGCCCTGTCTACCTCACAAATTAATGGTGGGGCTATATCCCTACCTAACTACTGGAAAACGCTCTGTCTACCTACCTAATTAATGGGAGGGCCTGTATACCTACCTAACTACTGGGGGGGAGGCCATTTTCACCTACTTAACTACTGAAGTAGACCCTGTTTACCTACCTAACTACTGTAGGTTAACCAAAAAAGAATACAATGACAAAAAAGTCATAGGGAAATATATATTAACAATCTTTATTGATTCAATAATAAATATTAAAAACTAATACGTCACAAATAGAACAAATTTAAGACTAAAAACAATTAAAAATAATGCCCATATCAAACAAGGCATACAAATCACACCATTCCTGAATATAGAGAGTTATCTAAAGTGTATAACCTATAATATTTAACATTAGTATTAAAGTGTCTTATATTAGAGATCAAGTGATTAAATAGTATATAGACACATCAAGATGGGCATACAATAATGCCACACCTCTCACACACAATACATTACCAAGTATATACAGGAATGGAGGAGATGCACTGCCAAGGAAATGGGATAGCCTCGACGCGCGTTTCGCCAAGCTTTCTAAAGTGCTTATATACGATTTAATCACTTGATCTCTAATATAAGACACTTTAATACTAATGTTAAATATGACAGGTTATACACTTTAGATAACTCTCTATATTCAGGAATGGTGTGATTTGTATGCCTTGTTTGATATGGGCATTATTTTTAATTGTTTTTAGCCTTGAATTTGTTATATTTGTGACATATTAGTTTTTAATATTTATTATTGAATCAATAAAGATTATTAATATATATTTCCCTATGACTTTTTTGTCATTGTATTCTTTTTTGGTTAACATGTTTATGTGATATAATAACTGTAGACTGAGCATTGGACTTTATTGAATTGGTGATTCTAACTACTGTAGGGCCTATGTAACTACCTTCCTAATTGGGGCCCTATCTACCTACCTATCAAGGGGACCCTATACACCTACCTCCTGAGAGGGTTTATATAGGTACCTAATGGGAGGACTATATTCCTCCCTACCTATTGTCGGGACCTTTATACTTATCTATCTACTGAAGGGTCTTATATACCCACTGAGGGGCTATCTAATTGGGGATTATATACATCTTTACCTACTGAATGAATATGTAAAGTTACTGAGGGGGCCTATACCTATCTACTGTGGGAGGTCTATATATTTTATCCAATAATTGCAAACAATGCCGTATATTAGCAGTGCACACGTTATAGTCCCAGCCGTTAGGAGTACCTTGCTTAGACTCCCCTATATCAATCAAAAACGTACACATAGGCTGTATGGACAAAACATTGAACTTTACTTCATTTTTATAAATTGGTGCATAAAAGACATAGTTCTATGACGAACACCTTAGGCAATGAAAAACATATGAAAACGTGGCAGTACTTAGCTGTATAGCTTCTCCTGTTTAGGAGGTGAGTGATAGTCCCATAGTAGACTAGTAGGAGCCGATCATGCTGAGTTGCAGCCCAGTGCCGCCATGCAATGATGCGACGTTTCGGAAGGCACGCCTTCCTTTCTCAAGCATGCGTTGTAAAGGCACGTCATCCTCTTTATTCACTGACCATGATTACACAGGTGTGCATGTCATGTTATCTATACTAAAAACAATATACTAACATCACTGTTAAAAACAATATAAATGTCTCAAGCTTAGAGGACATGAAAAAGGTATAGGAGCATATTTTATATAGTGCATAAGTTACAAATAGCAACGTAGACTCAAAGACTCATTTAACTCCTTTGGTGCAATCATAATTGGCACTTGCTACAATCTGACCCCAAGTTTGGACATCTGTTTAGGGACAAACCACGTTTCATATATAAACGTGGTAAAACAATAGGCAACAGCCTTATACACTCTGATTTGCGCCCTACACAGATTTCCAGACAAAAAATCCTTCGGACTAAACGTAATGGGACACATCCTTGTCTATCGTGCAACAACTGTTCCGCTATTATTAAAGGTTCAACAATTAAACATCCGCATCAGGGATATGATATACCATTAAAAGGATACTTTAGTTGCACTAGCAACAACGTAATCTACATGTTAAAATGTCCATGTAGCAAATGGTATATAGGACAGACCAGCCGCCCAGTGAGAATCAGGATAGGGGAACATAAAAGTGCTATTAGAAATTTTAAAAACAAAAAAGATAGCTCAGACGTACCCACAAAATTTGGTGAAACAACTGTAGCGAAACATTTCAATGAATACCAACATAATATCTGTGATTTACGTTGGTGTGTACTTGAACAAGTGAACATCTCAGATATATGCCAAAATAAAACTAGGTTACTACAGAGGGAGGCGTATTGGATTGCAACAATGGATACAATTGCACCAAAGGGGTTAAATGAGTCTTTGAGTCTACGTTGCTATTTGTAACTTATGCTCTATATAAAATATGCACCTATACCTTTTTCATGTCCTCTAAGCTTGAGATATTTAGATTGTTTTTAACAGTGATGTTAGTATATTGTTTTTTAGTATAGATAACATGACATGCACACCTGTGTAAATCATGGTCAGTGAATAAAGAGGATGACGTGCCTTTACAACGCATGCGTGAGAAAGGAAGGCGTGCCTTCCGAAACGTCGCGTCATTGCATGGCGGCACTGGGCTGCAACTCAGCATGATCGGCTCCAACAAGTCTACTATGGGACTATCACTCACCTCCTAAACAGGAGAAGCTATACAGCTAAGTACTGCCACGTTTTCATATGTTTTTCATTGCCTAAGGTGTTCGTCATAGAACTATGTCTTTTATGCACCAATTTATAAAAATTAAGAAAAGTACAATGTTTAGTCAATACAGCCTATGTGTACGTTTTTGAGGTCTATATATTTACCTGTCTACTCGGTGGCTTGTATAACTACCTAATGGGGGCCTATTTATTTCCATGCCACTTATATGAGGTTTTTTTTAATTTCTAATGTTTAGGGTCTAACATACCTAAAAAGAGCATCTACCTAAGTGCCTGTCTACTATATGGGGTGTGGACCTACCTTCTGATGGCAAAAATGGGGGCCCTGTTAGTGGCTGGGTGAACTTTCACTATTTTGGGTACAATTACTGTGTGGGGCACCAAAGAGGGCACTTTTAATATTTGGGGCTTTATGGATGGGGAGTTTGTAGAGAGGTGGGAAGTGCTGGAAAAGAGAAGAGTCTAAGATGTTTTTGAGGTAAATTCTGTATCAGACAGAGAAAATAAGAGAAGAGAATGACTCATCAGAGACGAGAACGTATCATCAGATAAGACATCATGGAGGTTTGGGCCAGATGGACAAGAAAAAGAGAAGAGAACAACTCCCATCAGAGATGACGTCTCTGGTCATCCCCTGATGTCAGGGGTTATTTTACCTTTTTGTTGGATCAGTGCTATATTCACAGTCATGGGATGTGACCTGAGCTGGTGTCTGACCACTATGTCTCTCTATATGGTGGTGCTGTAGGTTATATTGGAGCTTATATAATGGCAGTATAGACTTGTCCTTGATTGTCAAGGGAGTGCATACCTGTCCCTAGTGCATACCTGAAACTGTAATGAGGGGTTTCTCTGCACCAATTTTTAATTTTGGTTTGTGGTTATAGTGTTTATTTTAGAAAGTGGTGAGGTGCGTGACCAAGGGAAATTTTATAAGAGCATATGGTATGTGGGCTGGTGGGGGTTTTGTGCCAGGGCTGCTTTTTATCCCCTGCCATGGACCACAGACGTGCGTACGCTACTGTTGGTGCCTCCGCTTGAATCTCCTGTCCCCGTTTTTTCCCCTGTACCTGCTCCAGCTTCTGACTTATAGTCACCTGTCCGCGCCTTCACCGGGCTGTAGTCCTGCTCGCACTCATCCTTCCTGGCTTCCTGTGCATGCACGTGCAGATATTTAAAGGGGCAGTGTCCAAATTACCTAGCCTATATCCTGTGACCTCCTACCATATAAGGAACTTCCTGCCTTTGCGCCTGGTCAGTTCGTTGATGTTCCTCATAGGGCATGACCCTTGTCTGCTGTGTAGCTGCTGCTATTCCAGTACCCTGCATTACCTTGTGCGTTACTGTTGTTCTTGCTGCCGCACTAGTCTGCTATATCTACTGCTGTTTTTGCTGCTGTACCAAGTCCGTTACTGGCCTGGGACCCGCTACCCATCTACGGCTATACCCAGTTGTGACCTGTCACCGCTACTTGTACCCGGTGTCCCTAGCCTGCACTTCGGCTGTCACTGCGAGTAGCCTACCGCCTACACTCGTGGTGGCCCAGAGGATCCACCTTCCCGACATTTCTAACCACTGTGTTATAAAACGTGACAGTTTGCAGTGGTATGTGATTTTATGGTGTTCACTCTTCGGTACAAATTATATGTTATCTGTATTCTGCAGGTTAGTACGATTCCAGTGATATTAAATATGTAAGGTTTTTGTAATATTTTAGTGTTTTAAAAAAATTTCTTGAATTTGGGCTGCAGGAAAATATTCTGTGACCAATGAGTAAGAATGCAGAAGAGTGTACCAAGATTACAACTCAATTACTTCCCGCCCAGGGAAGGAAGAAATAGAAATGTTAATATGGAAGCTGTAGAAGCCTTTCTTAGGGTGCTTTCACACAGTGCATTTTTGATGCATTTTATGAATGCGTTTTTTGTGCAGGAAGACACAGCAATTAATGCTATACATTGCTGCACAAAAAACGCAGCAAAAATTGCGGTAAAAAAACCCGAATTTATCACTATTTCTGCTGCGATTTTTGTGCAGCAAAGTATAGTATTAATTGCTGTGTCTTCCTGCACAAAAAAACGCATTAAAAATGCATCAAAAACGCTCTGTGTGAAAGCACCCTTAGGCTTTTAGCTGCCATAGTAACCAATTAGCACCCTGCAATCTCGTTGCGGAGGTACCAATCGGAGTTGCACCATTCCTTATTCATTCAGGTACTGTGGCTGTAATTGTAAAGATAAAGGGGATGCTGTCCATAAAGAACATTGCTTCTCATCTACAGTTTGCTTAAGGTCACTTTGAACAATGTTTTGTGAATGAATGAGACAAAAGTAGAGTTTATTGGTTTAAATGAGAACTGTTAAAAACCTCATACTGTCATACCACCGCGCAGGTAGTAGAATTATGGATAGTTCTTATCTGGTGCTTTATCTGGCACAGGACAGCTTGCCATCATTGCTTTAACAATAAATTCAGAATTCTACTAACAAATTCTCAAGGTAAAGGTCAAGAAATCTGACCATGAGCTGAATTTCAAGAGAACGTGGGTCAGACAACAACTCAGTACACAAGTTATTGTACCAAAGAATGAAGATTGAAGTTAAAGTTAAAACTATAGAAATTCCCAAGTCAGTCCTAACCTTAATCCATTAGAAATATTGTGAAAGGGCCAAAAGTGAACAATTTCAATAGAGGAAACATGCTAACACAACAATGTCGAAGCTGTTTTGTACCAAGGAATGGGCTGAAATTCCTCCAAGTCGATGTACCGTACCAGTCAACAAATATGTAAATGATTATTTTCATCAATAAATAAATGTCCAATTCCAATATTTTTAATTCATTTAATTGATTTATCTACTTTGAGGACTTGTGGAAGAATCTGATACAGTGTTAGGTCAAATTTATGCAGAACCGAAGATGATTCTGAAACATTTAAGCACTGCTGTCTCTAATCTATGTTAACAGTTCCTCTATATTTGTTTTTTTATCTATATTTTCATATATTTTTTTACTTATCTACACATTCCTACAGATCACTAAATATGCATGGTGCTCTTTAGTATTTGTGTTAATCGTTTAACTAAATAGACTTTTGTTATCTCACTTGGACAATTTTTTTTTCTGCTTTATCTATACACATTTCAAGTTTTTCTGTAGTATTTGTAAAGTTGTGGTTTTATCATTATAATTGCTGTTTGTTTAATAACTTTTCTATGTATTTCAACTATGCAGGGAATTCTTTTAACCTACACCTATACCCTTCATTTTAGTAGCTATTGCACCCAGTTTTCCGAGTTTTCTGCTTTTGTTTGTTGCAAAACTGTGCCCTCTAGTGTCAAAGTCTTAACATTGTTGCCTCTTAAAAGCCATTAACATCATTTTTGATATAGTAACTTTAGGTACTGCAGTTTTCCACATTTAAGTCAAGAATAAAGTCATGGTAAAAAAAACTCCTAGCACTGGGTTTAAAAATATGTGGGTAAACACTGGGGGCGAAATGTATGAATCTCGAAATTTCTGGCGAAATTTGCACCTCATTTGCACCGGAGGTGCGCTCATACATTCGGTGTAAATTCCGCCGCGCCTCGCCAGTGTGTGAGGCGCAGTGCGGGACTTAGGCGCAGTGCGGGACTGCGCCTAAGATTCGCCACCCGAGGTAGTGCGCTCATACATGCAGGGACAAGTTCGCCTCGCCAGTGGGTGGGGCGCAGTGCGGGACTTAGGCGCAGTGCGAGACTGCGCCGAACATGTATTCCGATTCGAGACAGGCTGGAAAACAGCGAAAAATCATTAGAGATGTCCGTGGGGCATGGAGTATGAATCAAAAAATCACCTTTATTAGGTGTAAAACATTATCTGAAAAAGAGCTCAAACCTACTAAAAAAAATACATAATACTCCCGAAGTTGTACCGATCTGTATATAAAATGACCAATAATATGGGGGTAATGAAAAAAAATTAATTCAATAAATTCATTTTTATTTCTTTATTTTCGTTAGACCCATACTATTGATCATTGGCTAACGAAAATAAAGAAATAAAAATGAATTTATTGAATTAATATATTTTTTTCGTTACCCCCATATTATTGTTCATTTTATATACAGATCGGTACAACTTCGGGAGTATTATAATTTGATTTTGGCCATGTACAGTTTTATTATAGATTGCATTAGAAAACCCATAAGAGCGTCGCTTGCTCTCCCATTGGTCCAAATAACCGCGCCTCTTTTAACTTAGCCAAACAGAGCGCGCTCTGCATTTCTTTTCCCAAAAGAACTCTATGAGAAGGTCGCTCTCCCACTGATTGGCTAAGATAGACGAGCCCCTCTTCCCCCCAACCAATCACAGTACTAGAATATTTCCCATAGACAGTAATAACTTTTAGGGCTCCCTTCTATCGCGCCCTTCTTTCTCCACTCAAAATAGACGCACTACATATGATTGGTGGATTCATATCTGCCGCCTGGGCTCAACCAATCAGCTCTTTTCTGCCTTTTTACTGTATTTTGAACTGTCCCGCCTTTGAATTTGATTGGTCAATACTTCTCCATAGCTTATAATGGTTTACTGTCGCTCCTATTCTGATTGGTTGGTTTCTGCTGACCAATGAGAAGTGCTTACAGAATTTGAATTACTGTATTTCCCGGCAGTTTCCAATATCCCAATTCCTGATGTAGCACCCGGTCTCGGAGAGAAACGCGTTGTTAGGGATTTGATTGATTTATGTTTATAGAAGGTTTCAGCTCTTTTTCAGATAATGTTTTACACTTAATAAAAACGATTTTTTTTTTATCATACTCCATGCCACACGGCGCTGAGAGACGAGATTTCAAATTCTGTAAGCTATTCTCATTGTTCGGCAGAAACGAGCCAATCAGAATAGGAGCGACAGTGACCCGTTAAAACCTATGGAGAAGTATTGACCAATCAAATTCAAAGGCGAGACAGTTCAAAATACAGTACAAATGCAGAAAAGAGCTGATTGATTGAGCTAGCGGGGGCTTGGCAATCCTGGCCAATCAGAATAGGAGCGACAGGGACCCATTATAAACTATGGAGAAGTATTGACCAATCAAATTCAAAGGCGGGACAGTTCAAAATACAGTAAAAAACAGAAAAAGAGCTGTTTGGGTTTGAGCAGCGGGGGTTGGCTATCTCGGCCAATCAGAGGCGAGCTATTTTCTCCCTTGTAGTCTTGGACAGACCCGGGCATGAACTCAGGCCTTTGAAGATGGAGTATGATTAAAAAAAAATCATTTTTATTAGGTGTCAAATATTATCTGACACCTAATTACAGAATTTGAATTACTGTATTTCCTGACAGTTTCCAAGATCCTAATTCTTGATGTTGCGCCGTTCTAGATTTTTGGAAAGTGATTTTTTTTTTATGTTTTTTTTTTTTTTTTTTTTTTGAGCTCTTTTTCTGATAATGTTTTACACATAATAAAAGCTTTTTTTTTTAAATAATACTCCATGCCGCACGGAGCTGAGCGCCGAGATTTCTTTCGCGATCTTCTATATGTTTCCTCTCATGTTACGTTCTTGCTTTACTTCGCCTCCTCTGGCTCGTTTAGACCAACTTCAACTAGGTCTGCCTGTCGGAGCTGGCGAGCGCTGCAATGCGCCTCACTTTGCCGAGCCGCGATCATACATGCCTTGGAGTATACGAATGAGCCGCGTCCCGCCCCAGAACGCCCACACCGCGCCCATTACACGGCCCTTCATGTTAGGTGCAGCCGAGAGTGGCGAAGGCTGCGCCTAACATCGCATCCCTGCGTCCGACAGAGGATTTGGATCGGTGAGACGCAGTTTTCGCCAGAAATCGGGCGCAAATCCCGATCATACATGTCGCCCTGGATGTTTTAAACTCTTGTTTACTATGATGACACAACTGTCAATAGCTGAGTGTGTGAACATACCTTTAGATTCACTTCTAGTTTGCTGGGGCTGCAGCCATTATATAGTTCTTATGTTATCTATTACCATTACAGGATTATGATGAAATGTAACACCCCTATTATAAAGATCTGCGCAGATAACGCATGATCCCACTATTCATAATTGTTGCTGGCAAGCCCATTTCTAGGCGGGGTGAAGAAATTTTCCCCCTTAACACGTATCACGCTGCGACACATTGCATCAAAAATAACCAATGCCTGAATTTACGAAAAGCTATAACAATAATCCCTCTAAGGCCAAGTACTGCCACACCATGATCACATTTTACTACCACACAGTGGCTGAATAATACCACCACATATCATCATTACATAGTTGCTGAATAATACTGCCACACCTTGACTACATATTACTCCAACAAAGTGACTGAGTAACATCAACACACATCATCATCACATACTGTCTGAATAATACCACCACATCATTAATACATATCAACACCACACAGTGACTGAATAGTATACCATACCATTACTGAATATAAGCCATTATACCACCATATAGTGACCATACAGTGGTAGATACCAGTTCTACACAAGCGCTCTGCACACATATAAGTGATAACAATAAAGTTACATCCAGGTACTCAACGGAGTCATCTTCTCTGACAAGTTGTTCTCTTTCCCTTTCTTTTTTATCTGGCCTAGACTGCCATGATGAGTTTTCCCAGCCACAACTCTTTACTGCAGAACTTACCACATAAACATCTTAGACTCCTCACTTTTCCAACACTTCTCTACCAATCCCTACCTCTGTGAAAACTCCCCATCTATGGCACCCCAAATGATAATAATGATAGCCTTTTGTCTCTAACAATAAAATTTCCCCCAAACGGCAATTGGGCTCCCATTTGTGCAGCAAGCTTTAGTCTTGTTTTGTGTCCCCTTATAGAAGGTAGTTAAAGCCACCCATATAGTATGTAGGTACACCCCCAAACTACATAGGCATTTAAGTAAACCCCATTTTTAGGTAGATATTCCTCAATTAGATGAATGTATAGTCCTCGTTAGTTAGGTAGATTTATAGGTTCCTCAACAGGTAGGAATATAGCATGTAGTTATATAGGCCCCCTGTAGGTAGGTAGGTAAGAGTATAGACCCAAATAGCTAGGTGTATATGCTTCCTGTAGGTATGTATGTATATTGGTACCCTGTATGTAGGTCGGTATATAACCCCTGTAGGTAGCAATATAGACCCCCAGTCGATAGGTAGGTAGGTAAAGAAGCCCTTTTGAAGGCATTTATATAAGGCCCTAGTAGGTAGGTAAATAAATCCCTTGTTGGTAGATATAGCCTCCTGTAGGTAAATATAGCCCCTTGTAGGTAGGTAGATCTAGCCCCATGTAAATAGCTATATGCCCCCTGTAGGTAGATATATGCCCCCTATGTGTAGGTAGATATAGCTCCCCTGTATATAGTAAGCTGCCACTCAGCTCTGGGACGCCATCTTGGTCCGTCCCAGGAGTTTCTCGCTTTGGATCGCCGTCCTTGGTAGAACGATAATGGCACTCCGACACTAGGCTTCTCTTTATGGCTTCAGCCAACTTTATTAAGGCACACAGTGTACAAAACAAACACATAAAATAAAATCCTTGGCCGTCTGGCCACTTACTTACTTACAGAGTCCCTCTCTGTCCCGAGGTCTGTGCCTATCGCACAGCCCCTCAAACATACAGTTTCCACACTGTGCCCTAGGCTTCCCTGTAGCCTCTGGGGGCCAGAGCTCTCTCTCAGCTCTGCTGTTTCACACCTTCAGTTAACAGCCACGCCCCCCGATCACCTGGAGTACTAGGCTTTTATAGGCCTCCAGAGATGTCCAATATCTGGGTTGGAACCCAGGGACCTGGAATGCGGGGACAGCCACCCACCCGACACTATAGCTGTCCTGGAAGAGCCACCCCATACCTAGCTGCCTTGCAGCTATTCTAGCCGCTACTGTAAGTGACAGTAATATGACACTGACACAAAATAGGTGGCTTTTCCCCACCAAGCCCAGTTCCTCAGTGGTGCATCTGCAGAGGGTCTCTGGCCGTAGACCCTCTAGTGCACAGGTGTCAAACACAAGGCCCGCGGGCCACATCCGGCCCGCGGCCTTGTGTTTTCCGGCCCACGATCTCCCTGACTCCGCACGGCTGTTTTACCACAGCCATGCGGAGTCAGTCAGCTACTACAGGGAGAAGGCAGGAGGGATCGTTTCCCTCCCACCTTCTCCCTTTGTATGTACTGTGCTCGGTGAGCACTGTACATAAGGCGTCGCAGGAGGCGTGACGCTCCGCTTTACTCACGCCCCCTGTGACGCTGGGTCTCCTCGGCGGCAGCCTCTGCCGCCAAGGAGATGTCTGGGAGCTGGGTGAGGGCGGAAGCGGCGGGTCGGCACGCCGCTTACATCCAACACAGCTCCCCAACCGGCCCGGCCCGCGCTGCACGGACACGAGGTAAGTAGCTTTTTTTAATTTTATAATCATTAGGGGGGGCATCTGCGTGGCTACTGGGGGGCTATGGGGCATCTGCCTGGCTACTGTGGGGGTTTATGGGGGCATCTCCCTGGCTACTGGGGGGGCTATGGGAGCATCTCCCTGGCTACTGGGGGGGCTAGGGGAGAAGCTGCCTGGCTACTGGGGAGGCTATTGGAGCATCTGCCTGGCTACTGGGGGACTATGGGAGCATCTGCTTGGCTACTGGGGGGGCTATGGGGGCATATGCCTGGATACTGGAGGGGCAATGGGGGCATCTGCCTGGCTACTGGGGGGGCTATGGGAGAATCTGCCTGGCTACTGGGGTGGCTATGGGAGCATCTGCCTGGCTACTGGGGGGGCTATGGGAGCATCTGCCTGGCTACTGGGGAGGCTATGGGAGCATCTGCCTGGCTACTGGAGGACTATGGGAGCATCTTCCTGGCTATTGGGGACTATGGGGGCATCTGCCTGGCTACTGGGGTGCTCTGGGGGCATCTGCCTGGCTACCGGGGGGCTATGGGAGCATCTGCCTGGCTACTGGAGGACTATGGGAGCATCTGCCTGGCTACTGGGGGGCTATGGGAGCATCTGCCTGGCTACTGGGGTGGCTATGGGATCATCTGCCTGGATACTGGGGGGGCTATGGGAGCATCTGCCTGGCTACTGGGGTGGCTATGGGAGCATCTGCCTGGCTACTGGAGGACTATGGGAGCATCTTCCTGGCTACTGGGGACTATGGGGGCATCTGCCTGGCTACTGGGGGACTATGGGGGCATCTGCCTGGCTACTGGGGGCTATGGGAGCATCTGCCTGGCTACTGGAGGACAAAGGGAGCAACTGCCTGGCTCCTGGGGACTATGGGAGCATCTACCTGGCTACTGAGGGGGCTATGGGGGCATCAGCCTGGCTACTGGGGGGGCTATGGGGCAATTGCCTGGCTACGGGGGGGCTATGGGAGCATCTGCTGGCTACTGGGGGCTATGGGGGCATCTACCTGGCACTGGGGACTATGGGGGCATCTCCTGGCTTACTGGAGGACTATGGGGGCATCTCCCGGCTACTGGAGGACTATGGGGGCATCTGCCTGGCTACTGGAGGACTATGGGGCATCTGCCTGGCTACTGGAGGACTATGGGAGCATCTGCCTGGCTACTGGGGGACTATGGGGGCATCTGCCTGGCTACTGGGGGACAAATGGGGGCAGCTGCCTGGCTACTGGCGGACTATATGGGGCATCAACAGGGGGGCTATATGGGGCATCTATCAGTCTACAGGGGGCTATGTGGGGCATCTCCCTTTCTATATGGGGCATGTTACCTGGCTGCAAAGGGCATATTACTACTTGGATAAAGGGGGCAAAAATACCTATCTACCTACATGGGCAGATATAACTGTCATCTAAAGGGGGCTTCATAGCCACTTATCTACCTACAAGTAGTTCTAAAATTGTCGGCCGTTTAAGGCCCTTTAAGGTACTTCGTGAGGCTGATGTGGCCCCCGACGAAAACAAGTTTGACACCCCTGCTCTAGTGGCAGGATCATGCGACTACCAGCAGTCGCTCTGTCACAATATATATATATATATATATATATATATATATATATATATATATATATAATTAATATAGTATATATATATATATATATATATATTGCCCTTGTAGGTAGATATAATCCACCTGTAAGTAGATATAGACCCCTATTTGTAGGTAGATTTAGTCCCTCTGTAGGTAGGTCGATATAGCCCCTCTGTATGTAGGTAGATATAGCAAACTGTAGGTAGATATAGCATTCTATAGGTAGGTGCGTATCGTCCCCTATAGGTAGGTAGATATAGCCACCTGTAGTTAGATACAGCACCTGTATGTAAATATAGACCCCTGGAGATAGATATATCCCCCTGAAGGTAGATATAGCCTCCTGTAGGTAATTATAGCCCCCTGAAGATAGATATATCTCCCTGTTGGTAAATATAGTCCTCTGAAAGTAGATATAGCCTCCCTGGAGGTAAATATAGCCCCTTGTAGATAAATATAGCTTCATGAAGTTAAGTATAGCCCACTGTAGGTAGATATAGCCCACCTGAAGGTAGATATAGCCCCAAATGTAAATATAGACCACTGTAGGTAACTATAGCGACCCTGAAGGTAGATGTAGCCCATCTGAAGGTATATGTAGCCAATGAAGGTTTATATAGCCCCCGTAGGTAAATATAGCCCCCGTAGGTAAATATAGCCCCCTGTAGGTAAATATACCCCCTGTAAATAAATATAGTCTTCTATATACAGCACTCATTGAACAAGGTATATGCAATTAGAAGGGCAGGGATGGTAATGAACCAACCCTGTCTACTCCCAGGCAAAGCAGTTGCACAGTTAGTGTGGAACTGCCAAATCTTCATAACCATTTTAAAACGGCCTTGCAGAGTGAAATGCTGACTGCTGGCCCCTAGAAATGGCCCTGGGTTCTGGACACAGCTCATCTCCTACCCTTTGTTGGGACAGTGTGAGACAGTGAGCTAGTTGTGGTTTATGTACAGTTGGAATGAACGATCAAGCATGTTAAAACCTGCCAAGTTAATCTTTCTTTCCCCCAACTTCTGACATCTAGGGAAAGACCGGACACTGCCATACACACTGCCATACGCTGATCGCACCAAAATAAGTGGGTGCAGCTGACTTTACTTTAATGTTTTGGGTCACCGTTACTCTAGTCCTGGTGAATTTAATGAAAAAATGTCTTGAAAGTTGTAAATCACTTTCTAGAACGGAAAAAATGTATCTATCTATCTATCTATCTATCTATCTATCTATTATATCTATTACTATATATATATATATATATATATAATTATATATATATATAATATATATATATAATATATATATATATAATATATATAACATATATATATATATATATATACTGCATACACACACACTGTTTTTGTTCTAGATTTAACATGTTTGATCATTCATTCCTACTGTACACAAACCACAACTCACACCCAATTATATATATATATATTATATATATATATATATATAATATATATATAAATATATATATATATATATTATATATATATACAGCTGAAACCTGAAGTTTCAGAGGACACATATGCAAAATTATCAAAATTATTACCAAATGCTAGAATAATGAGAGAGAGAGAATATTTAAGGAATTTTTATTGCTTTCTGCAAAGTCAAAAGTTTACATACATTATGCCTTTAAACAATTTGGGACACCCCATATGATGATATCATGTCTTTGGAAGCTTCTGAGTTAATTAGAGACACATCTTAGTACATGTTTTTTTATGCTTATCAGAAACACACTGTTTCGGTGTGTAACATCGTGGGAAAGTCTTGCACAGATCGGGATCATCTTTTTTTGAAATTTCCAGGTATTTGAAGGTGTCTTATTCATCTGTACAAACAATTATACGCAAGTAAAAAAAATGGGAATGTCCAGCCATCATACCACTCAGGATAGAGACTGGTTCTGTGACTCAGAGATGAACGTGCTTTGGTCCAACATGTGCATATCAACCCAAGAGCAAAAGCAAAAGACCTTGCAAAGATGCTGGCAGAAGCTGGCAAGATTGTGTTATTATCCACAGTGAAACGAGTACTGTTTCAACATGGGCTGAAATGTCACTCTGCCAGGAAGAAGCCATTACTGCAAAAGAAACATATAAAGGCCAGATTAATGTTTGCAAATACACACAGGAACAAAGACCTACATTTTTGGAGAAATGTTTTGTGGTCTGGCGAAACTAAAATTGAACTGTTCAGCCTTAATGATCATTGCTATGTTTGGAGAAAAAAGGGAGAAGCTGTGAAGCCTAAGCACACCATCCCAACTGTGAAACATTGGGGTGGCAGCATCATGTTTTGGGGTTGTTTTGCTGCAGGAGGGACTGGGGCAGTTCACAAAATAGATGGCATCATGAGGAAAGAAGATTATGAGGCAATACTGAAGCAACATCTCAAGACATCGTTATTCTGGCATGTGGCAGATATAAATGATTTTGGTAATCCTAATTGACCTAAAACGGTTAAGGTTTATTCTAATTTCATGTCAGATAGTGAGAAAAACATGCATATGTGTCTTTTTCTATAGTGTAATAAACATCTGGTTTCAGCTAACTATATAAATTATATATATAATATATATTATATTTATATAGTATTATTTATATTTTTTATATATTATATAATATGTAATATATATATTAAACTCATATATATATATAATATAAAAATATATATATATATATATATATATATATAATATATATATATGTATATATTTATATATATTCTAAACTTAAGCCCGTTACTACCAAAAAATCCTAATCTGATATTTCAAAGACCGCCAAACATTAAAGGTATGATTGCCCCCAGTCGGAATAAACATTCATTTAATAGTGACATATCCATTTCTTCATAACGGGGCAGCTTCCCATGTAATACTCCGAAATGCAAATGTTGTGGCATGATCAGGGCAACGAACACGATCACCTCAAAGGCAACGAAAAAATCATATCCCATAAAAAACTTTTTAAACTGTAAAAGTACACATGTTATTTACTTGATTGAATGTAAATGTTCAATGCAATACGTAGGCAAGACCACCTGCCCTTAACATATTCGTTTAAATGGTCATCGTGCTAGCACAAAAAAAGGTGATCTTTTACAAAGCATAGCAAGGCACTGCACAGAGGCACATAATAAAGATTTTTCGGTTTTCAATATTACCCCTATAGATAGTGTTAATTGTGATGTACCTAATCGTTCCCAGATTCTTCAAAAAAAAGAAATTTACTGGACCTTCACACTACAGACTTTAAGGCCAAGGGATATAAAATGAAGTAATCGAAAACTATTTAACATTGGTCCATTTTTAGGCATCACAATTTTAATAAAATTTGCAGTTCTTAATTGAGTAAGGATTATATAGCGTAGCCGTTTTTTTAGGTAACTTCATTTTTAATGTAAATTAACAATTAATATTTATGAATCTCGTTATAGAGCGCATATTAGTTTAATTGTGATATATTTATAATATTTATAAGGAGACTGATATCATGCATGTTTAAGGTTATGCTTTTCACTTGTAACAGAACAATTATGGGACCTCATCGTCTCATAGTGTTGACATTGGGAGATTGACAGAATCTCCAACCAGTCCCTGTGCATGCTGACATCAGAACCCGGATCTCCAATGACATCATTTGATTGACAGCTTTCACCACCAGTCTTTAAAGCTCAAAGACATGTGACCTGACACTCATAGTGATTGACTGATCCTTCATCCATTCAGAGTCTTCTTTACTATAGAATCAGATACCGTGGACTAAAAAGATCTTTGGTTCGTTGATGCCGTTGTGATGCCGGCATCCATGTTTTATATATAAAGCCTGTAGCCATGTGCAGTGTATGCATGCTCCTGAGGAAGTGCGGGTTTGCCGCAGGAAACGCGTTGAGCCTTTTTATTTATGTCTTTTGGTTTTAATTGTGTGACAGCAAAAGTCTGCTGCACTTTTAAACAATAAAGCCAGTCTTTTTAATTTATTATAGCGAGAAATCGCTTCTCTCTGTTTTTGCCTCGGAGCGCCGGATCCACATCCATTTTGGATACTTCAAGATAGTTCCTACCTTGTCCTGTACCGGACCTGTGTTTTTCCTGGGATCCAGGCTGCTGTCTTAAGGGCTACAGCACTAAAAGCCCTGTAAGCCTTCTTGAGTGTTGTGCCTCTATTTACTGCACAACCTTACCAGGGGAGCTTTGCTCTTTTATTGGCTAGTTATTTTAACTGTATCACACTATTGTGTGCCCTCCCTTTCTTTTCTTTCCTGCATTATATATATATGTATAACAAATACATATATAATATATATATATATATATATAATATATATATATATATTATATATATAAAATATAATTAATTATTTAAAATTATATATATATTGTATTACATATATAATATATTATATTAATATATATATATACTATATAATATATAATATATATAATTAATTTATTTTTTTTTTTTTTTTTTTTTATAAGGTGGGATCTGGAAAGGTCCTTAATGGGGTGTACATCCTGGCTAGATTTCTGGCATGCACCAGGGAAAGAAATAATAAATGACATGTCACCAAGGTTACCTGGCCTTGGTGAGATAGGAGCCATTTGTGTGTGTTGTATCAGTCATAGTAAGTGGTTGACATCCGTTTACCAGTAGTATGGTTGCTTCAGCCTAAACCCAGGACGGCTTTTTATCGGGAGTAGACAAAGTGTCGGGTGGGTGTCTACTCCCCATATTCCAGGCCAGGGTTTGGCTGGCCTTTATAAGTCAGCTAGTCAGTTGACTAGGGAGAGCTGATATACAGGTCAAGGAGCTTGGCCTGAGGAGCATATCACTGGTGATATCCAGGATCTTGCATAGAACTGCTTGCTGACCAGGTGTAGTGAGGGTAACTGCACTGTGTAGCCAGATGAGCAGATGTTTTATTTGTTTACCATTCTGTTTTATGTTTGCCATCCGTTGAATGCTGTTTACCTGTTGTGCCAATAAAGCTCGGTAAGAACCGTGTTGGAACCTAAGCAATCTGTCTGTGTCTCTATCTGCATTGGACTGCGATCCTGAGAGCGGTGCCCACTTAGAATATATACCTACCAAAATATAAGAAACGTTAAGTCCCATTCACATCATATTAGATGCCTTGAAAACTACATATACCACAGTGGAGTCTCTTTTTCTCTATTTCATGTTAGTATAGGATACATGTGCCAGATGCAAAGTATAGAACATATAAGGTTTTGTTCTAACAAAACCTTATATGAGTTGCAAATAGAACAAATATAATCTAGAAGAGACTATACCTTATTGTTTCTTCAGCAATGGACCCACTGTGGTATTTGTTGCTGTGATGAAGGCCCCAAGTATGTTAATTTTATAAATTTTTGTATCATATGAACCAGTTCATAATATTTTCCTCTTAAAAAGCAAAAAAGTTAAAGGGATTTTCTCATATGGCTGTTTAACAAAGCCTGCTCTTCATAGCGTAATTCTGGCTCCCACTTCCACCGGTTAGGCTCTGGGCAGTTCTACAGCTAATCAATATATGAATACCCCTTTAGGTTTAAAACACTGTTCTCTGACAGATATGCTACTATTATGAAAGGTTTTACATAGTTCTTCATCTGTTTATACCCATATCCTCAAATGCTGATATTTATGGGTTACGCTTAGTCACCTTTACTGTTTATCTCTTTATAGTTTATTGCGCAATGAGCACTATATTCTTGTGTTCAGATCTGAGTATATCTGCAAAGACAACATTTTTTTCATTTTTGTCACTGCATGTCTATTATATATTGACTTGACTATTAACTTTGTTTAATGTTGACTGTTTATCAATGTCATCATCTCCTTACTATGTATTGGTCACTCCTGTTTATATTGCCAATAAAAACAAATACCAATAAAAACAAATGTTTTAAAAGTTTTAAACATTGACCTTTCAAGCTACGAAGGTAAATTTATTGATTGAATTGTTGGTACATTGAGAGAGCCCATATTATACTGGGTCCCTCATTGCTTCTTTTCTTGCTGCTCAAAACTAGATGTAAGTAATACATTTTGATGTTAAAAATTCTTCAATTAAAATGATCAAACTTACTTATTTTACCATAATTTAATTTCTGACAGATTTTATAGCATCACAGAACAGTTTTTCAGGAAGGCAGATGGCATGGTGGTCATGTATGATGTAACTTCAAGGCAAACTTTTACTAGTGTGCGTCGCTGGCTGAATTGCATTCAGGTAGGGATGTAATGCACTATAACATGTCAATTTATAATTATGCATTGTTCAAGGAACTTAGAAGAGAAGAAATATTAAAGAATCAGAGGAGTAAATGAAGGAGGTTAGAAAATATCAGGATCGTTTATATGGAAATGTACTCTGACTATTGCAAAAATCATATTTTCAGTTATAAATGTATTTATGATTAGGTGGAATGGGCAATTAACAATCCTTTCGCATATTAAGGCCCTGTTCACACGACGGATTTGGCTGCGGTTATGGCCACGGGTTCCGACATGGTTTCCGCGGCCATAACTGCGGCCAAATCGCGTCTAGCTTATTAACATGGTTTCCTATGGGAAACTGCGTTAATATTCACACTCCGTGGGTTAGGCCGCGGCTCCGGGGCCGCGGCCAAACCCGCGCGTGTGAAGAACTCGCCTGTCAATTCCTGACAGGGAGTTCTCTGCGCGGCGGGTGCACGGTGCTGCCACGGGCATCGCCGCGGGTCTCGCCGCGGGTGGTGCGTGGCTGGGACGCGGCTCGAGCCGCGGTTTGCCCCCTGCTATTAATTTGCATGGGGGCAAACCCGCCCCGCAAGCCGCGCCCCTAACCACGCCCCTCCCATGCCGAGACCACGACCACCGTCCGCGCCGCAAACCCGCGTCAGGAGCCGCGCGAGTGTGCGGCGAGGCCCGATGAGGATTTGGCTGCGGGAACTGCGGCGAGACCCGCGGCCAAAACCGTCGTGTGAACAAAGCCTAAAAGTTTTATATCTTTTTGGACCTTTTTTATTGTATGAATAAAACTGCACAAGAAATATGGACATTTAGCTTCTAGGCACTATATTATAATTGGACCACCAAAAACTATTAAACGATATCTATCGTTTTACATAGCAATAGGCATGTCAGAAGTTTTGATTGGTTACTGAGATCCCAACAAACACTAAAACTTAGGGGCAGAAGCACTCTGCTAAGCACTGTGCTCTTTTGTTTCTTTTTG
This sequence comes from Phyllomedusa bahiana, assembly GCA_025379985.1. Classification (NCBI taxonomy): domain Eukaryota; kingdom Metazoa; phylum Chordata; class Amphibia; order Anura; family Hylidae; genus Phyllomedusa; species Phyllomedusa bahiana. Next base: position 66,212 of record JAODAL010001448.1, read on the forward strand.
GCTTTCCTCAGCTTTTAATAGAGAGTTCAGGAAGTCTACTAGCTTTCTATCAATCAATACACTACATGCTGAGCTTTTTAAGTGCTGAACAGAAAAGAGATCAGTGGATTCCCATTGATCAAAACTTTTGGTGCCACTATGACATGTCAGAGGTTTTCCACATAACAAGTACCCTTTAACAAGAGCAGATAGGTTTAATTCATATTTAAAAAAACCTCTCCAAACATAAAGCTTGCCATACACAGTAGATCACTTTTATAACCCCCCCCCCCCCTCCGATTTTTTTCAGGATTTACAGCTGAGAGAAAAATGTACACTCTATTTAAATACAATAGACCTCATTTGTTATCGCTGTCTCAAAGTTAGACAGCATTAACTTAGGGAGTCTAAATATGCACCAGATTTATCACAGTAGATTGGTGCAGCTTTTTAGACCTACTTTCTATTCCAGAATTTTGTCACATTTTTGGTTCAGTGTGTTACATCGTAGCTATGCCCATGTTCCAGTTCAAATAATGTGCAGAAAGTGTTTTAAGACCATAATAAATGTGTCTGGATTATGCTGCAACCACATAAAAAATATGGTCCTCAGAAGGTAGATACAGCCTCAGATAAACTACAACAGATGACAAAGTACACACTGTCATTACCTATTTAACAAAAAAATAGGCCAAGTTTCTGAAGCAGGTGTAAAAATTTAAGTATGCCCTTACTGCTTCCATATGAATTGAGAGGGTAAGTAGCATCCAGATGCTGATAATCAAATTCCCTTGATAAATTCATCATCAGTGTGACCAGCTCTATAAAAGCAGACATGAGAAATGATCTTAGAGAAGCAATTGTTGTTGCCCATCACCCTTATAAGGTCATTTCCAAACAATTAGAAGTCCTTCATTCTACAGTAAGAGAGATTATTTAACATCTATCATTATAATTGGAGAACATTCAGGAAACCTGACAATTTTCTCAGAAGTGGGCTTCTTTGCAAATTCCCTCTGAGGTCAGACCATATAGTGTTCAGGTTTACAAACCTCTGATAGTACCTGCTATTCCCAGAGTACCATTAACCAATGAAAGATCTCCCCAACAAGGACAACGAACAAAATTACAAACACCGGTGTAGGACTTTTTCCACAGTCTCATGCAGACGTTATATCTGGAAATGTTAGTTTTAAGGCCTGACTGTAGATAAGAACCTAACTAATCTGTTTACAGGCCTAAACAGTGTCTATATCCAGCTGCTGTGCATGCTCACTGGACCCAGGTTTTTCCTTGTCCAATTTTCGGACATGGTTTCCTTCTGTCAACATCCGATGTCACAGATGACGTTCACTCAGCTTTAACACTTTTCCTCTAACTGTGATAAGACAGCAGATAACGCCCTCTGATTTCCACAGGTTTCAGTCCCCCAGTGTACACACCCACGGCTGTACTTCTGATTAGCAGGAAAGTTCCTGAGAGAGAGTAATGGTGTGTTTCTCTTGCAGCTTTGTTGATCTTCTCTCTCTGACACTCTGACTCACTCTCTCCCAGACAAATATACAGAGCAAGCTAACAAACTGGCTGTTTTTGTTAACTGACTCTGTAACTATGGTTACAGCCCCTCTCTTGTTAGTTTCTCTCATTGGACAGAAGTACAGATCTTTCCAGAACTGGCTGTAGAGTGTGTTAACCCTTTAACTGCTATATAATTGCCTATTTAAGTAACCACTTGACTCTTTAACTCATGTCAAAACTTCAGAACAGCAGAATGCAAGAGTGAGAAAGACAGTGGGGCCAGTCTCCCAGGCCACACATGCAACAGGACAATGATCCCGAGCACACCAGCAAATCTACAACAAAGTGGTTGAAAAGAAAATAATTAAGGTGTTACAATAACCCAGTCAAAGTCCAGGCCTCAACCTAACTGAAATGCTGGGGTGGGGCTTTAAGAGAGCTGTGCATAGAAAACTACCCAGAAACTTCATGGAACTAAACCAATATTGTAAAGAAGAGTGGGACAAAACCCTCCAGAATGATATGAGAGACTAATAAAGTCAAATAGAAAATGATTATTTCAAGTTATTGCTGCTAAAGGTGGTTTGACAAGTTATTGATTCCTTGGGTGTACTTAGTTTTTCACCAATGATTTTTCCATTTTGGCTTAGTTTTCTTAAATAAATAATAGCATGGTTTAATCTGTGTGTTTATCTGAGATGGTATTTATCTTATTTTAAGATATTCTAATCTTCAGATGGTATTTTATTATGTCCTGATACATAAAATCATAGAATTCAAAGAAGGTGAACTATGTTTTTCTTTTCTCATGACTCTATATGCATAGCACCCTTTAAGGGTATGTTCACATGGCATGTTTAAATACATTTTCAGGTATGTTTTACATACCACAAAACAGACCCCAAAACGTATTCAACAATGTGCAGTGTGCTTTTACAGTGAAAGCAATGTAAAATATGCATCGCTGTTCAGGTGATTTGTGTTTTACATGTGTCTTTCGGATGCGTAAAACGGATCCGATTAAAGTATTAACGTGTTAATTATTGATCTGTTTTACGCAGCAGACACACTATTTAGAACTATAGGGTGCGTGTCTGCTGCACAGAAAACACATCCAAACACGTAAAACACTTTGGGTACGTGTTTGGATATGTTTTACACAGCAATTTCAGATTGAAAAACGGATTGAAAAACACCATGTGAACATCCCATAACTCTCCCCCAATGACAGATGTCAGGAAAAAAAGAAGAATTAAGCATGGTGATTTTCAACAAGCTAGATTGTTGGGTTCTGCAGGGTTCTGGCAGCAATTAATCCCTTCTTCCTAATATAAAGCATTTTTCCAACAAGTATACCAAGTTTATGTTTACTGTATGTACAGATTAAGAAATTGATGAATCTATTGTAACTTGAAAGGGTGCTCATTGGGCATTACACCAGTAATACTGTGTGGTCAATAATACTTATGTTGTGAATCCATAATACTTAGTGACAATGTCCTGCAATCTTCACTTATAGGAAAAAGTCATTGATGATATCATCATTCTACTTCTTGGCAATAAAATAGACTGTGATGCTGAAAGACAGGTGACATTTGAGGAAGGGACGAAGTTGGCTCAGGTATGCGTATATTTTATCATTGAGGCTACTGACCAATATCCTAGTAACAACATAACTGGAATATTTTGAATGCATAGCATTGCATTCAGGCTCTCCGGCTCTATAGTACACAGCCGCACATCCATGTAGTGCTGGTCATGCTTCAAAAAGGACCATATCTATGGAGGTATTCCCCCTTTCCAGTAATGTTTCTAGGGTAAAATAGCTCCATACATGCAGCATCTGCTGAGGGAATTGTTTTCTGTTTTTACTCTTTATTACACTGTGTGAAGTCAGTGTCATGCAAAGATACAATAGTGGCCCCAGGAACTTCTGTGGAAGCCCTATTAAGGCTGCATACAAAAGAGTTTTGTAAAATAGCCATAACATACTGAATGTGTGTGAATTAGTATTTGCAGAATGTGTCATAAATGTAGTGTTTTAAGTCCTCGCTACTTTTATGCAACAAGATTCATTTTCAAAAAAGTACATATTGTATAAGTTACATAATAATTTCAGATTGTCCAGAAGAGAAGATTTGCAGTACCACTTTTATTGACAGCCCTGTAGATATTATCAGGGTTAGACTGGTCCACAGAGAAACAGGAAAAACCACCAGTGGGCCAATTAACATGGCAGATCTGAAGTTTCTTTTTAACTGCATATATATCCTCAAGAGAGGCGGAAAGGTAAAGAAACAGAAGCAAAAAGCAAGGGAAAGAGTATAAGAGGCATGTACAGTAGCTGTAGGGTGGGCCCCCAGAATGAACTCCAAAATTGGGCCCCAGAATAAAATTTAACTGGCGGGCCACTGGAGTCAACTTCACCAGTGGGCCTAAGGCACCCCAGTCCAACACTGGATATTACACTGCACATTTGGAAAGTCAATCATTGCTTGTTTTCCTGGCATTAGGTCTAGATACCTAAATTCATTGTTATCGGTCCTGGAAATGTTTTTACTTAAAGGTGTTAACCCACTATATTGATTCCTATTACTTCAATCCTGTTTTCTTGGTTTCACTTTGAACTTAGGGGCGTGTTTACTAGCTTCCACTAGGCTGCAGTAGAGGCCAGGTCTGTAGCTATAGCAACCAGCGCTGGCAGCCTATCAGGATAGATTAAACAGGTCTGTAGCTATAGCGACCTGTGGAGCTGATGCAGTGGATACAAAAGGAAATATCTCAGAATAGGTAGGACACTGTTAATGGACATATATTGCAAACTGACTTGTTTTTGCAAGATCTTTAACATAAAAAGCAATCCTTGTAGTGAGACAACCCCTTTAATCTTTGATGCTTAATTTCTTAGAGAGGTGTTCACGTTACATACATTTATGGCTCTAAGTTTCTATTTAGAACATAGAGCAAGTCGCAGTTGTGCACTGCTCTGCATTCATTTCTGTTGATATTCTGAGTACAGTGCAGTGTGTTTGACTGTACTGGGCAGTGTCATAGAACAAAATCGATAGTACTGCGTAAGCGCAACTTACTCTTCATTCTGAACAGTGACTTTTGGGGACCTGCTCTCATGATAGGTGTGGGTCCTAGAGTTGGGACCCGCACCTGTCAGGACATTTATGAAATATCCCATTAATATGTCATAAATGTCTGAGATGGGAACACCCGTACAATTCTGTTTATGTGCCTACTCATTATAAATGCATTCCAATGTTAAAAAATAAATAAATGTCCTTTTCTTCTAGGAGTACAAACTACTATTCGCAGAATGCAGCGCGGCATCAGGAATGAATATTACTGAATCACTAGCGCTGATAGCCAGGTAATAAAATTTTGCAAAGCTGAAACTCTGTAGATTTCAGAATGGGGTAAGTCCAGGTGGATTTTTGAGAATTTGTGCAATTTTAGCAAATTCTCATCTACGAGAAGTAAAACATGTATTTGGGCTTTTAACCTTGGGGCTTCATGCACATGGAAGAGTCTCATTCCTGGAGAGGCTGTGTTTGTTTCATCAGTTGTTATTAAAGGTTATTTAATACTTGCCAACCCTCCCTTTTTTCCGGGAGACTGCTGCAAACTGAAACTCAAAAGCAGTGGGGCTTAAATATCCTGGATTCGGGAGAGATAAGGTTACCAAGTATGTGATATTCTTATCTCAGATATTTATGACATATCCACAGCACATACCATAAGAAGCCTAAGAGGTGCAGATCCCACCTCTGGGACTCACACCCATATTAAGAATGTGGGCACGTGCCCCAACAAGTGAAGGGGCCAGCAGTTGATTTATAGGATAAATAAAGAGTTGCCTTCATGAGTGCAGAACCCTCTCCATTCTGTTCTATAGGCATTCCTGTTCCTGTAGCTCCCAAATAAGTGAATGGAGAGAGTCGCACACATGCATATCCACCTCTACATTTATTCTTTCCCTGAATGCTGGGGCTAAGTCATCACATGGGACAAGGGTATTAATACGTTTTTATGAATCACAGGTTTCAAGGATTGTTATGGAGGAGAAAATCAAAGGCATAAAAGTTTATGTTTTAATCAAAATATGTTTCCTTTATCAGGTCTCTAAGGGATCATGAGGACAACATGAAAAATAATGTGGTACCATTAAAAAGACCGGCAAGTGTGAAGAAAACAAGTTGTTGCATGTAAAGCTGCATGCCTTACCTGTAATAAAGATTGCAGTGACTTTTTTGTTTAAAGTTTATGCTAAACTTAAAGGGCTGTTTCTAAGAAGTAAAGTCTATTGTACAGGTCTGCTCTCAGCTAGCTGTGAGTCGTCCTTGCATAGGAATAAGGAAAGCTGCGCTTGCGGCCATCCTCCTCATTTATTTTTATTGGAGTTCTGAATATAACCGAGTGTGCTAGCTAGCTGACCTATTCAGGGGACATTGCTGCGTGGGAACACACTTTTAAAGGGGTTTTCTTACCACAATGATTAACTTTTAACATGTAGGGAAAGGTAAATGATGACTATTACCAAATACATTGTTATTTTAATTTAGCTTTTTTCAGAAGATAAAGAACATTTTAACTACTGATAGTGTACACAAGTTTCTCTTGATTATCGACCAGCTCTCTCGGTTCCTTCTCTTCTTTCTTATTGCTCCAAGCTTCCCTCCGACCATGATGAGTCACTACCTGCTGAGTCTTATCTCTAGCACAGGAGCTTGTTTATTTAAGTTGGTGACAAGCTTTAACCCTTAGAGCTCTATAGTCTTGTGCACTACAAATTTTAAACCTCCTGTATTTCTCTCACTGCAATATTAATAGGAATAGCAGAGCTGATATGCCATTCACCGCTATTTACCACCCACAGCCTAACCAGGAAATTTGAGTCCAAAGATGGACATGGCTCTGTGAAATAGCATGATGAAACATCCCTTTTAGTCAAGTTAGAGGTTTCACAGTTTTTTATAGATTGAAGAGTTTAAATTCAGAATTGACCTGAGCCATCTCCTTGGTATGATGTACTTCCCCTCATGTGACTTTCAATTTTCTGATTACACATGCGGTGAAGTTGTCAGACGCCTCCCCATAGTTTGGTGGCTATAGGTAAAGAATCCAATACTCTAGAATTCTCTTTTGCTGAGATTCCTAATTGATAGTAATTATATAGCTGTGTGTGCAAAACTATTGTTAAGGTATCAATTGAACTAAAAAAAACAAAAACAAAAACAAAAAAATTTTTATATCCTCAAAAGCCATTTTCACTGCAGATTTTTTGTGGCAGATTTTTATGCTGAGAATCCAGGACATTTTACCGTAGTAAAACTATGGCTGCAAATAAAATCTGCATGGAATCTGCTTGAAAATTGACCTGGAATGTGGATTTAAACCTGCAGCATTTTAATTTATGTTGCGGATATGCTGCAATTTTGTCAGTGACTTTAAAGGGGAATAAGAAATCAGCATCAACTCCACAATGAAATTCGAGGTTTAAGAATTTTGCTGTGGAAACAAAAAGGATCTGTAGCAAAATCTGCAACTTTGTTTTTTAACACATTAATTTACATGATCCACACTAGGAAGTCAGAGCAGTAAATCCCCAAAAATATCAGCTCTAATTAGTGAACATTTGCACGCGAAAATATTGCAGATTTACCACTGCAAAAAAAATCCACAGCATTTCTATTGCTTATGAAAGCCCCCAAAAGAGGCATTCTAACCATAAGAAGCTATCACATATGACTAGGATATGCCATACTTTCGTAATAGGCAAAGATCCAAGTGTTGGGGCTGTAGCTAGGAATCAAGGCAGTAATGGCTCCTATAGCATCTTTTTCCATACAGCACCATCTCCCACCAAGCATTGTACAGAGAATCGCAATACTAGCCCATCCAAGTGAATGGGGCTATGTTGCCACAGGTCAGGAGTAGCACCATGCAAGGAAAGTATCCAGACTGGCTACTGCAGCCCACAAGACTAATGATTGGTGGAGTTTCAGCAGTTGGAACCCCAACAATAATAACTTTTAGTGATATGTCACAACTTCAGATTGTTAGCAAACCCCTTTAAACATGTAGATTCACTATTTTGCTACTAACAGTGATTACCTTCGTACATTAATTATGAGGAATCAACTAAAGGAGTTCCTAAGATCTTAGCTACCCTGACTTGTCCAGTTATCAGACAATTGTCAGTTTTATGATTGATTTTCACGATTAAGGGCATGTCCCCACGGCAGAGGACAAATACCGGTCGGTTCATGCTCAAGGTTTTTCTGGCGGCCCGTAGGCGGAAAAACCGCCGGTTGGAAAACCCATGTAGTGGGGACTGCTGCACGGGTTTTCCATAGAGAGTTGTTGTGCTCGTTTGCGGACTATTTTTCAGACGGTCTACAAAACCTCAAGCCGTCTGAAAAACCGGCCGAACACACGTGCCTTCGGGACATGCCCTAATAGCTTGATGCACACATTTTGTAAGGTAAAAGTTCTACATTTTCCTGTAGATCCAAATTCCTTCTGCACTGATGATAGAGGGAGAGCAAGAGAAAGTGAAAGCGAGAGAAGCAGAAAAACAGAACAGAAAAAGAGATGGAGGCTGGTGTTGCAGATTGTGTTCTCAGGCAAAAGTCGCTTTCTTAAAGGGGTTTTGCCACGAAGTAAAATTGACGTGGGAAGTTTGAAAATTAAATAACAAAGATTTTCACCATTCATCATTATTAAAAATTCTGGATCGTTTTTGTTTTAGCTGCTCCTTTAGTGATCCCTTGTTTACAGCTCATCTCCAGGGGATACGACCAGGGCTGTGAGTTTCCCAGTCCTGGTCGCACATGCTCAGACATCACCTCTCTTCTCAGGCAGCTACTGAGTGTTCAACCCCCAGGTGCTGTCATTCTACTCCTGTTCTCTGTACTCCTTAGTAATTAGTCAATCAGTGCAAATAAAAAAAAGAAACCTCAATCAGGTCTGTGCATTGATAAAGAGAAAAAAAAATCCACAGGTTAAGTTCCTGCAGGGATTTGAACCTAGGACCCTTGTGCTGTAAAGCAAAAATGTTACCTCTGAGCTACAGTTTAGCTACTTACAATTCTATACATAAACAGACTAGAGAGAGGAAAGTCCTGGTGAGGTCATCCTGCTGGGTCACATGATATGCAATTCAAACAAATCACACACGCCCCATAATGAGCACACAGAGCTGAAGAGCTGGATGCAGGAGGTATGAAATGAGATCGTGGCAAAACCCCTTTAAGTCAGATGCTATCTGAAAGTAAATAGGAAGATATGAAATGTTCTGCAATGTTTTTGTCTTTTTTCTTTTTTCGGTATGTCTTATGTGTCTGTGTTTTTTTTCTAGGAGAGTTTGGCATTTTGGAAGTTTTCTCATACAGGCCTAAAATGCTTATTTTCCTGCTTAAAAAATGCATCTGCAAATGTGCGTTTCATTTTTTCATGTGTTTTTCACATTATAAAATGTGTGATTCAAAAAAGAATGCATAATTGTTTATTGAGCAAACAACACATAACAAGTAGGTACTAAAATACACTGATTTGTAAAAATGATGCAAAAAATGCATTATAAAACTATATTAACATACATTTTTAAAAGCTTTAAGGAAAATAAGATACAAAAATTGTGAGTGTGAATTAAAGAGAAAGAAAAAAAGGGCAAGAGAGAAAACAATAAATTAATAACATATCTGCTATCCTTGTAACCATAATAAGCTCTATAAACAGATAAACACAGAGAATGAAAAGAAGAAAAAAACAAAATATTTCTTTCTTCATTCCACCATGATAAAAATGTATATAAATTATTATATAATATAAAATCATCTCAAAAATATTTACAACTTGTCAAGAATATTAGCGAAATAAAAAAGTTATAGCTGACTGAACATGATAAAATTGCTTGGTTCTGAGGAAGACAAGAGGTTAATAGCCAGAGCATAAACATTACTGTAATGTATTAATAAATACATTTTAATTATAATGTGTAAACTTCTCAATCTTTGTAAGGGCTTGTTCACACGGCGTTTTTGTGATCTGTTTTACAGATCCGTTTTACGGATCTGCAAAACGGATCTAACAATTGTCAGTGTGATTAACATTGAGTTGAATGGCAAAAGCGCATCGCTGTTCCCACGGGAGATCAGCGATGCGTTTTTGAGAGCTCTCCTGCGCTGCGCTTTTCGGATCCGCTTTAAGAATGACATGTCAATTCTTATTGCGGTTTACGCAAGTGAAAGCCCATAGGAGATAATGGAGTGCACTTTTGGCACTTGTCCAAAAGCGCTCCGCACTCCTGGTACGTAACAGCTGCGCTTTGCATCCTGAAAGCGGATGCGAAAAGCGCAGTGAGCAGGGCTGGATCGCGGGACGGGGCGCAGTTGAGTGGCGGCTGGATGGCGGGACCGGCGCGGCTGCAGGTAAGCGGGGCAGGTGAGCGGCGGCGCAGATCGCGGGACCGGCGGGGCAGGTGAGCGGCGGGGCTGGAGATCGGGGGCTGCTGATCGGCGTGGACAAGGTGAGCTGGGACGAGGTGCTGCTGTGGGAGGACGAGGTGAGCTGGGACGAGGTGCTGCTGAGAGCTGGGACGAGGTGCTGCTGTGGGAGGACGAGGTGAGCTGGGACGAGGTGCTGCTGTGGGAGGACGAGGTGAGCTGGGACGAGGTGCTGCTGTGGGAGGACGAGGTGAGCTGGGACGAGGTGCTGCTGTGGGAGGACGAGGTGCTGCTGTGGGAGGACGAGGTGCTGCTGTGGGAGGACGAGGTGCGAGAGAGAGAGAGATCCCCCCCCGTCCTTCTGAAAATGCATCCGGAAAGCGGATGCGTAAAACGCAAGTGAAAAAGCATTCAAAACGGATCCAAATAAAGTATCCAATGCTGCGTTTTGCGGATCCGCTTTCCGGATGCGCTTTTCAAGTGCCAAAAACGGATCCGTAAAAAGGATCCAAAACGCCGTGTGAACAAGCCCTAAGATACAGTGTTTATGATTTCTTATCTTATTTAAATACATGAGATTTAAAGAGGATTTGTGACCATTCCTGATGTCTTTTTTAGTAAATTCTAGTAAGTTCTCTGCAAAATAACAATTCTGGATTCTCTTATATCTCTGTGTTGTGCTGATCCTCTGTTATTCCTTCTAGAAGTGTATTACTGAATCAGTCAGATGGGTGTTACCATTCCAGTCTTCAAATGGGTGTGTCCCTGATTGGCCAATATCAGTCTGTGCAGGGACAACTTCCCATTTGGTAATGCTCAGCTGACAGATTGGTAATTAATTGACTGCTGCTACACAGGGACTGTTTGAGCTCTAGGAAGACTTTTTCTGCTTCAGTGGACCATTTTATCACAGTGAACTTTGTCCCCTTTGTCAGTTCAGTCAAAGGAACCGCAATTTCTGCGAAACATGGGGACGAACCACCTGCAGTATCCTACAATCCCCATAAAGGCTCAAACCTGTTTCTTGGTAAACGGGCGAAGCCAACTCTGGATGGCTTCTACTTTATTTACCTGGGGCTTAATTTCACCTCTCCCCACTACATATCTCAGGTATTATGATGGCGCTAGGAATGGGAGGTGGATCCTCTGGTCACTGCGTAGAGTTGGCGTACCCTACACCGGGGCGCTGAGTGTAATGGACCCCTTGTCTTCACCGGAGCACTCCACAAAACAGGGCAGACTTTGCCACAGGGAATCCACCACGTTGCTACTCCCAAAGCAGGACCTAACGGTGACAGCTGAAGGAGGAGACGTAGACACCGAGCTGGCAAGAACATGGATCACAAGCTAGGATGGATAGACTCGGCAGAAACAGCATGTGGCAGACAAAGGTCCTTTAGACAAGACCAGGGACGCAGACAGTAATGTAAATAGGATTCACTAGGGAGAGGACAATAGGACATCACTAACAACATGGCGCAGACTGCAGGAAGAGGAATCCCTAAAAAGTCCCTGCCCAAACATCATAGATGGACAGAGAATTACCTGTAGTGCACTGGCCCTTGAAATACAGGAGACCAGCTTGCATGTCCTCCTAGTGGCCGGCAGGGAAAGAGCGTCCAGAAGCAGGAAGAGACAGAGCAGCGCGCTGATCGAGGAGGAAGCAGGACTGAGCCGGATGAGTATGAGTGCAGCAGAGCAATTACCAGGAGCGGCCGTGCCTGTGGCCAGAGGCCCGGACTGCGGGACGAGGTGTGCCAGGAGCCAGGTGGCAAGCGTGGCTGCGGTACAGGAGTCGGACTGCAGCGTGCAGCCTTAGGTCAGGTATTTGGCTTCCTCAATTCCCAATGCACACTTATTGGAGTTTATGGTAAAGCCAGCCTTCCTTAAGGCATTCAAGAAAGCCTCGACCTTGCTGAGGTGGCTAGATCAATCAGGGCTAAAGATAAAAAATGTCATCTACATACACCACTGATGGGGGCGCAAAACTTGAACCATGTCTCTCTGGAAGGTAGCTGGAGCTCCCTGCAACCCAAAGGGCATATGAACATACTGGAAAGACCCCTCAGGAATACAAACGGCAGTCTTTTTCTTAGCTTCTTTGGACAATGGGATTTGCTAGTAACCCTTTGCGAAGTCTTAGGTGGTGATATACTGAGCGGGCCCCAACTGCTCAATCAACTCATCTACCCTTGGCATGGGATAAGTATGAATGTTCAATACCTCATTGAGCCGACAATAGTCATTGCAAAACGTCCATTCCCCATTGGGATTTGGTACTAGCACGATGGGGCTGGACCACCCACTTTTGGACCTTTCTGTTACCCCTAGGTCTAGCATCCTTTGTACCTCTTTGGCAATGACTTCCCAATGGTCTTCCTGGATCCTATATAATCTAAGATTTACTCAGACCTGGGGATCCTTGAGAATTTCATGTTCAGTCATAATCGTCAGACCTGGGGTCTCTGTTCTGTTATAGTAGCTCCCTACATTGTTGTCTTTGGGAGGCGGAAAAGTTCTCAGCAATTTTTACCATGGTAAAGCTGATAAGGCTTTCTATTTCCTGGCTGATGGACCTTATGGTAGAATTATCCTACTTTTTCTAAAATCTCAAAGGGACCTGCCACTTGGCCAGGAATTTACTCTCAGCTTTGGGTACTAGCACTAGTTCCCAATATCCTGGAATAAAGTGTCTCATCCAGGGGGGACCTGTGATAGGCTCTTGTACCTGGAGAAGATGTTCCTTCACAATAGGCATTACCTTGGCCATTCTCTCCTGCATCTGTGATACATGCTCTCTGACAGGAATATAGGGACTGGTCTCACTCTCCCAGTTATTTTTTAGCCACATCCAGCAGCTCTTTGGGGTATCTGTCATACCCCAAAGCTTGAAAACCTGGTGGATGTTTGGGGAACCTTTCGGATTTTATCTGTCCCTTAGTGTTGCCCTAACACATGAGCTTATACCAAGTTCATTACTTTACACCGATAGGGATTGGTCACTCCAAGAGCTCCCCATTCATAGCAAAACGTGGGTCCCTTGGACTACTGGGGCATCCCATTCAGTACCACTACATTGTTCCTGGGTTCACCTTAGAGTTGAGCCGTACCAACATTTTCCAGGGGCACCCCTAAATCTGTGGAATTTTCTCCTGAGAGGGACTCCTTCCCATTTCCCCCCACTAGGACAAAGGCGAAATTCCAGAACTACCTCACCACCTGTACTCATTGGGTGGTTCTGGCAGTGCGATTGGTTTGGTGGTACTACCTTCTCCCACAGAGCCAAGAACAGGAGACTATCACTGCCAATTATTATATCATGCATCAAGGTAGGTACCACTCCCACATGATGTGACAGAGAGCCTTGGTCTGTTTCCATGGTCACCCGGGTCTGTGGATAAAACTTGGTGTCCCTATGGATACATATGACACCCAAGTTCTACCCTGCCACATTTCACTTGGAAATGGTGAATTATAGTACCTTTCAATTAAATGGAATGGCCGAAATCCGAAAACAGTGGCAAAATATGGGGCAAAAACCAGTACAAAAAATTAAAATTAGTTTTTTATCCTCTGCAGTGTGCATTGAGCCTTAATGTATCCTTAAAAAAATTGCTAGCACCTGCTTCCAGTTATATGCTATAGAACTGTGTTACAAACAATTTGACTACAACGAGGGCCAATTCTAGACAAAATAGCAATAAGGGTGGGAAGAAAAAATGTCCTCCCCCCTGGAGCCCTCAGCAAATGAAGTAGTTCTTTTTTTATAATTTTTCAATAGATTGATCTGTGGCAGATCTTTCTGGTTACGATATAACCTATTAACAGATAACAGTGCAAGGCAAACACTTTTTAGTATACATTTTTGATCAAACCTGTAAACGCCCATCTGCCAACGTCAAGGTGACCGCAATACAGATGGGAACCTACTCTATATGTTACCTCTCTGGGTGCCTGTTCAGACCTCCACATTTAAAGGAGAGAAGTTTCCAGCTATAAACTACTCTGTACTGATTTAAAAACCCTGTGCAGATGGGAAGAGTGCAAGAAAACAAAATGGGGCCAGCCTCTCCCTCATACAAACAGTCTCCAAACAATATTTGGCCTGCACATCCAAAAAGATTTTTCAGAAAAATAAATACAGGTGCATGCTGTTTTGTTAGCAAAATACAATCCAACATCAGCAGCACTGTACTAGAACTAAAAAACAGTCAAAAGGAACATAGGAATTTCTGGAAATGCATTTCTGCTACTTTTAAATACATGAAAACATGAAGTTCTTCGTGTACATTTTTCATCAAAACTGTAAAAGCCCATCTGCCAACGTCAAGGTGACCATCTGTATAGGTTCCCATCTGTATTGAGGTCGCCTTGACATTGGCAGATGGGCTTTTACAGATTTACAGTGCTCAGAGGGCAGCAGGGGGAACATTGAATTGATTATGGTTGCCTCAACCATAAGACAGCTAAGTCCTTGAAGGGGCATCTTTCTGACATATATTTGCCTGTCATACTTTGGGATTCCATATTTAAAACTGAATTAAAAATGCACAGTAATCTGACCTTGTTATATTGTCAGAATGACTTTCCCTACTGCCACTCAACACCTAAATGTCCTGCTGGAAGCTATTGCTAACAACTGGTTGGAGAGCAAGGATGACCCATGCAGACTGATGAATCAAAATGGCTCTGATGGGTGACCACAGAATCTTTATTTACAGTAAGTGTGGTACATGAAGTCACCTGGTTAAATGGCAAGCCTATGCTAACCTAAAATAGTTTAAAAACTTATCTTATAATTTAAATATGAGCGTTAATAGTTATTGATACGCATTAATATTCATACTTCTTTCTGGAGAGAATCCAATATTTGAAGGAGTCTTCAGTTAAGAGAGCTCATTATTTCATCGGAGCATGAAAAATCCAGGTGCCCAAGCATTATTGAAGGTCAAGCTACACAATTACCGTGAACATAAAGAAAATAATTGGGACAGATATGTGCGTAATCTCGAAACAGTGTCTATTTTTCAACAACTTCAGAGTATGCTTTAGAACATTCAAGGCCACAGATGACGAGAATAAGATATATTTCTCAGCCACAAAACATCTTAAAGAAACAGTTAAATAGAATTAAAGAACATACAAGATGGAGTCACTTTAGGCAATAAGGGCGACATGTATGATCGGGCTTTCCGCCTGTTTTCAGGCGTATACTGCGCCTCACTGTGCCGACTCCTCTGTTGGACGCTCAAATGCGATGTTAGGCGCAAGCTTCGCCACTTTGGAATGCGCCTAACATGAAGGGGCAAGCAGTGGGTGCGCTGTGGGCGTTCTCGGGAGGACCGCATGTATGAATGCCGGTCGGCAAAGTGAGGCGCATTACAGCTCCGACAGGCAGACCTAGTTCAATGTGGTCTACCTGAGTCGGAGGAGGCGCAGTGAAGCTAGAACTTATTGTAATGGGGCAAAATGTGCTCTAGAACAATAAGTTTAATAGACATGTATTAAAAATATTTACCCTTTATATATAATGGCCTCACACATATAGCCACTATCCATTTGTATAACTATATACAGTACCCGGTGTATATCAGTACCTAAGTACAAAAACAAATGGTCAATGTCCAGCTAATCGCAGCAACAGAAGGACATTATACACCATACATATTAGCAGGAACAAGTGCCCCTATAAGAGGGAGGGAAATGTAATCAAAAACTCACGATTCTGAAGACTTTGTCACAGTAAACTCCGTTGCCCCATTGGACCAGTATATGCCGGATGAACAGAAAAGCACTATCACTATATTAGTCCTATCCAGATAGAGCACTCGCCCCAAAAAGGGCGACCCCACCTCTCGGCGACTCACCCTAACTAACTAGATCATACAGTAACAAACATTACGAACACAGACATAAATTCCGATGCGTGAGAGATGATGATCCAGGTAATGGCATGATGAGCGATTAGTTGGACATTGACCATTTGTTTTTGTACTTAGGTATTAATATACACCGGGTACTGTATACAGTTATACAAATGGATAGTGGCTATATGTGTGAGGCCATTATATATAAAGGATAAATATTTTTAATGCATATCTATTAAAGATTATTGTTTTAGGAATTTTTCTTTTGATCTGTGAGACGGTTTTCTATATTCCTATTGTTATTTCTTTTTGCTGTGAGTTTTTCTGAAAATATGCTCTAGGTCTACAGTTACAACAGTACAATAATAAAAAAGAGTTGTCTATAAAATTAATTAATGAATAAAGATAAATATCAAAGTTGTATAAAATCGATTTCAATGTATTGAAAAAGTTGATCATTTAAAATTAAAGGAAATATATATAAGATCTCAAAAGAAAGAAATATCAGCTATAAAAGGTCGTATCAATACGGAGAAAATTAAACTAATTTTACATTAAATAAGCCAATTGTAATGGGTTGGTGGATTCGCTGGACCACCGCAAGCGATGATAGTGAAGCCACGCCAGGGAGGGGAGTCGAAGTAGCCCCGGTATTCACCAGAGCCTGCCGCAAAGCGGGATGGACTTGCTGCGGCGGGAGTCTACCAGGTTGCTACCCCTGACATGACTTGCTTGCGATGGCGGGCAGGGTAATGCGTGGTACAGAATCGTTATCCAGAGACGTAGTCGGGGACAGGCAGGAGGTCAGGGCAGGCGGCAGAGGTTCGTGGTCAGAGACGGGCACACGGTCAGGACAGGCGGCCAACAGGCAAGATCAGGAAAAGTAGCGGAATGGACTGGAACACGGGTAATCAAACGGAACTCCAAACTCTCTCAAGACTCACTAACGCACACCAACAATCTGGCAGAGAGTGCAGGGGGCGTGTAACTTATATAGGATCAGCGGCCAGCAATTGAGAAATTACCGGCGTGCTGACCTTTAAATCCAGACCAGTTGTCGCGCGTGCACCCTAAGCAGCTGGTGCGTGCGCGGCGGCTGGGACAGACAGAAGCAGGAAGCACAGGAGCGAGGTCGGGTTAGGGACCAGGCGCCGGGACCCGGGCAGCATCCGTGCCGGACTCCATGACACCAATGATGATGTTGTACTGATGTTAATTTTTGTCTTTTTTAATAGCAAAAATTTAAGATGTATTTTTTCTTCTTTCACCTTTTATTCTATTTCGTATATACAGCAGGAGCCAGCACAGCACAGGTCTTGCTGGGACTTGTGGTCCTCCAAGCAGGATTTCTATGTTCACACGGCTTAGTTCGGGTCGTATTCGGGTCAATGGAAAATCCGTATGTATTTGCAAATACATCCGCAAATACATCCGGATTTTGTTATCAATTCTAAGCTAATTGTTCATTCTTTTAGGCTAATTTGGTGATGTATTTGCGGACATAAATACATCCGTAAATACAACCCGAACTAAGCCCTGGGAACATAGAAATCCTGCTTGGAGGACCACAGGTCCCAGCAAGACCTGTGCTGTGCTGGCTCCTGCTGTATATACTAAATAGAATACAAGGTGAAAGAAGCAAAAATAAATTTTTGCTCTTCACTAACATGCTTAATGATTTTTCATTGATTTCCAGCCTGTCTCTAAACTTAATACATGTTAGGTGCATTCCTTATGCGACTAGGTTCCGCAATGCGCCTCACACACAGGCGAGGCGCAGGGAACTTTCCTCCGCATTTATGAGCGCACTTCGGGCGCCAACATAAATCAGATGCAGTTTTCACGAAAAAAAAAGTGAAAACGGGCGCCTTGACGCGCCGATCTTCATACATGTCGCCCTAAATGTCTATATACTATAACAATACAATTGCACAAGAAGTATACTGTGGTTCATGGCAGAAGCAGATGTATTATATGTCTGCCCATTTGTTGGAAAGGAATGTTCCAAATGGTCTCACTGGTCATAAACACTAAATACAGTGACTTTTATTCTTATATAATTATGTTGATGGGAAGGTTTTAAATGGTGAGCTGCAAATGCCAACAATCTTATATTCGCAGATAGAGCCCTTGTTGATTTATTACAGAATCACATAAAAAACACAGCATTTTTCTGTAATATTATGAAAATCCACAGGAAAAAAGGACCATAACATGCGGATATAACATGTAAGCATTATTAAGCATTAACATTTACCTGTACTATCACTCACCTTATCATTATTAGCTTCCAAGTAAACCATTTTGTGCAGTCTCCCTATGTGTTAGGGCTTGTTCACATGACGTTTTTGTGATCCGTTTTACGGATCCGCAAAACGGATCTAACAATTGTCAGTATGATAAACATTTCTTTCAATGGCAAAAACGCATCGCTGTTCACACGAGTGATCGCCGATGCGCTTTTCGCGATCCGCTTTTCGGATCCGTTTTAAGAATTGACATGTCAATTCTTCTTGCGTTTTACGCAAGAGAAATACCCATAGGAAATAATGGAGTGCGCTTTTGGCATCCTGAAAGCGGATCCAAAAGCGCAGCATACATTTGGGTGCGTTTTGGATCCGCTTTCGATGCCAAAAACGCATCCGTAAAACGCATTGGATTTAAATTAAATATAAAATTTGAATATTATGTTTGGGTTATATTTTGTATCATTTTAATGGGAGGGCTAATTTTTCTGATGCAATGTGCTATTGGAAAATGCCTTCATTTTACATGGGTAAAGGAGAGGAGGATAATGTCAGTCCCACAGCCCCCAGCATACCACCGGATGCACATGGACGTCGGGTCTCTGAGTTTGAAAACTATTGGTTGATTTAAAAAAAAAAAAAAAATAGAGGGAGGGGGGGGGGCAGGTTCTAAAATCATAGGTGTATGTACAGTTGATTGACACTAGGTAAAAAAAAGTTTTTTTTCTTGGTCATTTATAGGTTATATTTAGAGATGGGCAAATTTCTTGAAATTCGGTTCGCTCACTTCGCCGAATTTCTCGACAAAAAATAACTTCATTCCGAATTACTTCGGGACGAATCACGTTAAAAAACAGCTATTTCCAGGCTGCACAGAGCCTGCAGGGTGGTGTAGAATGTTGTGCCATGCTTAAATATGCAGATGGAGCTTGGTTTGGTCTTCATACAATGTTGTGTTTTAGTTATGACACGCACATGACTGCCGCCGCTTTTTAGAACGCTTCAATATAAAATTCCCTGGGCACTTAAGAGGGCAAAACTGACCAAAAACTGAAGGGGAATGTAGCCTGATAAAGTCTTTGCGAGCGACAGCTGGAAAAAAAACAAGCTGAGGGCCTAGGTGGCAACATTGTGACGAGGGGTGGAGGTGACGGCGGCGCCACAGCAGCAGCATGAGGTCAGCGGGTGGCACGTGCCCTTCTAGAGGTGGCAAACCAAAAGAGTAGGCCAGAGTGGCACAATGACCCAGTGTGGAGGTCGTGGCAGCAGCCACACCCAGCAGCATGAGGTCAGACAGTGGCACAATGACAGAGTGTGTAGGTCACGGCAGCAGCCACAGCAGCAGCAGGGAGGTCAACAGTGGGCACAATGACACAGTGTGTAGGTCACCGACAGCAGCAGCATGAGGTCAGACAGTGGCACAATGACATTCTGGAGGTGGCAAAAACAGGATAGGCCACAGAATGGCACAATGACAGAGTGTGTAGGTAAAGGCATCAGCCACAGCAGCAGCATGAGATCAGACAGTGGCACAATGACAGAGTGTGTAGGTCACAGCAGCAGCCACAGAAGCAGCATGAGGTCAGACAGTGGCACAATGACAGAGTGTGGAGGTCACGGCAGTAGCCACAGCAGCAGCATGAGGTCAGACAGTGGCACAATGACATTCTGGAGGTGGCAAAAACAGGAATAGCCACAGAGTGCACAATGACACAGTGTGTAGCTCTCGGGATCAGCCACAGCAGCAGCATGGGGTCAGACAGTGGCACAATGACAGAGTGTGTAGGTCACAGCAGCAGCCACACCCAGCAGGGGGTCAGACAGTGGCACAATGACAGAGTGTGTAGGTCACGGCAGCAGCCACAGCAGCAGCATGAGTTCATACAGTGGCACTATGACACAGTGTCTAGGTCACGGCAGCAGCCACAGCAGCAGCATGAGGTCAGACAGTGGCACAATGACACAGTGTCGAGGTCACGGCAGCAGCCACAGCAGCAGCTTGAGGTCAGGCAGTGGCATAATGACACAGTGTGTAGGTCACGTCAGAAGCAGCATGAGGTCAGACAGTGGCACAATGACACAGTGTGGATGCCCATGGCACCACAACAACAGCAGCATCAGGTCCAGACAGTGGCACAATGACATTCTGGAGGTGGCAAAAACTGGAGTAGGCCACAGACAGAGAGTGGCCAATGACAGAGAGTGGAGGTGACGGCGGCAGGAGCAACAGCATGAGGTCAGAGAGTGGCACAATGACACAGTGTGGAGGTCACGGCAGCAGCCACAGCAGCAGCATGAGGTCAGACAGTGGCACAATGACATTCTGGAGGTGGCAAAAACAGGAATAGGCCACAGAGTGGGACAATGACACAGTGTGTAGGTCACGGCAGCAGCCACACCAGCAGCATGATGACAGACAGTGGCACAATGACAGAGTGTCTAGGTCACGGCAGCAGCCACGGGCAGCAGCATAGGTCAGACAGTGGCACCAATGACACATGTGGATGTCATGGCACCAGCAACAACAGCCTGAGATCAGACAGTGGCACAATGACATTCTGGAGCCGGCAAAACGGGAGTAGGCCACAGAGTGGCACAATGACAGAGATGGAGGTGACGGCGGCAGGAGCAACAGCATGAGGTCAAGAGTGGCACAATGACCAGTGTGGATGGTCACGGCAGCACCCCGCAGCATGAGGTCAGACAGTGGCACAATGACAGAGGTGGAGGGGGGTGGCAATACCAGTCCCTGGTAAAGATGGTTGGTGGCTGATGGAGAAAACTGGTCAGCAGATGTGTGGCATCAGGCGGGGGGCCCGGCATCAGATTAGTGGCTGAGGCAGGTAGTTTGAACCCAGACTCATTTCTCACAGTTTGGGTGAGGCGTCATGGCTGATGTAGTCTGACGCCTAAGCATTGGTGTGCGGAAATCCTGGCCGATCCCCCGCTGATTCATCTTGACAAAGATCAGTCGTTCCACATTTCCTCCATGGACAAGCGGGTTCTCCTGGGTAAACGATGGCCCCCCCGCATGAACACCTGCTCTGATGCCAACACTACTGGCCGGGCAGGACAGCTTCTCCACTGCAAACTCGGCAAGTTGCGGCCACACATCCAGTTTGGCTGTCCAGTAGTCCAGCGGATCTTCTAACTGGAGTGGCAGGGTGCTGTCCAAGTAGGCCACCACCTGTTGGTTCAGGGTCTGCTGCAGGTCCTGCTGCTGCTGCTGCTGCTGGCAACTGCCCTCCTCCCTAGGCGGGTGAAGGAAGCTGCTCATCAGTGACTCCAGACTTAGGTTTCTGCGATGGAGCTGGTACTGCTCCGATCCCCACCCTTCCCCCGGCAGCGCGGCAGTAGTATGTGAGCGCTGAAGAACCCCTCGGTCAGACCTGTCAGAGGAGGGACGATGCCGCACATGGGCAGGGGCCCAAAACTGACTACGGGGGATTTCCCTATAGTATTTGAGTTTGTCCTCCCTCTCAATAGCTGGGAAAAAGGCTCCCATTTTGGACCGGTAGGAGGGTCAATAGGGTGGAGAGCCAGAAGTCATCCCTCTGCCGGATTTCTGACTATTCGGCTGTCACTACCAGGCAATTTAGCATGCTGCGGGCCATCTGCAACAAGTGGCTCCGAGGGGCTCCCTGCCTCCATCCCCACTGTATACTGCCACGGTGCTTGCGGGTCATCTGCCTCGTCTTCCCATCTCCAATCTACCTCCTCCAGCTGGTCCTGCTCCTCCTCTCTTGTCATCTGGGTAGAAAATCCACTCATTTCACCAGACAATGCTTCTGCACCGATGTCCTCCTCCTCCACCTCCTCCCTTTCAGTCCCCACCGGACTCATGTGGCCGCGAGATGTAGTCGCCACGTCTCCAGTCCCCTGCCCAGACAGATTTTTCAGCATCTGTTCCAGGACATGAAGCAGTGGAATGACGTTATTCATCCCCTAGTCCTGGCCCTTGAAAAATAACGTGGCCTCTTCGAATGGCCTCAACAAACGGCAGGTGTATGCATGAGTGCCATGGCTGACATCAAAGTTACACAGGGGAGTTACTCCTGTCCGCCTGGATCATCAAAAAATCGTTAATTTGGGCCCTTTTTCTGTTCATACAGTCGGTCCAACATGTGCAGGCTGGAAAATTTCCCAAAGGGTGGAAACATCGCATATCAGAGTGTGTTTGGGGGAGGCCGTTCTGCCGCTGCAACTCGAGGAGGGTGTTCCTGGCTTTGTAGGAATGGATGAAGTGCATGCACAGTTTCCTGGCCATTTTCAGAATCTTCTGAAGATCGGTGGAAGACTTCAGGAACCTTTTCACAACCAGATTGAACACGTGCGCCATGCAGGGCGCATGGACCATCCCTCCTCGGTGCAGCGCGGACACCATGGGCCACATGTATGAATCCCGTCGGGTCGGGGCGCACCTTTACGCCAGTTTCCCGGCGGAATCTGCGCCTGATTTATATCGGGGCCGGGGCGCGCTCATACATAGCATGTAAAGTCCGCCGCGCCTCGCCTGTGTTTTAGGCGCAGTGCGGGTCCGAGGCACAGTGCGGGGCTGCGCCTAGGATTCGGCGCCTGAGGTCGTGCGGTCATACATGCGGGGAAAAGTCCGCCGCGCCTGGCCAGTGTGTGGGGCGCAGTGCGGTGACCGAGGCGCAGTGCGGCGCTTCGCCTATGATTCGCCGCCGGAGGTAGCGCACTCATACATGCAGGGAAAAGTTCCCTGCTCCTCGCCAGTGTGTGTGGGGCACAGTGCGGGGACATGGGCGCAGTGCGGGACTTAGGCGCCGTGCGGGGCTGCGCCTAAAAACAGTTCCGATGCGAGACAGGCTGGAACAGCGAGAAATCATTCCACATGTCGGTGCAGAGTATGAATCAAAAATCGCCTTTATAAAGGCGTTCAACATTCTCAGGAAAAGAGCTGAAACCTAAAAAATAAAAAATACATAAAACAAAATCACTTTCCAATATCCTAATTCTTGAATTAGGATATTGGAAATTGCGGGAAATACAGTAATTCAAAATCAGAAAGCTATTCTGATTGGTCGGTCATAAACCGGCCAATCAGAATAGGAGCGACAGTGACCATTGAAACCTATGGGGAAGTTTAGACCAATCAGAATCCACGGCGGGATAGTTCAAAATACAGTAAAAATGCTGAAAGAGCTGATTGGTTAAGCACAGGGGGACTTGGCTAGCTCAGCCAATCAGAATAGGAGCGACAGAGTCCCATTCTAGCCTATGGAGAAATATTGACCAATCAGAATAGGAGCGACAAAGACCCATTCTAGTCTATGGAGAAGTTTAGACCAATCAGAATCCACGGCGGGATAATTCAAAATACAGTAAAAAGACAGAAAAGAGCTGATTGGCTGAGCTAGCGGTGCTTGTCTATCCCAGCCAATCAGAGCGCGAGCTACTTCTCCCATTATAGTCTATGGAGAGATGGGCGCACTGAAATCTCGGCACTCAGCGCCGTGCGGCATGACGTATTAATGACGTATTAATTAAAAAATTATTTTTATTAAGTGTAAAACATTATCAGATAAAGAGCAGAACCCTTCTTTACAAATAAAGCAGTTAAAAACCCGAACAACGCGTTTGTCGCCGAGACCCGCGCTACATAGGGAATTGCAATAGAGAGAATTGGCGGGAAATACAGTAATTCAAATTGTTTAAGCTATTCTCATTGGTCGGCATGAACCAGCCAATCAGAATAGGAGCGACAATGTCCATTATAACCTATGGAGGAGAATTGACCAATCAGAATAGGAGCGACAATGTCCCATTATATCCTATGGAGAAAAATGACCAATCATATTCAAAGGCGGGACAGTTCAAAATAATGTAAAAAATGCAAAACGAGCTGATGTGGTTGAAGCGGCGGGGCTCGTCCAGCTTAGCCAATCAGAGCGCGAGCTACTTTCTCATAGAGTTCTATGGGGAAAAGAAATTCTGAGCGCGCTCTGTGATTGGCTAAGTTAAAAGAGGCGCGTTATTTGGACCAATGGTAGAGCGAGCGACGGCTCCTATGGGTTTTCTAACTGCAATCTGAAATAAAACTGTACATGGCCGAAATCAAATTAAAACACTACAGAAGTGTCCCGATGTGTATATAAAACCTAATGATATATTGGTTGGTAACAAAATAAATCATTATACATCAATAAAATCATTTTATTCTTATTTTTAAAGTAGCCAAGGATCAATAGTATGGGTGCAACGAAAATAAACCATGATTTTTATTGATTTAATATTTTTTTGTTCGTTACCCCCATATTATCATTCGTTTGCTTTTTGGATGCAGTTTGCATCCAGTTTTCGCAGGTTAAAAACGGATCTGTAAAACGCATCAAAAACGGATCCAAAATGTCGTGTGAACATACCCTTATGCTGTGGCTTTTTGCATACTGGCATCTAGAGCATTTGCTGATTAATGACCAACACCTGTTATATCTTTCCCATGCAGCACATGGGCCAGAGACGCCTGCTGCATGGATTCAGTATATCTCTCAGCCATTGAGCTGTAAGTATAGCTTTGTAGTTTTCTAGTAATTTATTTCTCATTTTTTCTGTGGTTTTATTTTTAAACCATAACCTAAACCATAAAAATAACCTACTACTGAAAATAACGTCTAATCAGAAGCTAAGCTTAAAACCTTGACAATGAATGTATAATGACAGGTTTAAGGACATTTTGTTTAAAATCTACTTTCCTACTTTTTATTCTCCCTTTTCCTTTCTCTAATATCATTTCCTATCTCTCCCTTTCACATTAACTTAATTATATTTTTAATTGTTTTAACCTCTTATTGACAATGGATGTATAGGTACATCCTTTTGCCAGTAAGGAGCTATGTAGTGGGCTTAATCAGTAAGTTTGCTACATATGGGGTGTGTGCCAGCTGATTATTACAGCTGACAGCCGCTGCTAACAGCAGAAATTGGAGCCAGCTCTGATCCCTTCTTTTTAACCCTTTAGACACCACAGTGTCTAAATTAATAAGGAACGGTGCTGCATGCCTTTTTTCCCTCAGTTCAGCACCCTTGCAATGAGATTGTGGAGTGCCATTTGGTTACCATGGCAGCTGGAAGCCTAATGAATGCTTCTATAGCCACCATGTTAATATTTCTATTACTTCCTGCCCCAGACAGGAAGTGATAAAATCGTCATCTTGGTGCACCCTTCTGCATTATTTGTATCGAGCCCCCTAGTGGTCAAGTACTCTAGAGAGACTAAGGGGGACATGTATGAAAACTGTCTTGGTCTAAGACTTTTCTTGTTGCCAATAGCCACCAATCAGAGTGCCCCTTTCATTTTATCAGAGCACTATATTAAATAAATGGGCAACTCTAATCGGTTGCTAGGGGCAACAAGAAAAGTCTTAGACCAAGACTGTTTTCATACATGTGGCCCTAAATGTACAAGTAAAAAAATTTTTTTAAAAGTATAAAAAATAAGAACAAATACTAAAAGTTCAAATCACCATCTTTTGCCATTTTACAAATACAGATATCAAATAAAGAAAAAGTTACACATAATTGGTATCAATGAGTCCGTGAAAGTTCGATCTATTAAAATATAACATAATTTATCCCGTACATTTCAAACGGCAAAATTATGTTTTTTCGGTAATTTCATGTCCACAAAAATTGGAATAGAAAGTGATTAAAAAGTCACATGAATCCCAAAATGGTCCGAATAAATACTACACTTTTGCTCACAAAAAAATGAACCTCCATCTGGTCCATAGGTGGAAAAACAAAAAAGCTATTTGTTGCAGAAAATGGTGCTGCAGCTCAAATTTAAGAACTAGAGAATGTTTGTATTGTTCAAACAGTACTTGAACCTTATGTAATCCCTATATTTTTGGTACTACCAGAATTGTATCAACTTGCAGAATACAGATAACACATCATTTATATTTAAAAATGAATGCTGTAAAAACACCTGCAAATATGGCACAATCACTTTATTCACATTTCACCCACTTCGGGCGACATGTATGTACGGAGCTGCACCCAAAAACCCCAAAACTGAGCAGACACACTCCAAAATTAGGCACATTATAAAGCGCTTGTGGCACTTTTTAATGTGCCTGAGATCGGGGGGCGTGCTGGAGGTGTTTCACTTTATAACCATTGTATTCTACACATTTATGACTTTAGTACAGCAAATCCAGATACATTACTGCTGGAACAGGTAGACCAAGATAAAAGTGATTTACCTGACCCTGAATTGTCACTTTGCAGCTAGAAAGTGCAAAATCTATGACCCTTAGTAGAACAGGTTCATAGGTTCAGGCGCATTCTGTGATACTAATGCGCGCAAAAAAATGGTGCCTGGGCGGCAAAAATCATACATGTCGCCCTTAGAATTTATTTTTGGTTTCCCAGTACATTCTATGATATGGTCATTAAAAAGTTTATGTTGTTCCACAAAAAACAAGCCCTCATATGTATATGTAGATGTAAAAATAAAAAAAAAAGTGTCTCTTGATAGGCAGAAAGGAAAAAATTATGTAAAAAACATATCAATATTTTATTGGATCACAATACATGATTAAAAAACTCTTGGCAAGCGGTGGCATTAGTTGTGAACATAACAATTGCTTAAAGTGGTGGTGGTGGTATCTCATCTCCTTCGTTTGATATATTGCACCTGCTTCATCCCCTCCATGTTTCTTATGCACATGTATTAACAGTATTAAAAAAATCATAAAACCTGGGTAAAGAGACAAGCAAAGGACAGCCATATTGGTGACAGTCACTACTGCAACTTATTACATATCACCTATGAATCTGCGAGGTTAAAATGAACTGTATGAGTGGAAACACCCAGTGCCCTTCGATAATAACCTTTAGGAATTTCTGATTCCCCCCAGTTGCCCTAAAAGACCCTTTAGCAGAACACAGGTTGTTTCTCAGCAGTCTGGAGTCTAATCAAAAACAAGGCTCTCCTGATCAATCTGCAGAAAACCATGGGGAATTTGATGTTCTAGAATACGCAATATTTGTCACAACAAACAGAATTTGATGACCCCCAAAACATTTTTAATATACATATCTCTTAAATTTGAAGTCATCTAGTGCTTGCACCATTTGTGGCATCTGAAACCACTTATCAAGGTAGTGACCAATATGGATATGAGAAATTTGGAAAATTTTAACGGTATAGTAGAATGCTAATTTTTACACTTAGACCCACATGCAAATATATTATGAGAGACAAAAAGCCTGTGGAAACAGGTAGTGTGTAACGGTAGGCTTTCTGTAATGGTAGACCAGAGGTGTAGATTCACTGGACCACCGCAAGTGGTGGTGTAACCCTCGCCAGGAAGCGGAGTCTAAGTAGGTCCAGTATACACCAGAGCCCGCCACATGGTAAGCTGGGCTTGCTGCTGTGAAACGCTACCAGGCCACTACCCCTGACACGACTTGCTTGTGGTGGCAGCCGAGGTGTAGCGTGGTACAAAATCGGGAAGCAAACTTGTAGTCGGGGACAGGTAGAAAGTCAGGACGGGCGGTAAAGGTTCATGGTCAAGGGACAGAGACAAATAGAACTAGTACACGGAAATGACAGGAACAAATTTAGGAATACTTTCTCGCATAGGCTAGGGCACTATGGATTCGGCAGGAAAGTCAGAGGCAGGCTGGGTAATATAGAACCAGTGCCTGGTAACTAACCAATTACCAGCACGCTGGCTCTTTAAGTTACACATGGCCAGTGCACACGCACCCTTAGTAATGGTGCCACGCTTGCTATCAAGCAGAGACAGCACAGGGAGCGAGGAGAGGTAAGCCGGGAGTGGGATTGAGTAGGAGCCACAGGAGCACCCGTGACATAGTCTTTTTCAAGACTTCAAGTTGCACAGACTTGAAGTTTTAGGTGGTTTCTGAAAGTCCACATCTGATTCTACAGAGGACAAGAAAAAAAATTCTTAAATTTCTTCTGGTTTCAACAGTAGTGGAAACTACGTCACTACTGTAATGGCACAGCTAACACTCTGGTTTCTACAACTATCTACTTCCTCTTAACACAGGAAAACATTTGAGCTAATTTTTTTTAGATATTACACAGACACAATCTTCTGGCAATAAAGGAAGCAGCAGCTAACTGTTCTGAACGCTTTCCTGAAGATTGAAAGGTAAGATGACTTCTTCAGGATATACCAGATTTATTGGGTTTTGATGAGTGTGCTGAATGAAATATACTGGTTATGGTAGTAAAGGTTGATTGGAAAAAATGCAGGACCTAAGTTCTCAACCTGTGGTCCGTGCACCCGATAGGTTACATCCTGGGTCTTTAGAGCGGACGTGCTCTGCAGTCGTGCTTTTAATAGGCAGCACAGTTTATGAGCTCAGCCTTTGGAGAAGTTAGTGTAGATGACATCTGGTAGAAGACAGTAAAACGTTGTAGAGTGCTTTGAAGAAAACTTACTCCCTTGTGTACATTCAACATCAGACTTTAATAGTAAACAGATCGGGCAAACGGGTAAAAATAAAATGTTTTTTTCAAATTCAAATAGAGTATACAATAAAAAATAGTAAACTTAGTAATATAGAGAAGGTGCAGCTGTGCTTTCAATATTCACATACGGTATCATAGTTTATCAGAAAAGCAAAAAGCACAGTGACAGGGATATGAGCATAATATAAGGTGAGGCATATAATATTTCCATGCTCTAAATTAAAAAATCAGGGCAGTAGGTCATACATGTCTCAGACAATATATTTTAAAGTCATTTTCCTTTGCATTACATAAGAAATGTACACAAAAGAGAAACTAACAAGATAACCAACAAACAGTAATCACAGTCGGTCAAGGTGAAAGCAAATGCAGACTATATCCAATAAAGGCAGAATAGTGTTTCCGATATTACAGGGTAAACCAATCAGCAGTGACCAGAGAGACGCAATCCCAGAACGAAGAACATACCAAATGGAAGCTGTTCCAAACTCCATCCTTAGTTGTAAGAAGCAGATTCAAGAGTGGCATAGAAGTCCAAATAAAATGACTTTAATCTGCTGTGGTGAAGGTCAATAGAGGGCTACCTTAACCCAATGTTATCATATCAATCTGACCTTAGAATTCTCCTCATACTCAATGTGATAGAATCTTACAGAAACAGAGAGGTCAATCTTTTCTAATAGATGAATGTTTTTCTTTCACAAATAGGATCAAATATATTATTGCAAAAATTTGCTTCATTTAAACAAGCATCATGGTTATTATTAAGTTTCCTCAAAATGATGTTAAAAAAAACCCTGGCAAAAAACAAAGACTTAAAGGGGTTGTCACACTGATTCTTTTTACCTCAGTCCTGTTTTCTTGGTTTCAATCTGAATTCAGAGGCGTTTACTGGCTTCTACTAGGCTGCAGTAGAAGCCAGGTTTGTAGCTATAGCAACTAGTGCTGGCAGCCTATCATGAGAGATGAAACAGGTCTGTAGCTATAACGACCTGAGGAGCTGATGCCGCCCATACAAGAGGGGATATCTAGGAATAGCTAGGACACTGTTATTGGACACATATTACAAAGTGACTTGACTTTAACATAAAAAGCAATCCTTGTAATGAGACTACCACTTTAACCATTCTTCAATCTTTCTTTTTAGTAGTTAGAGACAGAGCTATAGGATGTGCAGGGGCTACACTTGTAGCCAGGTCCTGTTTATTAAAGGGGTCATGAGGCCACTCTGCCACATAAGCAGGCATTGATATGATTAGGACTTGTCCCCACAGCACTGGTTTTCAGTTGGATTTACAGACGGTTTTCAGATTAGAAAACCATCTATATACCGACTGTCAACCTTTTACATTGATTTAAATAGAAAATCCGTGCAGTAGTTCACACTACACGAATTTTCCGCTGGACTTTTCTTATACTGCCGGCGTAACGAAAAACTTAGAACATGTTCATTCTTCCGCCCGCTTTTCGTGCAGAACATGAAAATGTGGGTGCGAAGGAGGACGGCTAGAATCCACAAACCATAGATAATAGTCTCCCCCCCCCACTTGCAAAAAAAAAACAAATTACTGGTCAGATTATTTTGTTTTGCCATGTGGACGCAACCTTAATGTCATATTATAGGTATTGAGTCCTGCTACAGAATTTATATTTAGCCCAGAAACTTTGTTACCCCTTTGACTGAGTGTAGTCATTCTCTATTTCTGGACAACTGGGCTGATTTCTCTATTATGTAGTCACTCTGAGGAAAATATACATTTAAGACTGTTCTCACTAATTCTTTTTGGTACAGTCCTACAGAACTTATGAGAAAATACCTCTGTGTATTCATGTATAAAACCAGAGTCTGATCATGAGGTATATTTAAAACTATTGGTTGATAGAACGGCCCTCTATGGAAAAAAATCCTTTTAAAAGAAAGGTTTTAAAACTTTGTTTTAAAACCCCTTTAAAAATTTTTTGAAACTTTTTAAGGATCTTTGCTTATTAATTTGTAGAATCCCATGTGAAAAAAAAAGTTTTTTGTATGTTTTTTTGATGAGAATTCTGTCCCAGGGTTTTGGGCCCGGGCCCCAAAAGGGAAGCACGAAGTCCCTGTTTTCCCCAAATTTGACGGTTTATTGGGTGTTCAACTTAAAAAAACCCCCAAAACCCCTTTCCCTTTAAAAAGGGGAAAGTTTCAAAATTTTTTTTTTTTTTACCCTGGGTGAGGGAGGGACAAAAACTAGTGTCAGACCTTTCTGTTTCCCCGGCTGTGTCCCCCTTTTTCTTTTAAGATGCTGCAGTTTTGTGTTTTTAATTTCTCAAATTTTGGGAGTTTTTAGCCTGAAGAGTCATTCGGAAAAAGTTTTTTTTTTCAAACCCGGGCCAAACAGGGAAACCCCGCCCCCCCAACGAAAAACCTAATTTCTTTTAAAAAGGAAAAAACCTGTTAATTAAATGTCAGTGGGGGGAGCTAGCCCTTTGGGGGGGTTTAAACTAACACCTGCCAAAATAAAATTTAAGGTGTAAATGCTCCCAAAACGCTGGCCATCTTTTAAAATAATAAAAGGGGGATTTGTGCTGGGGAAAAGCAGGGGCTGTCACTAGCTTGGGCTGCCCCCCAGAAAGGGGGGGCCCCAAAAACCTTATGTGACAAAGGGTTCCCTTTTTAAAAACAAAAGAGTGATAAAACTTTTAAAGTTCCTTTTTTGTTAAATCATCTTTTTGAAATAAAGGAAAAAAAAGCTGGGGCCTTTAAAAATTCAATTTGTTTTGGGTTGGGGAACCCTGAAAGGGGGTGGGGTGGGGATTGGGAGTTTGTGTGGGGGGTGGGAGGGGGGTTAGTGAAAAAAGGGATAAAAAAAAGTTTGGACGGAAGGAGAGGAGATACATTCTAAAGGATGGAAAAAAGGCAACGTTGAAATTTGGGGCATTTGGAAAAGTAGTCTGTGGGGAAGGGGAATTTCTCCGAAAAAGAGATGGTTTGGCATGGGGGGGGGGGAAAGGTAAGAGTGGAGGGATGAAGGAAGCAGTCCTTTAAACAAAAGGGGGCCCTTTGGGGGCCTTCAATTTTCTTTTGGAAAAATTTCCCTTTGTTTTTGGTTTTTAAAAATGAACCCGTAAGAGAATATAAGCTTTCCCGGGGTAAACCATTTCTACCCCAAACTTAAAAAATTTCAAAGAAAAAAATAAAGGGGACGGCTGTGAGAAAGAAGGGAAGGATACTGAATGATCGATGTGAGGGGAGAATGAGGTGGCTAGCAGTCTGTGTGAGAGAGGCATGGAGAATGAGCTATGTGGAGGGAGGATTTAGGTGGTAGCATTTTTGTGTGAGGGGCTTTAAAAACCCGGTTTTTTTATAAAAAAGGGTAAAAAGGAACGTAATTTTATGGGCAAAATGACAAGGGGGAGCAGTTAAATTTAATAGGGAGACTGTCACCCGGGTTTATGCCCCGGCCCCTTTTGTTGACCAGAAAAAGTGCCCTTGTCTCTTTCTTTTGCCACTGGCCCCCCCAGCTGGGTTTTTACCCTGTCACGCTTTCCATGCCACCTTTGTGAGTTTGGGCCCTTTTTCTCTGCCCATCCTCGGGTCCTGCGTAGTCCTGCCTCCATGCAGGCCAATCCCTGCTGTGTCCCATGTTTTGGTGTCCTCACCTGGCCACGTTCTTGTCTGTGTCTGTCTACGCTCTTGAGGGGGCGTCTGCATCCGCTGGTCTGGATTTGAACGGGAAGTATATCAATTACCTGTCCAATGACCTATAACCTTCTGGGATATTAGGAATACTGTCTTTTCTGGCCAGTTAAATAATGCCTTCTAGCCCTGAACCTGCTGGTTTATGCTGTTTCTGAGTTAACCCCTGAGTTTCGTGAATATCCACTATTGCTGTTCCTATCGCTGCACCAGTCTGCTATTACCTGCTGTTTCCTGATTTTTTACCTCCCCTTAAACCCGCCTGGGATCACACCTCCACGCTATAACCAACCGACCCCTTTTTCTTTTGCCCTTTTCTGGCGTCCGTGTCCTGCACTTCAGCTGCCACCATAAGATCCCAGGCGTTCTATGTTGTCAGTCCTAATTGACCCAAAGATACATGACAAAGAACTACCAAAGGGTTCAGCCAAAGTGACTTTCCCGAAGTTACACTTTGGGGGACATTATTTTGTTTTTGGCATCAATTTGAAACAACCCTTTTTTTTTGTTAAGTACACCCTTACGCATGTCTGGGTCAAAGTCCATCGCAACACATCTGCACCTGTAAACTTGCCTCCTGTTGTCATTGTAGCCCCAGTCCAAAGCCGTACTCGTGGCTCGTGGTTTTTCCCCAAACATCTGTACCACTGCTTATTTCGTCCGACTTCTGTACCCACTGTCTGGTTCACCCAGAGAGTCTGTCCCTGCTGCTCATGGCTCGCCCAGAATGCCTGTACCCGCTGGCTCATGGTTTGCCCAGAGCTTCTGTACCTGCCTGGCTCATGGTCCCACCCAGAGCTTCTATGCCCCTGGCTCTTCTGTTTATCCCCCTTTTAAACCCCCCCGTTCAAAAGTTTTCCAGGGTGGTTTTCATCCCCCCGAAGAGTTTTCTTGGCAATTCGAGGGAGGAGGTTTGTTTCCCCAGTTCCCTTAGGGGGACTGGCTGCCCGGAAGGGAGGGGTTTTTAAGGGGGGACTGTCTTTTAGTGGACGTGCCCCATTCTCGCTTTGGCCCCTGGCCCCACCCTGTTTTTTTGCGGTCATTCCCCACCATGGTCCTTGCGGCAGCCCATAATTGCTGTGCCCCACTCCTGGCTGTGTCCACATGCACCCCTTTAGGGGCATTCCCCCCTGGTCGGGATTTTGATACGTGAAAAAATTACCTGTTCTTGCCCTACGAATCCTGGTCAAAATAAATTGTATTTTTTTGTATAAAAAAGTTTACATAAAAGAAACCGCAAAAATTCTGGCCCCAACAGCCCTTTAATTTTATTTAAGAACACCCTATTCTTTTACTAATTGCACCTGTTTGAACTTTTGTTACCTAAAAAAAAGACATCGCCCACTCAATCACACACAACTTCTCCCCAAGACCCAAGAAACCATAAACAACGTGAAGCGGGGGGTGGAAAAGTATGCTTTGGGGGGTATTTTCCCCCAAAGGGGGACAGGAAACTGCATCATATTGAAGGGAGGAGGGGGGGCCAAAACCCCCTTCCCCAGTTAAGCATTGAAGATATGTAGATCCGGGCTGAGACTTTTACAGGGACAAAAACCAAAACACACAGCCCGGGCAACTAACTTTGCACATAAAAACATCTTAAGGTCCGGGGTGGCCCGCCAGCCCAACCCAAAAAAAAAATCTCTGGAGGGAGCTGAAACTCAGTGACACCCTGACCCTGAAAGATCGGAAGAAGACCGGGGATGGAGGATGATAAAAACCCCTGCTGCAGTGTGTAAAATTTGGGGTTAAAAAAAAACAGGAACATTGACTTCTGTAATGCAAAAAAGGGTTTCTGTACCAAAATTAATTTTGTTTTTTCTATTCTATAAAAATATTTTATTTCATGCAATAAAATGCAAATTAATTTTTTAAAAATCTTTAAAATGTGTTTTTTCTGGGGGGTTTTTAGATTCTGTCTCTCACAGTGAAGTGTACCTACGATAACAATCTCTCCATTGTAGGTCGGAAACCTCCTACAATATATAAATTACTTATTTTCCCCACTGTAGGTGGGTGGTGGGGACTGTTCAGACATGTCAGTTGGTGGTGGGCACTGTGGGGTAAGGCTTTCTATGAGGTTGATCTTGTTTAAAAAGACAGTGGCAGAATCATCTGCTGAGATGAGAGATGGGAAAGGGGGCAGTGGGGGACAGAGGAGAGAGTTGAAGGTGTTGAATAGTTGTCTAGGGCTGTGAGACAGAGAACATGCCAATGGTAAAGTAATCCTGCTTTGCAGAAGTGATTGCAGTCTTAAATTTAAGCAGTGATGTGTATGTGGCAAGGTCACCTGTGGGGCGGATTTTCTTCCAGTGACGTTCAGCAACTCTGGGTGCTCAGCTTTTTAGTCAATCAGTGTCCGGGGTTGTTTTGATTTTGGGGGGTTCGTTGTGTATGAGGGAGCAACCAATAAAGAGGGGAGGTTTTTGGTTGTTGTAGAGGGGCATAACTGGTCATCAAATGAGGATATAGTATAGAGCGAGTCAGAGACTGTGTGAGTGTTGAACTTCAGAACTTGAAGGAACATACAGGTATGTAGGTTAAGCTGAACCGGGCAAGCCTTACCGCTTTTTCACCCAACCCCCCAACCCCCCACCCGTTTATCTAAAAATAAAACACGGAGTCACGGATGGTAATTTGGCCACGCGCCCATTTTTTTTTAAAATACAATAAAAACAATAAAAAACAATAATCAACAATTAAAGCAATAGCATACATACCCATTTGCTCCCCACTAAAACCGATACCCCAACCCCTTTCCCACGACCTCTTCATGCCCCCCTTTAAACCCCCAAACTTGGGGCTGAACCCCTTTGGAGTTAAAGCAAAAACCCAACCACCGGGCTGACGAAACCCCTCCTTTTTCACACTGCTGTTTTCCCCCACCGTCACCCCCGGCTTCAGGGGCCCCAAAAGCCACCCAGGCGGCGACCACTCCGAAAATCCCCCCAAGTACCCCCCCTGTGGAGCCCCGACTTTCGCCCCCCCGGGTTCCATCCAAGAAAACTGGGAGCCAAGCCAAAAACCTCCCCCCCCATCATTTAAAAATCCAAGGCCCCCCAATCCGCCAAAGCAAGCGACCGTGAACCTCACCCGATCGCGCCCCCCCAACACCCCAAACCCCTCTCTAGCCCTTCCAATATAAAGCAACCCATAAATCTCCCCGACGCATTCATTTTCCACTCCCCTCATCAAACACTCCCCCCCCCCCTTTTCAAGCTCCTATGCCTAACCAAAAATCCCCCATTTCTCGACAAAGACGCAAACCCCTATTCCCCTTGACCTTGCCCAAATTCTTCCCTGCCAAAAGAACCCCGCGTTCCCCCACCCCAAACCCGTGGCATGAGTCGCCCCAGACCATCACCAAATCTGGATAAGTGAATCAAAGCGCACACCCCTTATCATTCCCCTGATAGGGGGCATGCCCCTTAATTTTCCCCCAACATGTAATACCCCCATCCCGGGACATCCCGGAAAAAACGTGAAACCCGGCAGAACCTGACTCCAAAAATTCCTTCTTCCCGACCAAAAGAACTATCCCGTTCTTCAAGGGTTCCCCAACTGCCCGGGCCCCTCGCACGAAAGGGGCCAAATCCCGTGCACCCCAAAGCACAAACGAGTGTCCAAAAATCCAAATCATCATTGTCCTGTTGAAGGGAAAAAAAAATAACACC
The DNA here is from genome assembly GCA_025379985.1 of Phyllomedusa bahiana. Classification (NCBI taxonomy): domain Eukaryota; kingdom Metazoa; phylum Chordata; class Amphibia; order Anura; family Hylidae; genus Phyllomedusa; species Phyllomedusa bahiana. The sequence continues at coordinate 102,096 of JAODAL010001448.1, forward strand.
AAAAACGGGTCATAACAAAAACACCGCCCTACCTCCCCCCCTTTTTTTCACCCCAATCAGATGGGGGGATGTATGCCCCATAACATCGGAATCCCACCCCCCAATCCTTTAAACCCCAATCTGCATCGAGTCCCCTCCCGCAGCTTTTGTCGCCCCCATATTCGAAACGAATGGGGGGGGAAAACTGGGCAGGGTCGACCCAGTCCCCCCCAAACATCGCCGGAAAACTGCGGGAAATTGAAACCGCGACAAAAACGCCATCCCGGGGTGAATGGCAGGGGGCCAGGGGGACTCCCCCCCCCGCCCCAATAATCATGAAAAGCGCGAACCGGGCACATTAGTGCTCCCCCCCTCTCCAACGCACCACTTGCCCTTCCCCCCTGATCCCTCTTTGGACCCTTTAATAAACACTGCAGACCCCCCTGCGTGCTCGCACACCACCCATCTTAATCCCCCTTTCCCCAGCCCTGCTCCCCGGGCAAACCGTCCCCGATGCGAACAGCTCCCCCGATCGCAAGGACCAAAAAAGGCCAAAAAAGATAACCGGGAAAAAAACTCACCTCAAATCCATTTTCAAAATTCACCAAATTTTGCGCCCAATCCTCCAACAAATTAAAAACCAGGGGCGCCTAACCACCCTCTATACTCGCCCATCCCTTTTAAACGCCTAACCACCACAAACGTCTTGGGCACAAAATACCAACCCCCCCCCTTGAATCCCAAAGGGCCCAAAACCGACACAAAACGTGACACTCTAGAAATTGACCATCCCTCCCCCAAGGCCCAAAAGCTGAAAACCCCACGCTCGCTCCCCCTCCCAAGATACCGGCCCCCATACCTTCCCGCCCCCTTTCCAAAAGGGCCCGGGAACCCGGTAGAATCCCACTCTCCGGTGCTAACAAAACCTGAACAGCCGGGTTTTGGAATCAAAACCCTGTCCACAGGTCCCGGGGCACTCCACCCTACCACCGCTGCCTGGGTCCCCGCTTTCGAAAACCCCTCCAACGGGAAAAAGATAAAAACATCACCACGTCTTTTACTCCCGGGGGCAGCTTGCCTTATCCCCCGCGTTAGCCCCAGACAAAGAATATCAAAACGACGCAGCAAAAACCCCAAAAAAACGGGGTATGCCAAAGATTAAAACCCGGCCCCCCTATTTTCGAAATTAAAGGAACCCCTTTTATTTCGAAAACGACACCCCGTTTTCAGCCACCCTAAGGAAAAAATTCCCCGCAGGGGCCCGGTTCTTGACAGACCAGCCCCCACCCCCTCCGCAGGCCAGGCCTCGCACACCAGTCCCCCGGCTTACCCCCGAACCCCGCTTCCGCCGCAATCAGTAACACTTCTTACCCATTACTTAAAGCTTTGTCCAAAATAATAAACGCCCATATTTGTGCCAGAAAAGACTGCCATAAAACCTTTTTAAAACCTCCTTAAAACCCTTTTGTCAACCTTTAAAAGATGCGGGGCCTGCACCCCGTGTTGTCCCTGCCAGCCGCCCAAAAAGACCCCCCCCATTGGTATAATCCCAAAAGAAAATTCCAAATTTTCCCCAAAAGAGATTGGAGATCCCAAGCTCCCCCTTCTTACAACCCGGGGTTTAGATATCTCTCTCCTATTTCCCCCAAATTTCTCCTCCGGGAACCGCACCCATAAGATTTAATCAATGGTATGCCCAAAAAAAATTAAGGGGAGGCCCCCTTCTGTCCGGGGCCAAGGAACCCGAATTGCCCCCCCACCCATTGCATCGTTGCCCAAAAGCGACCGCAAACCTCTGATCCCCCTGGGCCAATGCAAAGGAAATCGTTCAAAAATGAATAACAGGTTACACCAAACATCCCCCCGACCACCCCTTTTAAAAAACAAAATGCTTCAAAAAACAGCATTAGATGGGGAAAACCCCATCAGCAAACACGATCAAAAAACGACCCACCCAAAAACCACCCCAACAACCGACACTAACCGGGTTCACCGGTTAAACCAAATCGGATTCGTATCCCTTTTTCATCGCCCCCCCGACCGTGAACCGGACCCCCCAAATGCGCGGGGGAAGACGTATATACCCCCGAAATAATTTGGGGCAAAACCCCGTTGACCGAGAACCCCCGGAAAGGACAAAATGAGGATCAACCAAATTTTTTTAGGTTCCTTTTTTGGCACACCCCTAAAGGGGACCACTAAGTCAGGAAACGGACGCGAAGCAAAGGACCCCCATCCCCCCAGTGCTACCCCTTTGCCCGCTTTCCAATACCACCCCAGGGTGCAACAGCGCCGAACGTAAATTTTTAAACCAAAAGGAACCTCATGGGCGGGGGATGGGATACGAAACCCTTCCTTAAAACCCTCGCCCAGTAAGCGCGCTGCCGACCGATCCGGATACCTATTTAGGTATGGCTCCATCACGAGAATGTTCACCGGTGTTATTCCCTTGCGAAGGACCAGCCCCTTTTCCCCTACCTCTTCGCATGCACCGGGATGCGCCATGGGAGGCCGCACTGCACACCGAGCAAACGTGTCTAAAGCGGCATGCTCTCCCGAAACGACATTGACTGTCGTTAAAGTGCCAGCAGACCCCGGCCTTGAATCCTGACTGGGATCCGCCCCCAAAAGACCCGACACCCCCCTGCTGACTGGAGCCCCCGGGTCCTCCCTGAAAGGGCTGGCCGTACCATGTTGGGGCAATCACCATCAGCCATAATCCGATGTCCTTATGATCCCACCGGATTGATGGCCTCACCGCTTTTCTCTGACGAAATTGCTCGTCATAGCGTAACCACGCCTGTCCCCCGTAAACACGTTGCGCCTCCCCTATAGAGTCCAAATAACAGAATAGGGCCGAGCAATGCTTCGGGGATTTTTCCCCCACAAACGCTCGCTAAAATAGCAAACGCCTGTAAGCCAATTATTGAAAAGTCTGCGGTATTAACCGCCACCTATGCTTCTCCTCTTCCTCTTTTTACACGCGTCCCGTTTTCCTCTTGCTAAATTGAACTTTTCTAACTGAAGAAGAGAAAAAATTTCGACGTATTCGTCGTTCCAAATTTTTTCTTTTACCTCCTTTTTTAAGTGAGCGCCCAACGGGCCCTCAAAACAGACATATACCTCGCCTTTTGCCCTATCGTCGAGGTGCACCCTATCTACTGAGTCCTGTTCTGTTTGCACCGACACTGTTAACCCTGTCCCCCTTGCTGCTAACCCACTCTCTATGCCCAAATCCCCCACCCCCATCGGAGGCGGAATAGGCACCGCCGATGACCCTACCGCTGACCCCCAGGCCGAAAGGGGAGACATTGGGCCCCCTGTTGCACACGGGAATCGTGCTAACAACTCACGCAAACTACCCGACAACTCCTGTAACGCCATTCCGCTCCCAACCCCCGGAGCATATCCGCCGTTAACCCTTGCGCCGCCTGAGCCAAGACAAACTTGGATGAAGACTCACCAGGCTGCACGGAAGCTGTGATCCCGCCAGCCGCGCTGCCCGATCCTCGACGCCCGTCTCCACGCTCCGGAACACTGTCATGTCCTCCACGGCTTCCAGACTCTGATCGCCGCTGATCAGGAACACAATGAACTTCTGACCGTACGCTCCCTTTAACATCCCTCGATGGGAGATACCCAGATGGATCTCCGCGCCGCATGTCAGGCACCAGCCCACTAGGGCCGTCCGTCCACCACCCGTCACCGTCGCGCCCGGGACTGATGCTGCTCCTCCTTCCGAACTCTGGTGGCTCCACGCTCCTCCGACGTTCCCTGGCGGGCCCCCCGACCGGTTCTTTGCCAGGGGAACATGCCGCAGCCGCGAGACTCCCGGATGCAGGAACCGCAGCAGGCACCACCACAGATCCTGGGTGACACCTCTCACGTTCTGTCGGGCCCGCCCGCCTCGTAGGATTCCTCCCGGACCGAACTGCACGCGACCGCCCGGAGGGCCGCGCCGTCCGGCCCGGAGGGTCCCGTGAGGGGCTCCGACGGCGAATGCGGGCCCGGGTGTAACCTCAGGGCTTAACCGTTCAGGGGGGCGAGTCCGCCGCCGAGACTGAGGAGCAGTACTAGGGACCTCACTGTGGGAGACAGAGGCCGCAGCCGCAGCCTCTCCCCCCAATGCACCCCAAACTTGCTCCTCTAGCCAGCCGGGACCGTGCTCTCCAACACTGGCCATGACCCCAAAGTATAAGGTGAAGACCTCAAATCAGCTTGGAGAAAAAACTTCCTGTCAGGGCCAGCGCGTGTCCGGCACTTCACTTTCACCGCCGACACGTGTCTGCTCCTGCACTGCGCGGGGCACGGCTTTATATGCCGGTCCCGCCCCGTGCGACGCGTGCCCGACTCCGCCCCCTGACCTCCCGCGGCGCACGACGCGCCGGGTCATGAGGGGCCTCCCACCAGGGCTGTACCCCATGTCTGGCCCCGTACTGGAGGAAAAGGTGAAGGGGAGAGGGTGGAGAAGGTTAGCAGAATGTGTTTAAACTGGGGAAAGGAGAGTTTAAAATGATAGATAAGGAGCAGAGGTAGCTGAAGATGAGGCCCAGTGTGTATCCCTATTTGGGAGTGGCTCCAAAAATCCACTGTGTGAAGTGGAAGAAAGAGGTGAGCAATAAGAGTATGCTGGCAGCTGAGTGGCAGTGTCGGACTGAGGGGTCTGGGGCCCACAGGGGAGTTAATCTCGGGGGCCCACCCTACTTTACATGAAAATATTACCGGCCTCTCGGACATAAACGCGCCCATTTTACCACATAATACAGTGTGCAAAACAGAACTGTATTGTGTAGTACAATGTAGTCACACATTTGTCAGTCTAACATATCATAGACACAGGGCTAAGTAGCTCCATCCATATCCCCCTCCACCCACATACAATATCCTCCTCCACGTTTCCCTTGGTTACGCACCTCACCACCTTCTAAAATAAACACCAGCAAGAAAGAAAGTGTAACTCCTATCACAGGGTCAGGTGTTCCCTCACTTTTACAATCAGGGACACATGTACGCTGCCACTATACACCGCCATATAGAGACCACATAGTGGTCAAACACCAGCTCAGGTCACATCACATTACAATATAAGAAATAACCCCTGAAATCAGGGACTCACCGGAGTTGTCATATCTGATGTGTCGTTCTCTTCTCTTGAGCCGTTCTTATTCCCTTTTCTTCTGCATCCGTTCCGCACCGCCATGATGACTTGTCCCGGCCACCACTCATCCCTGCAGAAATTACACACAAATATCTTTGAATCCTCAATTGTCCAGCATCTCTTGACCTAGTCCCACCTCTGTACAAACTCCCCAGGGGTGGGAGAGCGGGTACAAGCCATAACTTAGAGGCCTAATATCCTAGTATCCACAGGTGGGTAGGTAAATAGCCCCCAGGTAGATAAGCAGGCCCCAGTTAGGAAAGTAGATAGGCTACAGTTAGGTTGGTGGACCCCAGTTAGGTAGGCTGTAGGTAGGTGCTGGTGAGTCCCAATTGGTTAGGCTGTAGGTAGGTGGTTTCCCCCAGTTAGGTAAGCTGTAGGTAGTTAGGTCCCTTTATATAGGCTGCAAGCAGTTAGGGACCCCCTTTAGGTAGTATACAGGCAGTTAGGGCTTCCCTTGAAGTAGCATACAGGCAGTTAGGGCCTCCTTTAGGTACTATACAGGCAGTTAAGGCCTCCTTTAGTTACTATACAGGCAGTTAGGGGTCTCTTTTAGGTAGTATACAGGCAGTTAGGGGTCTCTTTCAGGTAGTATACAGGCAGTTAGGGCCCCTTTAGGTAGTACACAGGTAGTTAGGAGCCTCCTTTAGCCAGTGTGCAGGAAGTCAGAACCCCCCCCCCCCCTTTAGCTACTGTGGAGGTAGTCAGGGCCCCCTTTAGTATTTAGGTAGTCGGGGCCCCCTTTAGGTAGTCAGGGCCCCTCTAGGTAGTCAGAGCCCCCCTTTCATTAGCCAGAGCCCCCCTTTGTAGTCAGGGCACCCCTTTCATTAGCCAGGGTCCCCTTTGTAGTCAGGGCCCCCCTTTCAATAGCCAGGTCCCCCTATGTAGTCAGGGCCCCCCTTTCATTAGCCAGGGCCCCCTTTGTAGTCAGGGCCCCCCTTTCATTAGCCAGGGGCCCCCTATGTAGTCATGGCCCCCCTTTCATTAGCCAGGGCCCCCTTTGTAATCAGGGCCCCCTATGTAGCCAGGGCCCCCCTTTCATTAGCCAGGGCCCCCTCTTTAGTCAGGGCCCCCCTTTCATTAGCCAGGGCCCCCTTTGTAGTCTGGGCCCCCCTTTCATTAGCCAGGGCCCCCTTTTGTGTAGTCTGGGCCCCCTTTCAATAGCCAGGACCCCCTTTGTAGTCAGGCCCACCTTTCATTAGCCAGGGCCCCCTTTGTAGTCAAGGCCCCCTTTATCATTAGCCAGGGCCCCCTTTGTAGTCAGGGCCCCCCTTTCATTAGCCAGGCCCCCTTTGTAGTCAGGCCTCCTTTCATTAGCCAGTGCCCCCTTTGTTGTCAGGACACCCCTTTCAGTAGCCAGGGCCCCCCTTTCAGTAGCCAGAGCCCCCTTTGTAGTCAGGGCCCCCCTTTCATTAGCCAGGGCCCCCTTTGTAGTCATGGCCCCCTTTCATTAGCCAGAGCCCCCTTTGTAGTCAGGGCCCTCCTTTCATTAGCCAGGGCCCCCTTTGTAGTCAGGACCCCCGTTCATTAGCCAGGGCCCCCCTTCATTAGCCAGGGCCCCCCCTTGTAGTTAGGGCCCCCCTTTCATTAGCCAGGGCCCCCCTTTGCAGCCAGGGCCCCCCTTTGTAGCCAGGGACCCCCTTTTGTAGCCAGGGACCTCCCTCTGTAGTTGGGACCCCCCTTTGTAGACAGGGACCCCCCTCTGTAGCCAGGGACCCCCCTTTGTAGCCAGGGACCCCCCTCTGTAGTCAGGACCCCCCTCTGTAGCCAGGGACCCCCCCTTTGTAGCCAGGGACCCCCTCTGTTGTCTGAACCCCCCTCTGTAGCCAGGGACCCCCCTTTGTAGCCAGGGACCCCCCTTTGTAGCCAGGTACCTTTGTAGCCAGGGACCCTCTTTGTAGCCAGGGACCCCCCTCTGTAGTCAGGACCCCCCTTTGTAGCCAGGGACCCCCCCCCCTTTGTAGCCAGGGACCCCCCTTTGTAGCCAGGACCCCCCTTTGTAGTTAGGGACCCCCCTTTGTAGCCAGGACCCCCCTTTGTAGTCAGGGACCCCCCTTTGTAGCCAGGGGCCCCCTTTGTAGCCAGGGACCTACCTTTGTAGACAGGGACCTCCCTCTGTAGTCAGGACCCCCCTTTGTAGCCAGGGACCCCCCTTTGTAGCCAGGGATCCCCCTCTGTATTCAGGACCCCTTCTGTAGCCCGGGACCCCCCTCTGTAGCCAGGGACCTCCCTCTGTAGTCAGGGAACCCTTCTCTGTAGTCAGGACCCCCCTCTGTAGCCAGGGACCCCCCTTTGTTGCCAGGGCCCCTGTAGGCAGATTAAAAAAAACAAACAACAAACAATCACTTACCCGGCTCCTGCTCCTGGTCGCTCCCACCGCTCCGAGCTCCCTAACACCTTCAGCCTGCCAGGTAGATCAGCGGGGCGCAGCGCTAGTGGCGCTGTGCTCCGCTGACACCGTGCAGCCCCGGGAGTCGGAGACATCAGTCCCCGGCTACCGGGCTCAGTCTCTGGGCGCTCGGAATGCAGGGCCCGGGCGCTCAGGGACCGAATGCGTGAACGGCCCCCGGGGAGCGGCGGCACTGCCTCTGGGGACCACAGCAGCTCGGGGGGGGGGGGGCCCCCCGGGGGATAAACCGAACCCCCGGCGGCCCCGTCCAACCCAGCGTAGTGGGATGTGTAAAAAGAGATGTTGAAATCTACCATGATGGTAGTGGAAAAGAAAGTAGAGAAGCCAGGAAGCGAAGTGTTCGGGAAAAGGGTCGGTAGACGACAGCCAGTTAGAGGTTAAAGGGGGAGTAGATGTGGGAAAATTGAACCTCAACGAAGGGGCATGTGAGGGAAGGTACAGGTGGAATGGGGACAAAGGAACAGGTATTCGACAGGAGAAAGTCAACACCTACACCATGCTTGTTATTAGGGCGGGGAGCATGGATAAATTGGAGACCACCAAAAGAGAGTGCAGCAGGGGAAGCTGTGCAAGAGAAAGTTAACCAGGTTTCTGTCAGACCAAGGGAGGATACGTTATGTGAGATGAATAGGTCATGTATGTAGGAGAGTTTGATGCACACAGACCATGCGTTCCAGCTTCAGAGAGAAAAATAGGGGGAGCTGGGATCAAAGGAATGTGTTTTAAGTTTAAGGGGTTAAAAGAGTTTGTAGTGATGGGTTGGTTAGGAAAGGGGTTGGTGGTGGCAGACACATGAGAGGGTAGAATACATGGAAAAAAAATGAGCTCATTGCCCAGCAGAGGAGTTTGGGGATAGGCAATACGTTTAAGGAAAATGGAGGTTAAGATTATAGAGGCCAGGAAAAGCATGGTGGGTGAGTGTGGTAGGTTGTGAAGAATAAGTAGCCATTACCTTCTATGCACTCCTGCTTCATTCTTGGTCCAATTCTAGTTTTAATTCATTCTCATACTTAGAAAACTGTCCATACTTGGACACAAGATGACCAACTCAACAATAATTATATAGCAAATATATTTAGAAATTGTTTAATACGGTTACTAGTTTTCTTTACATTAGTATTATCTGAGCACTGTATGGTAGTATTTATATAGGTATCATGTGGCACTGCTTTGTAGGCACAGTATAAGAGACTAATTTTGTAGTGTATGGTGGTGACTGTTTAGCATGACCATTTAGACATATGAATGGAATTATTTGGCCTAGCACTGTTATGTGTGTGCCATCTTCTTTGATGCTGATAATTAGTCACTAGAAGTAAGTGTTCTTAAACACTGTATGTATAGTAGGTACCATATACAGGAGAGGGGAAGACCAACAGAAGGCACTATATAGTGTATTTCCCCAGGTTACACTGGCTGTGTCTGCCTTTCATTATTCTCAAAATATTGTATCTATTGCTGTTTAGTACATCAAAGGGGTTGTTTAGGTGAATAAAAAATATTAAGGTACTGCTAGCCAAGTAAATAAAAAACTTTATACTCACCTTCCTTTTCAACTGCTCTCCAGTGCTGACTCTGTGGGCCATCTTTCCCTGGTCTTCTTCCATCAGCGGTAGTCAAAACGTCAGCACTGCAGTCGCCGATTGGCTTCATCAGTCATGTATCACTGCCTGACATCACCCTCCAGAAGTGAACGCGATTGTTATGCTCTTACTGCTACTGGCAAAGCTAAACAGAAGATCAGGAAGAGATGTCCACAGAACTAGCGCTGAAACAGAGGTGAGGAAGAAGTTATAATTTTTTTTCCTTTTTTCTGGGCTGCAGTACCCTAAAAGCGAATTCCTATTTTCCTGATTAGCTATACACATGTAGACAAAAGTAGATAAAGACTATTAGCAAATACATTGCTGTTCTACTTTTGCTTCCCTCTAGAGTGGTTCTTATCTCCTGCTTCTCTATTTACCGCCCATCTCTCTCTGCTCTAACAGGCTCTGCCAGCAGTGGTCAGGATGGTGACATCATTCCCTGCTAAGTGTTATCCGCAAAACAGAGCTTTAACCCTTTAGATCGCTGTAGTCTTGTGCACTACTATTTAGAAACCTCCAGCACCAATATCCCTCTAACGGGATCAGCTAGGAATAGCAGAGGTAATATGCCAATCCCTTCTCTAGACTAACCAGGAAGTGCGAGTCTGAAGCTGCCCGTGGCTCTGTGAAAAAGCATGATGTGACAATCTCTTTAATTTAACAGAAAGTTTGACCTGTGACAATTCTATACAGAAACTGCAGACATATATAGCCCCCTTTTTGTTCAGTCATGCATTCATAGTGGGGGAATTTCCTAACCCCCTGGTATAAAAATTTATAACACAGCAGCTCACAAAGGCAAACTTTAATAATAAAAAGGAACAGAATAACAGAAGTTTCTTTCATGCAAGACAGAGAATACAGAATTTGGCTTAGCAAGGGATCTGTCAGGAGCTGGGATTTTTCTAGACTCAACTGAAAGTATTAAGAATACATTTTGTAATATCGGAATTTACATTTTATGTGAACTATGTAAATTTTTGAAATGTACTTGTGCACAGCACTGCACAGTAGCTTTGCAATTCTTAAGCAGGAGATAAAAACACTGAAATGTCTTAACGTATTTGACTGCATGGCAGTGAACTTAGGTTTGTTTTGGCCGTCAAGCTACAGTGTTAATTGTCCCTACTACCGTAACAATATAATAAAAATACAATAAGGGCTTATTACAAAAGCCTAAGCTATTTCCTAAAAAATAAGAAAAAGGTCTTTAATTCCTCATCTGTTCCATGCTATAAGCCCTCTACACTTTTGTGTAATGACTAGGGTACAATTACTGAGTTGCCAAAGTACTGTGAAGTCACATGGTAATACCTTCCTATATATTGTCAATACAACATATCTGTTGGTTTTCCATTACTCAGCTACAACTACTTAAGAATTTTTGACCATGATGTATTATGTTTTCAGACAAAAACAGTAATTACTGATGGTAGACTGCTATTATTTTGCACATAACCTTACACGCATTCTTGCATATCTTACTTCTGGATTTGCACAAGTAGAACCATAGCAGATTAGTTTACAAATATCAGCCTCATGCTGCAGAATTTTCTGTTAAGAAATTGACCTGCAGTGCAAATTTGAACCCCCTCCCTCCGCAGTCTATTTTTTTTTTTGCCGTGCTCGCTTTTTCCACTCCATCTTCCAAGAGCCATAATTTTTTATAGAATTTTTCATCTACGTAGTCGTAAGAGGGCTTGTTTTTGGTGAAATAAGATATACATTTTACTGGTGCCATTGACCATATCATATAACATACTGGGAAAAAGAATCCTAAATGGGGTGGAAAATGAAAAAAAATCCATAATGGCTGCCATTTTTGCAGGGGTTTTGTTTTTATGGCATTTAATCTTTGATATAAATGATTTATCTGAATTCTGCAGATTGATATGATTCCGGTGATGCCAAATGTGTGTAGTTTTCATTATGTTCTAGTATTTTTAAGAAATAACAACATTCTATTTTAGCTTTGCACTGCAGTGCCATTTTATGTGACCAATAATTTTTTTGTTTTTCCATCTATGGACCTGATTTAGGGATTATTTTTTGCGGGTTAAAGTGTAGTTTTTATTGGTACTATTTTGAGATACATGTGACTTTTTGATCACCTTTTATTTAAATTTTATGGAGACAAGAAATAACCAAAAAACCTCAATTTTGGCATTGGGAATTCTTTTCTTCTACTGTGTTCACTATACAGGATAAATTATATCATATTTTAATAGGTCGGACTTTTACGGACAAGGGAATGCCAGATATATATAGCTTTTTAATTTATTTTTATTTGTAAAATGTTATAAACTTTAAATATTTTTAAAGCTTTTTTTTCTTCACTTGTACATGTAGTCTTCCTAGAGTACTTGACCATTATGGGGCCATCAATTGTACAACGGTTTGATTAAAATTTAAACAAAAGAAGTTCAAAGATGGGGCCGCCCACCCGTGCTTTGGGGTGGGAAACAGGAGTGAACCCGCTCCTTATCCTTTTTAGAATTATGACTTACTTGTACGTCAAATGTCAGTAAAGGGTTAATATCAACAGTATATATTGTAAATTTTTGCATCAGATTTCCACTATGGATTATATACATTATATGTAAAGTAGTGAATGTGTGGTGAATCTACAGCAAAATCCATTGCAAAATTGCATGTAACAATCCACAGTGTGTGAATTTAGCTATAAAGTCAAATGAAAAAAAATTTTTCCCCCACTGTGGGGCTATTACATACTTTTTTAAAATTAGCCCTAAATTTTAAAATTTATATCATAAAGGGAGTTTTTTTTTTTAAGAAAAGTCAGGCTTACCAACCCTTTCAATTGTTCTGGGAGTTTCCCAACTATTGGGAGAGAAAGACGGGGTTTATGCAAGCCTCATCAAGAATGTGGCCATTTCCTAGCGGATCAGGAGCATATTTGGGCAGATCAGGGGCATTCTCCTGGATTTTTATCTTAGAAAGTTGGAAAGTATGGGTGAATGGCTGTGGACCCACTAATTCTTTGGGGCCCCGGGCAGTGCAAAACCTGCTGATGGGTTTTTGAAAAAGATTGGGGTTTACATTTTTTTGCTTCTTTTAACCCCTTACTGAGGGAGCCATTTTAACTTCCTGACAGACCCCCATTTTTTAAAATTTTGACGTGACATTTTATGTAAAAGAATAACTTTTTCAACTTTTACCCATAAACATCAGGAACTAGCATCACCAATTCTTTTTAAAAGGTTTTGGCAAACTGTTAAATGCTTTTTATGACTTTGGGGGGCTTAAAAAATTATAGTAATTTTTCCCCATTTTTAGAAAATTTGAAAAATTTCATTTTTAGGGACCGGTCCATTTTCTGATGGGGTTTTTTTGGGCCCTGTATTTTAGTTTACCCCCTAAATGCTTCTTTTAAAAACACCCCCCTTAAAGTATTTAAAAAAAATTTTTTAGAAAGTTTTTAAACCCCTTTGGGTTTTCACAAGGGCAGTTTTTCATTTTTTTGCCTTATTACTGGAAAAAAAAAGAGTATCGGGAAAAAATGCAATTTAAAATTGCTTCCCCAGATTCTGCCTTTTTCGGAAAACCCCCTATGTGGTCTTAATGCCTTTTTTGCCCAAACCACAAGCCCCAGAATAGGAGGAGCACCTACCGGACCTTGGGGTTTCATTTTCAATACGATTTTATTTAGGCGCCATTCCAGGTTTGCGGACACGGTAAGGTGCTAAAACTTAATAAACACCCCTAAAAAACCCCATTTTGGAAAAAAAAACCCCTTAAGGAATATATCCGGGGGTGTAGTAATATTTCCCCCATGGTGTTTCAAAAATTTTTTAGATTAGGCTGTGAAAATTGAAAAAAATATTTTTTTCCAACAATCTGCAATTTTAGTTAAAAATGTTTAATTTTTACAAGGAATCCTTGGAGAGCTATGAATGCCCAATGTTTTTCCTGGTGTATAATACGCGCCGGGGAAAACAATTAACATGTCACTTCTTCTCGGCTCTTAAGCGCCATGGAGATTGGAAGTGAATGGGAGCCAGAAGCAGTATTTTAGAAGTATGTGCTTGCCAGCGTGTACTTCTAAAACACCCGGCGCATTGCAGCCCCAGTATGTCCCCGTAATGCCCCATGTAAAACTACATAAAGGAAAGCAAAAGCAAAAAAAATTTTGTGGCACCGGGGGGTTTTGCCATGAAAGCATTTCATGTTCTCCAATCCTCTCTTTAGCTTTCAATGTCAAAAGTGGCGTGTATGATTCAATTGAACTGTTTATCTCCACAGTCAAACAAAGGTCTGTATATGTAAAGAACTGTGAGTAGCTATAATGTAGCTGAATGGTTAGCACTTCTGCCTTTCAGCGTAAAAGTCCCAGGTTCAAATCCCTACAAGAACTAAACATGTCAATTTTTTTTTATGCACATACTGTACTTAGTTGAGGTTTCTTTTTTTATATACTAAGGAATAAAGAGCACACAAGTAGAATGACAGCACCTGGGGATGAACACTCGCTTAGCATGGTGGGGGTTTTCTAAGCTGGAAAGATTACACTGCTTTCCCGAGGGAGGTCTCAACCTGGTAATCCCATGAAAATGAAATGCAACTAGGTCCTAATGTAGCAGTAAAAAAAAAAATTGTACAGAATTTTTAATTATGATGAATGGTGAAAAGGTTTATTACTTAATTTGCAAGCCTCCCGCATCAATGTTACTTAGTAGATAAAACCCTTAAAGTCTAATTCTTAGTCTACATTCTAATCATGAACATTGTATCTGTGATTGTTGGGACATTGTTGGCAGAAATGGGGGAAATTAGCAAGTATTTTGCCTCGTATTGCTATCAAAGGTAACCTGTGGCCATTGTTGAATGGGAAACAGCACTGTATCAGACTCCATTTTATCTGACACTTTAAGGAACCATTATTAATGACACTGTAATACATACCTTATAACAAATCTTTTTTTAAAGGTAGAAATTCATGTTATTTAATGAGTGATCAACATTAACGGCCACTTGTATGAAAACTGTTTAGGTCTAAAACTTACTCTTTTGCCCATAGTAACATATGGGCAAAAAGTGAACTTTAGACCTAAACACGTTCATACATGTGGCCCTAAGTTCCTACTCATTGTGTCTTCATATGGTCATTGAACTCTTTGGTGACTTTTATTGTCTCCTTAGTGAGATAAAAATCAACATTATGCCCCTCATAATCCAGCCTCTTGTCTATTGAAGGTTAATGATCTCTCAGAGGAGCAGAAGAGATACCAACATATTTAACCCCTATTACAAATTCAGTTTATTTACAAAATTTACAAACTTCTAGTTTGCAAAAAAGAGGAACAATTTAAAAGGCTCAACACGAGTAATAAAAACAAGTGGTTTCCACAAATTCTACACAAAATGACACTTTTAATGACAGGTGCAGTTTCAGAATTATTCAACCCTCTGAATACAATCCCCCATGAGAGTGCACATTTGCAAACCACCTGATGTAAGTAATCAGGGCTTCCTTAGTTGTACCAGGTGTACTTGAAATAAAACATGTTTAATACCATGACCGACTAGAGTCTTGTTGACTGTGGTGTTTGATGGTATGTTAAAAACATGTCAAGAGAGTGGTCCAAAGGTTTCAGAGAAGAGATCATTGCACGACCAAGGAAAATAAAATAAAAAGATAGCATAGGCACTGACTATAATAAAAAGCATAGTTGGCACGTTTAGTTTAAGGAACACTGGCTATACTACCTGCATGTGGCAGAAAGAGGAAGCTTTTACTGGCTGCCTCCAGATTCCTGAGGTGGTAGGTGGTCAAAAACTCTTAAAGGGGTTTTCTGACCCTACAAAATACCCAGCGGTCACATGCACATGAAAATGGCGGCCTGTGATTGGTTGCACCTGTTGAGTGCAGGATGCCAGGATCATCGAGACGGCTTCAGCAACAAAACAAAAGTGTCCAGGTGCGTATTCTTCCTTTCTTCCCCCTTTTCTATTTTTTCCCTCAAAGTGACTGCAAGAGATCTGCAACACATTTTGGTGGCAATAGTCTCTGAGTAGTGTTATGCTTCTAAATCAGGTTGTGTCATTTATTGAATGATACACTTCCTTTTTCCAGTCTGACTGGCAGGCTGCATATGGGTTGCCAAATTTTTCTGCCATCTCTGGAATAATTTAGAATCTGCCCAACCTGAATTTAAAGTGCAACACTAGCTCTGATGTTTCTATTTGCATAGTAAGGTGCATAATAAGCACTGAAGGTCTTCATGCCTTCAAGGGGTATTCTCACCAAATTGATTAGATTTAAACATGTAGGCAAAGCTAAATAAAGACTATTACCAAATACATTGCTGTTCTCATTTTGCTTCCTTTCAGAGTTAGAGCAGTTTTTATCTCCTGCTTGTTTACACAAGCTTTCCTAGTTACCAATCACCTCTCTGTGCTGTAGCAGCCCTGACTGGGATAGTTACATCACTGCCAGCTGTGTCTTATTAGCAACACAGGGACTTGTTTATCTTTAGCGTGGTGTCCGCATAGGAAATTCCACACTTGTAATTATACAATTACAATGAGGAAATGATGCTAAATGTCCGAGGCAGATTTCTGCTTCCTATACTTTAGTATTTTTCGCACCGAAATTACTTGAGTAAAATCAGCATTGTCTGAACGGCAACGCTAATTTTAGATAGGGTATAATGTAAATTGTTTTACAGTTGGGTTGGACACTGCTGATTCTGAGGCAGATTCAGCACTGAATCCTCCTCCAGAATCAGTGTCCAAATCTGCCATGTAAACATATCCTAAGGGTACGTTCACACAATGGATATCAGTGCTAAAAATGTCAGCACGGAATCAGTGTTTTCCCCTCATCAGCAATTCCGTGGTTGTAAGCATGAAATTGAGACAAGCATGCAACGCTGATTTTCTGAGGCAGATTTTCTGCCTCCTATTCCCTATATTGGGTGACGCAGAAAATGGCTCAAAGAGGTGACATGTCACTTATTTTTCCATGCTTACAATAAGCACATAAAATATGTACGTAAAATCAACACCCTGTGAAGGACAACACAGATTTTACATAGGAATCAAAGGGAGGCGTTTTACAGTCGTTTTTGATTGTTTTTGGGGAGGATTATGCGTGAAATCCACGCCAAAAAAAATACAGTGTGAACATACCCTAAATCTGTAGAATGTAGAGAGCAAGATGGACTCAATCAAGTTTTAGATTAAATTCTATCAGAAGACTTCATGCCTTTTGTGAGGAAGCTGAAGCTTGGGTGTTATTAGACATTCCAACAGGACAATGATCCCAACCACACCACAAGGAGCATCAAGATACACTTGGTTTCAAAAGAAGTACTGGAAGCCTTTGCAGGGGCCTCCCAGTCATCTGTCGTGTACCTCATACAGATCTTTGGTGGGATTTGAAGAAGGCAGTTCTAACATGTAAATTCAGAATACTGGTGAAATGGAGGCCATTAACCATGAAGAATGGGATGAAATTTCTCAGGAACACTGCCAGAAGCTGGTGTCTGACTATACATCACATTAACAGTAGGTCATAACAGTAAAAGTGAGCTCTACTAAGTACTAAAGACACTTGTAATGAAGTAACTGAGTCATTCGGAGACTGCAGTGGTCAATACGAGTGGCATTTTGTGTTGAATTCAGAGACACCCCTTGTTATATAAGATGTGCTGAGCGACTTAAATTATTCTTGCTTGATTTTTTCTTTACAAAAGCTGAAAGTTTGTAAATTTTGCAAATGAACCTCATTTTCAACAAGGAATGTATAATTTGGATTGTAACTGTATGAGCATTATTTCCTATAAGTGGATTGCTTCTGCTTGTGAAGGAACCACTTCCAGTAAGATTTAAATGAGGAAATGTTAAGTATAATAGCTATTTATAACTCATTGTGGGCAAAATGATGTCACTGCATGGCCTGAGTCTCTGCAGAAATACTGCAACAGCATCTGTTAGGTCATTTTCTGAGCAGCTCCTTTAGTCATGGGAATAAGAAAATATCAGTTATAAATTTGGGCTATGAGTCCTGTGTATGGAACACTAAGGCCGTGTTCACACGGCTTATTCCCGACGGATTTGTGCGCTCACAAATCCGCCGTGAATAAGGGCGGGACGGGGGCGGGGCCGGAGCGCGACGGGGGCGCCGCTCCCCGGCCCCATAGACAATGCATTATCTACGGCGCATACGCACCGTAAATAATGTGCATGTCACTTTCTCCCCCGCGGCGGATTCGCCGAGCGGGGAGGAGCGACGGAATCCACTGTTCTCTATGAGAGCAGTGGATTACCGTAATGACTCCGACGGATTGGCGCCGTACTGAAGCGCAAATCCGGCGCGCAGTACGGCGCCAATCTGCGGTAAAATAAGCCGTGTGAACGAGGCCTAAGGGGGCACCATTACTGAGTGGGGGCAATGAGGAACACCATTACTAAGTAAATGGCACAATAACTGTGAGTTGCACCGAGTTGCCACCAGTACTAGAGGCACTTCTACTATGTGTTGGGGCACTACTACTATAGGGAAAACTAAAAGAGGTCCATTACACTGTAATCATTACTATTTCCAGGGCACAAATGGTGCTATTATGTGGGGGTACTATTATTATGAGGGGGCACTTATTGATTAAAACACAGAATAGGGCTCTATTATCATGTGATACACTAAGGGTGGCAAAAACTAGTGGTGACATAAAAGTTGTCATAGTTGTCTGGGCTCCATAGAGAAGGAAGCAAAAGGTAAAGGACTACAGTTGATGAAGACATGACCTTTGAGTGTCTGGATTTAACTTATTCACTTATATGAGGTCTATGGCATAATCGTATAATCGTACTCTACAGAGCATCAGTTTAGTAATAGTATGTGTCCACTATGTGAGAACTCTATTGTAGTATTGTTTGGTATATTTGTCCTTGTAGTAGATACGGTATAGGCAATCATTGTGTGGTAATATCTCATGGTATAAACATTTTGGATGCAGACCTTCTATTGTCCTATTATCTGGTAATATTAATATTTTTGAGATATGTTATTTTATAAATATTTTGGGTGCAGGCTTTCTATAATCCTATTATCAAGTATTTTTTTTATATATATGTTTCTCTAAAAACATTTTGGGCACAGGCCTTCTACAAATACATATTTCACTCATCACAGAGCTGATTTTTTATCTTTATTTTGAACTTTTTTTAATAAAAACCATTTCAACAAATCAAGAAAATTAGGCTTGCAGGTCTATACCTACAAGTATTTTACATCCAATACAGAATTGGGTGGATCTGTTCATAAACTAAACAATGTTAGAAAAACAGGAAATGATACAGGGTTGGGTACAACTAGACCATAGAAACAAAAATGAAATGAAACTAAACTAAAATAGAAGAAAAAAAAGTAGCTTGCACAATGTCAAAATTGTCTTCACGATATTACAGTCATCCAGAAATCAAAAGGCAAAGACAACAATCCACCAGGCACGAACTAACTCTGATGTGGTTGTGTTAATACAGGGGTGTCAAACTGCCGGCCCTCCAGCTGTTGGGAAACTACAACTCCCATCATGCCCACTGTTATAGATTATACAAATGCATGATGGGAGTTGTAGTTTCCCAACAGCTGGAGAGCCGGCAGTTTGACACCTGTGTGTTAATAGCAGCGCACCCAGGGTAGCTCTAAATTATTCCTGAATATAGAAAACATAAATCAGGGTCCCATCAGATGATAGTTGTGTAGTATTTGTCAATAAAGATTACCCATTTTCTAGAACATTTTTGAAGGGCATTTTTCTTAGTTTTTTTCAGTTTTCAAAATGTTTCAGATGTATTAAATGTTTCAACTGGGTGATAAGGGAGTCTGTTGTAGGTAATTAATCTTGTAATGAATGAGACAAAAAAATTGGTTTAGGTAAAAAAAGAACATTGTGTACTTTATGAGAAGGGAACTTTGGATTTGAGTCACGTCAGTCATTCCAAAAAATGTTAAATAGCCAGCTTAGGTGTCAAAGAGATGGAGGAGTGCCATTTATTGCTAATAACCCTTTCCACCAATATCCAGTAAGATCAGGTATCTCTGCATGTCCATAGACCATTGAATAGATTGTGCTCATTGTATATGGAGCACGAGTAATTCTATTTAACCTGGTAGAGGTGGGAGGGAGATTAAACACCGAGGGCGACATATGAATTTTGATGCAAACAACTTACTTGTATCCCACACATTACTAACCCCTTAAGGACCCGGCCTTCCCAGAGCCATAACTTTTTTATTTTTCCACCTACATAGACATATGAGGGCTTTTATTTTGCGGAACAAGATGTACTTTCTAATGGTGTTATTCACTGTACTATAGAATATACTGGGAAACCGTAAAAAAAATCCAAGTGGGATAAATTGTAAAAAAAAAACGTATTTTTGTCATGTTTGCGGGTGTTTTGCTTTTAAGGCGTTCAATCTTCGGTAAATATAATGTGTTATCTGTATTCTACAGGTTGATATGCATCCGGCAATACCAAAAATGTAGGGTTTCCGTTATGTTTTGGTACCGTAAAAAAATTCCAAACGTTTTCTATTTTTGAAATTTGCGCCGCGGCGCCATTTTGTGCGACCAATATCTTTTTTGTACTAACACTTATGGACGTCAGTAAGGGTACATTTTTTTGCGGGCTGAAGTGTACTTTTTAACTTTTTAATGACCAAAAAACGCAATTTTGGTGTTTGGAATTTTTTTTCTTCTGCGGTGTTCAGCGTACGGGATAAATGATGTTATATTTTTATAGATTGGACTTTTAAGGACGCGGCAATACCAAATATTTGTAACTTTTTTTTATTATTTTATTGTTTTTATTTCGTGAAATGGGAAAAGGACGGTGATTTGAACTTTTAATACTTTTTTTTGTACTTTAAAACTTTATTTCTTTTTTTTTTTACTTTAACATTGTGTCCCCCTATGGTGTTTGACCACTAGGGGGCGCGATCGTTAATACAGTCTAATGCATTGCATAGACAATGCATTACACTGTACAACGATGGCGGTTTCCCCACTTCCTGTCTGCGGCCGGAAGTAGGGCATTCGAGGACATGGCAGCAGTGGGAGCCTTCACAAGGCTCCCTGCTGCCATGTCCAGGCATCAGATCACCCCAGCTTTGCTGTGGGGATACCGATCGCTGGGAATAACGGTGCGCGGCACCGCTCTTCATTCATTTAGAAGCCGCGACTATCTTTGCCGCGCCGTCTAAGGAGTTAAACAGGGCGGGCGGGCGACACTGCACGCTCGCAGTGTAACAGCCGGGTGTTAGCTGCGATCAGCCGCTAACACCCGGCGGCTGTGCAGAGGGGGGTCGCGGAGCGATCCTCCTGCAAAGCCCCTTAGGGACCTTGGGACGTACTCATACATCCAGGGCCCTTAAGTGGTTAATGTGGAATGTGCCAGAATGTATGAACCTCTTCTACTGCGGGTCATACATTTGGCATATTGTAGTTCCAGTATGACAACGCAGGCTCAGGTAAACCACTTTTAACTTGGTCTGGCTGTTCCAGCATTAATGCTCCTAGTTTTGCCATCCTCCAGTCATAAATGTGTAGAGTCATACAGTTGTATATAACATATATAGTTCACAAAACTCTGCTAATTTGTATAAACATTGTTTTAACCATATGTCTTAATTACTTTATCTGGAGATTAAGGCAGAGATGTATGGGATGGACAGGGAACAGTCCTGGGTCCACTACTCATCTCTATCTACTCTCTTGGCCTGGGTCAGCTCACAGCATCACATGGCTTTCAGTACCACCTGTAGGTCATGGTTAGTAACTTCATTTAAATTCGCTTTGCTATAGGTAGCCAATGAAGGGACTGGCAAAGGGGAGAGGCATAAGAGAAGTGAGGAGAGAGGTGGATCAGAAGGACAACAGAGTTGAGGATGGATTGAAGAGGAGCAAAAGTGCTAGACAGAAGGCTGCAGAGAAGGATGTTGAAGTAGTCTAGACATGGGCATGGTCTAGTAGTTTTGTCATATTGAAGTTAAGGAATGAGCCAATTCGAGAGATATTTTTTAGGTGGAAGCAGCAGGCAGAGGTAAGGGCTTGGATCTGTGGTTTGAAGGATATGGAGGAATCAAAGCTTATACCAAGACAACGGACTTGTGGGGCCATTTAAAGTGTAGACCGATGACTGTGATAGAGAGATCAGGGGGGGGGGTTAGGGGGGTTATGATGGAATGTTGAAAAATTAATTTTATAACTTTAGTTTTTATAGATGGGGGGAAAAAAGGAGGATTTTGAGGGATGCAGTCGGGGATGGGGAGAGTAGGGAAAAAAACTTTCGGGGGCCGGGGATTAAATTTGGAAAGTCATCACTTTCTTTTTACTGAAACCCCAAGTGTTTGCTTTTGAGTGACCCGGGCCCGGCATGAGAAGAAGATAAAAGAAAAGTGGACCCAAAACTGTTCCCTGAAGACCCCAAACAATAGTTTGGGGGGAAAAGGAGAAAGGTGCGGGGAGAGAGGCGCCCCCCAAAAGGGGGCCAAAGTCGTGATGGGGAGGAAAAGGGAAAATTTGTACGGGGGGAATGGTGGCAATTGTAAAGGCAGAAAAAGTCTAGGAGAAGAACCCACGTTTAGTGGAATGAGGCTTTTTCGGGAAACTAGGTAGGGGGGAAATTTGGGGTTGAGGAGGGGTTTTTTGTGATTTGGGGGGAAATTTTGAAAACAAGAATCGCGGGTTCAGGGAAAGTTGAATGACACCCAAAAAGGAAAAATATACCTGCTTTTTAAAGGGATTCAGAGGCAAATTTGGAAGCAGTGGGGATGGGGTAAATATTTTTAAAAAGGGGGAAAGGGTTTCCAAAAGACGTTTTTTTTTAAGGATGAGTGTTTTTGTTTTATTATTAAAGGAGGAAGGGAAATGCAAGAGGTTAAAAATTTGGGTTTTGAAGGGAAAGGGGTGAAAGCTGGGTTTTTTTTAACGCACTAAATTTTAGGTTTATTGGGGGGGAAGAAAATGTGTAAAGGATTACGGGGTTGGGGGGGCGGGAATTTAAGAAGTATGGGTAAAACTTGCCATGAGTAACAAGGGAGAAGTGAGTTAAGGGAGGAGAGCATTGTTCAAGTAAGGGGGTAGGCAGGGGGGACTTTTGCAGATTAGGGGGGGCGGTTAGACTGTCGGTTTAAAGTGGGCGGGGGGACCACGGGGTAAAATCTTGTTTAGGAAAAGAGTGTATGAGAGGAGAAAATAGAGGAGGGGTTTTGGGGGTTATGGAAGGGGGGAGAGAGCTAAATTTGTTAAAATAGTTGTCGGGGTTGGGAATTTAAGACCATATGACAAAGGGTAAAAATTGTGTTTGGCGAGATGAGATCAGACTTAAAAATTTGAGGAGTGATTTTTTATTTTGGCAAAGTAGCGGGGTCCCTCGGGATTTTTTCCCCAACATTATTCATCAAATCTAGAAGAACACCTCAGCTTTTTAGTCCCCTTTGGGGTTGGGGGGGCCGGGGTTGATATTTTTTTTTGGGTTTCGGTGCATGAGGGGGGGTGAAAAAATCAAAGTGGAAAGTTGGGTTTTGTTAAACAAAGTAGAAAGCAAGGTTAAGTGTGGGGGTTTTAAGACTTTAAAGGTTTCCCTCAGGGGGGAAATAGATTCAGGGGATGAGGGGCAGGTGAAGTGGTGAGGATAAGGAAGGTCAGCAAATTGTGGTCAGATATGGAGAGAGGAGAGTTTGAGATGTTTGATAAGAGGCAAAGGCCGGTTAAGATGAGGTCCAGTGTGTGTTCCTCTTTGTGAGTGGCTCCAGAGGCCCAGGGGAGAAGTAAAAAAGGAAAAGGGGAAAGGGATCGATTTTCCCTGAAAATTTGGGGGTTTTGGGGATGTGTTGATAGGGATTTTGAAATCAATGAGGGAATTTGGGGATGTCAGTGGAAAGAAAATGGAGAAGCCAAAAAGTAAAAGGGTCGTATTTGGGGGAAATGTTGGTGGAAGGTGGGATGATGGCCACTTGGAAGTTTGGGAGGGGGAAAAGTTTAAGGGGAACATGTGCCCTCAATGGAGGTGCGGGAAGGCAAAGGTGGAACAGGGACAAAAGAAAAGGGATCAGATAGGAGGAGACTAAAAACCCTGCTGATTTTTCCCGGGGTTGGGGGAGGGGAAAATTTGGGAGGATCCCAAAAAAAAGAGAAATGGGGGGAGTCAATGCCCGGAGAGTGTAAGACAGGTTTCCGTCAAACAAAAAAAGGATAAGTTGCATGAATAAAAGGGGAAGTTAATGTGGGAAAAGGTTTTTTTAAACACAGACCGTCCCCAATTCCAGAGAGCTCCAAAAAGGAGAAATGGGGGGGAGGCAAGGATCAAGGAATGTGTTTTAATTTTAAAGGATTAAAGAAGCTTGTATTTGGGCAGATCAGTTTTTAAAAGAGAAAAACAAGGGAGGGGGAAATGTCCCTTTGGGGGAAAAGGGGGAAAGGGGGAAAAAACCCTCCCCAACCCCGGAGTAATAGAGAAGGGAAAACAAGTGGGAGTAAAATGGGGACGAAAGGGTTTGGTTTGGGTTTTGTTAAGTGAGGAGGGAATTGATGTTTTTGGCGGCAGACAGATTAGAGAATAGAATATATCAAGAAATAAAGCAATCATTGCCCAACAGAGAGGTTTGGGGATAAACAGTAAATTGCAGGAAAATGGGGGTTTAAAATTTATAGATGCCGGGAAAACCCATGGTGAATGAGTGTGGAAAGGTTTTGGGAAGGTGTTATTAGAAAGAAAAGAAAAGAAGATTTTTAATTTGTGAAACCCTTGATCTTTTGGGTTTTAAAATTTACCCTCATATTTTGGAAAAGTGGTCACATGGGGACCAAGATCATAGGGAACAAGTACAGGGAAATTTATACTGAATAAAAACCTAAATCATAAATAGCCAGGAATGAACAGGATAGGGGAGTAGTAAAGTCAGCATAAGCAAAGGGGGGTTTAAGGTAAAAGAGAAAAAGTTGGTCCAGAATTGGGTTTTCCCTTGACTAACTACAAAAGCGGGGAAAGGGGGAAACAGTAAAATTTTAAACATTGTGAAACGAAACATACCCAAATAGCAGAGGGGTTAAAACAGGAAGGAAAATAACAAGACAAAGTTTTTTTGCAAATAATGGGAGAGGGTTGTAAAAGCGGGCATTTGCAAAGAAATTCACCCCCCAACAACCCAAAATATGTTCTCTAACAATAGCAGAGCGGAATTTGTCATTTTCACTGCCATAAAACCTTCCCAACGCGGGACCAGGAAATGGGAGTTGAAGTGGCTGTAAAACAACCAAGGGAAAAATTTTTCCTTTCTAAGAGATGGGTTTTTAGGTTTGATAATTTTTGATTATTTTGATTAAAATTTGATTTTAACCCCTTAAGCCGAACACCTGAAAAGTAGTTAATGACCAAAAAAACATTTTTTGGTTTTTTTCCTTGCATTTAAAAAAGCCCCGTAACATTTTTTTTTTTTTAAATAGCTTTTGTATGAGGTTTCGTTTTTTTTTCGGGACATTTTTTTCTGTTTGGGGGGAATATTTTAAAGTTCATTTTATAAAAAAATTTGGGCCGATTTTTTTTCAATTTGTTTAATTCCCATTTTAAATGGGTGTGAGTTTGCACATGCAGAAACAGAAGCAGCACACATCTGCCCGTTTCCCTGGCTTTTCCCAGACAGCCCTGGGGTACACTAGGTACCCAAAGGGACTGTGCAGCCATCCCGGGGTTCGTCGGGTCACCAAGTCCGATCACCCAAAAAGAGCGGGGAAAAGCCCTTGTTTAAAATGGTCACTCCCGAAAGCAATCAAAGGGTTTAAAAAAGGGTAGGGGGCGGAGGTTTCCCCCCACTTCTTTTCACTTAGGGGGCTGCACGGGGAACAGGGCCCTGTAAAAGTACACCCCTATTCTCGTGCTACTGCGGGGGAAACCCAGGCCCCCAAAAAACCTCAATGCCTGCAGCACGTCAAAAGACGTCGCTGCAGAAAAAATGAGCCCAAAAGTGAGGGGTTAAAAATTTTAAAGGTTTTTAAAGAGATGGGGGAATCTGATAAATTAAAGGGAGTGATTTAACAGGGGGGAGGGGGGGCAAAAACAAAAAAGGTTGAGGGCCCTTTTGTCTAAGGAGAAGTAAAAAAAAAAATTTTGTGTGGGATTGGAAAATTAAAAGGGTTTTGGTGTATCGGAGTTTAAAGGCATATATTTAGGTAGATTTGAGATGGGGGAAATCGATTCTAACAAAGGGGAAAATGTTAAATTTTCAGGAAAAACTTGGTTCGAAAACAAAAGCCCGAATTTTGGGGGGAAATTCGGGGTGAACGAAGTTTTGGCTTTTGATTGATAAAATGGCTTGGGGCACAGGGCGTTACATGGGGAAAAAAGAAACCTTGGGAGGAAAAGGGCATAGCCTGCTTGACAGTGCAGAGTTTTAACCCAATCAAGCCCGGCGGGTTTCTGTGACGTCACCGCACTATATAAGACGAGCGCGCCGCGGGGGCCCCCCCAAAAATCCCTAAACGTACTAGGGGAAAGGTGCGGGCGGGTGATTAGCGCTTTTAAAACCTGTTTTTTAAACGGGAAATTTTTGGGGGGTTTGTGTCTCACTTGTCTCAGGGGAATGCTCTGAATGTTCTATTTTTTAATTTTTTGGGGTATTGATTTTAAAACCCAATTGTGCCCCACGCAAGCTGCTATACTTTCCCAATACCCCAAGTGGATTAACCCGTTCCTGTTGTTTTCTTTTTAAAAAACAGCTTTTTTAAAAATACAAATACCACTTCTTTTTTGGCTGCCCCAATTCAAATTGGCGCAATTTACTTTCCGGGTTTAAATTAAGCGTTTTTTTTGCTGGTGTCTGACAAAAATAAACCTTTTCTTTTTAAACCCGGCCAAAATTATATTTTTTTTTTTTGGTAGCCAAATTCAAAAGAAAAGGGTTAAATTACAATTTATCTTTTGTTGTGTGGCGTAAAAAATTTGCCTTTTGAAACCCAGGGCTACAAAGCTACTATTTTGTGGGGGCTCAATTCTTTTCCCCAAATTTTACACCCGGGGGTTAATTAAGGGGTTGTTTTGTGGTGTGCTGACAAAAAAAAACCTTTTTTTTTCAACCCAAATTTTTATTTTTTTGGTACCCAAATTCAAAAGCAAAGGGTTAAATTTAAACAATTTTATCTTTTGGGTTGTGTGGCGTAGAAAATACCCTTTGAAAACACGCTAAAAAGTTTCTAGTTTGTGGGGGCTAAAATTCTATTGCGAAATTTACATCCGGGGAAAAAAATTTAAGGGGGGTTGTTTTTGCTGCGTGTGACAAAAAAAAACCCGGGTTTTTTTTCAACCCCGAAAAAAATACTTTTTTTTCTTGTTGCAAAATTTCACAAGCAAGGGTTAAAAAATTAAGCCGGTTTGTCCCTTTTACATTTAGAAAAACACACGGGGCTTGTAAACGACACATACAAGTAAATTTTACCTTTCCATTTTTTGGGGCGAATTTATTAACCAAGGGTTACCCAAGCTTGTTACTGGGTTCATTTGGAAATCAAAAAAAGGGTGTTAAAATTTATCAATACAGATAGCTTCATCAAACAATGCTGTACATTTTAGAACAAAAAGGGATTGGGCAAAAGAGGGGGCGGGTCTGCAAAATGCGAGTGGGGAAAATGGCACAAACAATTTTTGAAAAGGGCCCAAGGGGAGCAAAGCAAAGGGGGCGTCGAAACAAAGGGGGCACTCGGTGAGGGGCCCCAAATGGGCCCCTGTAACTAGCGGCCCCTGTTTTTTTTCAGCAACCCCGGGTTTTTTATTGGTTGGTAGGGCATCCTCTTCCCCCAGATTTAAATTTTGACAACCCAACCCAAAAGTCGGTGGGGAACCTCAAAACAAACCCAATTTGTTGGCATGGCCCGGGGGGCGGGTCAGGGCCCCCCCCTGCCTCAGCCCGCCTCTGTCCCCCTCCCGTTCCCTAGCCAGGGTTTTAAATATGTGGTTGGGCTCAGCGCCACTATTTTAGCAGGATAAATTTGAGGAGGGCAGTAGCATACTTGGCAGGAAGAAATGGGGCCAATATCCCCAGCTTCTTTCAGTAGGGGGCAAAGGGAATAGAAGTGGAGAGTGGGATGGGAGGTCAATTTTGGGGGAAGGTCAGCCCGGCTTTCCAAAACCGGTGAGGGACAGTAGTGACGAAGAAAAAACCCAAAAGAAAGATTGTAGCCGACCCCACTTGGGGGGCCGGGGGAAGCAAGGGGCTTCCAAAAAACGGCAGGGGAAGGGGGCGTCAGTTGCGCGTCAGGGGAGCGGCGCAGCCCGAAGTGGGTTGTGTGGGGCCCTGAATCAGCGGTAACGCAGTGTGGGGGGTCTGGACCAAGCGGCCAAGGGGTAGAAAAAACCCCCTTTGAGGTCCAAAAACAGTAGCGGAAAAGGGGGTCAGCGAGGCAGCGGCGGCGTTTTTCACTCAGTGCGGGGGCGTTGGCGGTAAAAAACAGTACTCGGCGGTTTTGGGAGTTCTTTTGCTTTAAACACCCGGGGGAAACCCCAAAATGGGTATATTTAAAATTGTGGGGAAAAAAGTGAAGGTGGGCCGGGGCTAACGTTGGGGAACCGGCCCGCTCAAAACTTCCGCGTCACCATCCCGGTGGGCCGGGGGAAAAAGTGGCTCAGATGTGGTGGTTTCCCTCCTGCCGCGCAGCGGGAGCACCCAGTTTCACGCATGCCCTTTCAGCCAGTCAAGGCTCCCCAACCCCTGCGAAGGCAGCTGGTTTTTTTTGACATCCTTCCCGGGCCCCGATGCTCCTGCTCCCCTACTCCCTGGCGCCCGCAAAACGTTCAGAGAGGGGAAATTTTAAAAGAAAACAGTAAACGTCCAAACCCTTTTTAAGGTGCAAAACACTGGGCCGGGGCTCCTGTCCCAAATTGTTTGGGACTGCAGTCCCTCCTTTCCAAAAGGTGGACTCTGCACCTTTTTAAAAACAAAAGGCCCTTTTTGCCGGGGCCGAATGGAGAGTTTTCCCAAACCGTGATTTCTTTTCCCAAAAAAGGCATTTCCGCACTTCCCTAAATAGTTGAACAGAAAGTGGGTTTGTCCTTGGGGCTTATCGGTTTTTTTCCAAGGGCCCTTCCGCGGACGTTTGGGGCGTAAATACGGTTTAGGGCCGTCATGTCCTTTAAGGCCCACTGGGTGGAAAGTGCTTCCTCCCACACACCAACAACTTGGACAGGAACGCCGCTTTTCCCCCCACCCTTGTCAAACTGCTGCTCCTGCGCCCAAAGTCCGCCTCCCCTCCTCCACCAAACCCCCACCATTCAGCCTCCACAAAGTAATGTCCATCATACCCATGTGTAGGGGGGCACGGTGTCCCCGCAGGGTTTCTCCTAGCTTGCCCCGGCGAACGAAATCAAACAGGGGGGGAAATGCCCGGTCTTTTTGCAAAAATCCCAGGGGTTTCTTTCTCCCCGCCAACTGAAAACGGAACCATTTGGGGACGGCAATGGGGGGAAAAATGGTGTCCGCGCTTGCACCGAGGGGGGGGGGTCCATGCGCCCTGCATGGGGCCGGTTTCCCCAAATTGGGGTTTTAAAAAGGTTTCCCGAAGTCTTTACCGATTTTTCAGAAAAAATTTTGAAAATGGCCCGGGAAAATGGCATTTAAAATTTTAAACCATTCCCAAAGCCCGGAACAACCCCCCTCGAGTTCAGGGCAGAACGGCCTCCCCCAACACGACTGATATCGATGGGTTTTTTACCCCCTGGGAAAACCAGCCTGCACATTTGGGGCCCATGTAAAAAAAAAGAGAAAGGCAAATTTAAAGATTTTTTTTATGAAACCCGGCGACAGAAGTACTCCCTGTGAAAAATTTTAAGAAACCAAATGGCGTCATGCGTGACACCCGCCGTTTGTTGGGCCCTTCGAAGGGGGGCCACGTTATTTTCATCGCCAAAGGGCTAAGGGATAATAACGACATTTTAAATGCTTCAAAGTCCTGGAACAGATGCTGAAAAATCTGTTGGGGAAGGGGACTGGAGATTTGGCGACACATCGTGGAAAATGAGTCCGGGGGGGACTGAAATTTTGGGGGAGGAGGGTGAGGAGGGCATTGGGGGCAGAAGCTTTTTCTGTGAAATGAAATGGATTTTCAACCCCCGGGGACAAGGGGGGAGGAGGACAGGAGCCGATGGGGGGGTGGATGGAGAGAGGGAAAACGAGGCCAAAGACTCCCCCAAACAAACCCTGGCAGTTTCAGTGGAAATTTGGGGGCAGGGGGCCCCCCCGGGGTCATTGGGGCAGATGTCCCGCAGCAGTTTTTTGCCTGGGGTAGTGACAGCCGAAAATCCACATTCCCGGGAGGGGTGACTTTTTGGCTCTCCCACCTATTGGGCCCTCCCCTACCCTTTCCAAAAAAGGGCCTTTTTTCCCCCTATTGAGAGGGGAAAAACAAACTCAAATACAAAAGGGAAAAACCTCTGTAATCAGTTGGCCGTGCCTATGTGCGGCATCGTCCCCTCTGACAGGGGCTGACCCGGGGGTTTTCCCCAGCGCTCAAGTACTTTTCTGCCCGGGTGTGGGGTGGGGGGGGGAAAGGGCAGTAAAAAGCTCCCTCAGCGTAAACCCAAGTCTGGAGCAAAAAATTTAGCGCTTCCTTTTACCCCCCTTTTTGAGGAGGGGGGGTAACCACAGCAGCACAAGGGGGAAAGGAGCATTCCCTGAACCAAAAGGTTTGGGGGCCTTTCTTGGGCCCGAAATCTTTCCACCCCAGTTAGAAGATCCCCTGGGGCTACTGGGGAGCCAAACTGGATGTGTGGGGCCCCAATTCCGAGTTTTCATTTGGGGAAGCTGTCCTGCCCGGCCAGTAGTGGGGGAAACAGAGCGGGTGTTCAGTGCGGCGTGGGGGGTCGTTTTCCCAAGGAGAACCCCTTTTTCACGGGAAATGTTTGAACGACTGAAACCCTTTGTCAAGATGAATTTAGGCGGGGTTCCCCCAGGATTTCCCACACCAAAGCCTTATGCGTCAGTCCCGGGGTTAAAAAACCTACCTGCCTCGCCACTATTTGAGGCCACCCGCCTGATGCCCCACTTTGTGATATTTCTCCAATTTCCTACCACCGTCTTTACCAGGGACTGGGGATTGCCACCCCCCTCAACAAATCTGTCATTGTGCCACCCTTTTTGGCTCATGCTGCTGCTTTTGGGTTTCTGTTTCCGTGACAAAACCACAATGGTCTTTTTTGCCAAATCTGCGGCCTTTTACTGTTTTGCCACCTCCAATTTTAATTTTGCCACTTCCCTGCCTCATTCTGTTGCTCCTTTCATCACCTCCACTCCTGTCTTTTTGCCCCCTGCCTGACCTCATGCTGCTCCGGCCTGACCCCCGCTTCGTAAATTTTGCCCCCTCTGTGGCCTAATATTTTTTTTGCCCCCGCGAAGGGCATTGGGGCCCCTCCCCTGAAACCCCAATTTTGCTGTGCTCCTGTCGTGCCCCCCCACTGTGTCATTTTTGCCCTTTTCTGACCTCTTTCTTTCTGCCGTGGCCGCTTTCCGTTTCCCCCCACATGTGGCCTACTCCTGTTTTTTCCCCTCCAGAATTTGCTTGTCAATGTCTGACCTCATGTGCGTGTGGGCTGCCGTGGGCCCCCACACTGTGTATTGTGCCACTGTCTGACCTTATTTTTCCCGCTGCTGTTGCCCCCTGCCGTGCCCTCCAACCCCTGTTCCCTTGTACCCTCTTTTGGCCCAATCCTTTTTTGGGGCCCGCTCCCGAAATTTTTCAAATTTTCCCTGCCTGACCTATGCTGTGCCACCGGAAACCCCACACTGTGTCATTTGTGCCACCCGCGGCCTGGTACTGGTTTTGCCAAATTCCAAATGTCATTGTTTCCACTGTCTTTACCTAAAGCTGTGTGGCTGCCCCCGTCACCTCCCCACCGTCATAATGTTGCCACCTGGCTCTCAGTTTGTTTTTTTCCAGTTTTGTGCCCGACTTTATCAGGTTACTTTCCCGCTTTTGTTTTTTGGTCAGTTTTGCCCCCCTAAGTGCCCCGGGCAAATTTTTTTGTGAAGAAAATTTTAAAGCGGCGGGAAATTTATTTGCGGTGTCATCAAAAAAACAACCCCTTGTTGAAAACCAAACCAAGCTCCCTTTTGCATATTTAAGCATGGGGGAAAAGTTTTTACAGCACCCTGAGGCTCGGGCTCCCGGTATCTTTTTTTTTTAACGGTTTGTGCCGGAAATTAAATTTTGGACCCCAAACGAAATTTTTTCGGAAAAAATTTGGGGAAGTGACCGAATCGAATTTTTTTTAGAAATTCGGGACCTTTTCCCAAGGTAGGGGCTCCTAATTTATTACTAAAATCTTAATCTTACTTCATTGGGCAATAGGTGGCCTTTGAATGGATTGTCCGAGAGGAGTAGATGAAAAGGAAAGAGGTGAGTGGTGGATTAACTGGGCAGCAGATTTGAGGGGAGATTGGAGGGGAGCAAGTGTTAGATGGAAGAACACGGGAAA
The DNA here is from genome assembly GCA_025379985.1 of Phyllomedusa bahiana. Lineage (NCBI taxonomy): Eukaryota > Metazoa > Chordata > Amphibia > Anura > Hylidae > Phyllomedusa > Phyllomedusa bahiana. The sequence continues at coordinate 133,717 of JAODAL010001448.1, forward strand.
ATATGTTGCAATAAGGGCCCCGAAGGGATATGTTTTTAAGGCCCTTTTTTTCGAGGCCAAAAATTTAGAACAGTGTGAGTTCAAAAGTGGGTTTTTTAGATGAAAAAGGTTAAAAATGGGGGTAAAGGGGTTTTTTGTATAATTTGAGAAACACCAACAAGAGGAGGCAGAGAAAGGAAGTGGTTTGTGAGTCACTAAAAGTTCAGTTGGTGAAGAAAAGATCTAGAAGAAGGAACACAGAGTTAAATTATTTTCTACAAAAAATTTTAAAACTTCTTCAAAATTTCCAGGGGGATATTTCTGCAGCAAAATTCGAGATTTTTTTTACAAAAGATGTAGATAAGAGTCGCATCATTTTTTTCACCAAGTGAGCTACTTGTGGACATTCCTGCAACAGACAAACTAAAGCACCGTGCTTTAATCATGATGAGGTTTAAAAATTTTCATTGCATATTTTTAAAAGACTTTGTGCTTCCTACTTAAATGAAAAGACCACATTTCAGTAATATAGAAGTAACTATTCAAATTTTGGTTTTTCCTAACGTGTGTATTCTTAGCAAAAAGGTTGGAGGGGGTTTTGTTTTATTTGTTTTTATTTTTTTTTAAAGTCTTAAGGAAATTTTGTACAGTAATAGACTAACGTACGATGGATTCATTATAATAAACATAGAAAAAATGGTAGTTTCTGTTTTGTGTTTGGTCAGTTTAAAAACGTATTTTGATTGTCCATATAACTATTACTAAAACCTTGTGAAAAACATTGTATTTCTTGACCCCTGAGGTGTGGCAGCTGAGGTAGTGTATGGTATGTCCGGCTGTATGACGTTCCACAGGCTTTAACCATTATCAGGCGCACGTGTCAAACCCCGATCAGATTTTTTTTTTTTTTTTTAAAAGCATCTCCCAAACTCTCCCTTTTTGGGGGGGGGGGGTCCCGCTTTTGGGGGCCCCCTCCGCCCCCCCCGGGGGGGTGTTGGCTTCCCCCCCGCCGCCAGCGGGGGGGGGGCTCTTTAGGGCCGCGGGCCGGAAGGTGCCTAGTGGCTCTCTGGCGCCGCGGGCCCCTCCTACAGCGGGTTTAAACGGTCGCGCGCCCCTTCACCCGCCCCGGAGTCCGCTGTGCAGGGAAAAGGGGGCAGGAGGGATCGCTCCTCCCCCCTCCCCCCCCGTTTTTCCGGCTCTGTGCGCGCCGTGCAACAGGGGCACGGCGCGGGGGAAGGGCGCGCCCCTGAGGAGAACGGTGGGAGCTGGGCGCTGCAGGGGCCCGGTGGGTAAGTGGATTTTATTATTTTTTTTTATTTCTATATGGGGGGGGGGTTTCCTGGCAAACAGAGGGGCATCTACCTGGAACAGAGGGGGCACTACCTGGGAACAGAGGGGGCACTACCTGGCAAAATGGGGGGATCTACCTGACAACGGGGGGCATACCCGGCAACAGGGGGGCAATCCTGGAACAGAGGGGGACTACCCCAACAGAGGGGGCATTCCTGGAACGAAGGGGGGCATCTACCGGCAACAGGGGGGGCAAAACCCGGCAACATGGGGCACACCCGGCAACGAGGGGGGGTACCTGGCAACCAAAAGGGGGCACTACCCGACAACAGGGGGGCACTTCCGGAAAATTTTGGGGAAACTATAAACAGAGGGGCATCTACCCGCAAAGAGGGGGGACACCTGGCAACAGAGGGGGCACTACCCGGCAACAGGGGGACACTCCTGGCAACAGGGGGGGCATACCTGGCAAAAAGGGGGCATAGTGGCAAAGAGGGGGAAAATAGTGGCAACGAGGGGGGCATTCCTGGCAACAGGGGGGGCATACCTGGGAAAAGGGGGCACCACCTGGAAACAATGGGGGGACCCCCTGGCAACAGAGGGGGCACCACCCGGGGAACAGGGGGGCACTACTGGAACGAGGGGGATTACCTGGGGAAAAAGAGGGGGAATACCCGCAACAATGGGGGGACTACCTGGCAACAAAGGGGGCATCCTGGCAAAAAAGGGACATCTAAACCTGGCAAAAAGGGGGGCACTACCTGGGAACGAGGGGGCCTACCTGGCAACAGAGGGGGCACACCCGGCAACAGGGGGACATCTACCTGGCAACAGAGGGGGGCTACCTGGAAAGAGGGGGCATACCTGGCAACAGAGGGGGTCTACCCAACAGAGGGGGTCAGCTGGGAAAAGAGGGGGACATCTACCGGCAACAGAGGGGGCATCTACCCCGGCAACAAGGGGGGGCTCTCCCGGCAAGAGGGGACATCACCTGGCAAACAGAGGGGACATCACCTGGCAACAATGGGGGCACCCCCTGGCAACCCAATGGGGGCACCACCGGGAACAGAGGGGGGACTAGTGGGGAAAAGAGGGGACACTACCTGGCAACAAGGGGCATCTAACTGGCAACAGGGGGGCACTAGCTGGCAACAAGGGGGCATAGCTGGCAAACAGAGGGGGACTGCTGGCAAAAAAATGGGGGCACCACCTGGTAACAAAGGGGGGTCACCTACCTGGTTTGAGGGGATTTTACTGCCTGTAAGGGGCATACCCGTATGGGGGGGTTTCTACCTGCTATAAGGGGGGATTTGGCTTTCTTCCAAAGCCGTTATGCGTTAGGTGGAGTGGGTGTGGCTTTTTGAAGGGGGCGTGGCATACCGGGAAGATGGGGGTGCATGCAAAAATTTTTTCCGCGGGGCTGCGCGCGCCGCCGTTACTTCTCCTGCTTTTTCATTTTCAAAATTGGAACTTTGTTTTAAAAATTTATCCACTAATATGTGCAAATTTGGGCTAATAATAGATGCTTATGGAGCCCAGAAATTACATTACAGCATCCCTTTTCTTTTATGTTTGCACATGGGTTATTACATTCTAAAAAGATTAGTCTATATATAAGTCTTAAATGAAAAACTCTATATACCACTGTGTTATGCTTCACTTTTGGGCTGGTTCCAGGCAAAATGTAAATATTTTTTGTGGTCAATTTTTGGTGATTTTATGCCAGTGTTGTGGTCAGATTTTAGTTTGCGATTTACAGTAGAATATAGGAATGGCTGCAGGCACATAATTTTGGGTTATAGTGTTTTAGTAGTGTTTTTTGTGAAAATACAGCATGTTTAAGGTGTGGGGTTTTCAAATGTTTTTTTTTCTCTAAAGGGGATGTTACACGGCAAAATTTTAAACGTATTTACGTCGGATTTCGATGTGATACGTCCCAAAAAGTTGAAAATCAGTTGCAAATAATGCACTAAGTTAGCCGTATTCCCCGAGGATTTACAAACCCTATTCATTTATGGGGGGAATCCGTGGGGAAAAAAATGGCCAATAATTGGCTGCACATTGTTTTTTGGCCGTATTTCGGAAAAAATCCGCGGGGCTACGGGAAAGGAAAAATTTGTGTTAAAAACGCAATTTTTCCCATTTTAAAAACAATATTTTAATTGCCCGCAACTTATTTCAAACGTTTTTGGAACGTATTTTCTTTGGTAATCCCACCATAAATAGTTTGAATAACCATTGAAACCCTAAAGGTTTAAAAAATTTCTAATATATTGCATTTGTAACAAAACAAATTTTTAAAAAAACACCCAAACACTGGAAAAAATAAAAGAACCCTATGGATTCTTGACAGTAACCTTGTTTGAATGATTGCAGTTATAATCAGCAAAATTTTGAGTTTAACGCTGGACTAAAATATGGATTATGACTCATTACAAGATATAAAATTCGAAGTTACTCTAGTTTTATGTTATTAACATATTGTTAGACAGGTGGCAAGGAAAGTGGTAAATGGTGGTTACATACCACCTAGATTAGGCCTAATTAGCAAGAACAACTCTGCAGAGGGGTTTGAGAGCTATAGCTGCACTGTGGTCTGATCTCTCTAGACAGAGCAGTCCAAAGTGAAAGATTCTCAGTTGTCTGCTCATTATCAGCACAAGTGGGTCAAATGAAAGGAGACAACCAGTGTAGCAATAGATAAACTCAAGTTTCCACCTGTCACTATGGAAGACTGTTCACAGTTCACCCTCTCCCTGAACACTGTTTTTCTTCCCAAGTCCCCATAGCAAGACTAGAAATAACTCTTACTATAGAAGTTGAATGGTTTAGGACTGAGTCAGTCTAAAGTCTCCTATGTGCATGAAGCTACTGTTAAAGCATCTCTCTGAATGCTGTTAATAGGAAATGCAACAAGGGCCTAGTTAGTGGCCCATAGTTGAAAACTGCAAGAAAGAGTAAGAATTATTAAAAAATATTGAAACGTGATAAGTAAAATAAATAACAACCAAAAATTCCTAAAAAATGTGCTTAATATAAAAAGGGGGGACTAAGCAATGACTCATTTTTTGATGACACATTCCCCTGAAGCTGTCAACTACAGGCTGCTTTTACAGTGTTGGTTTGCCAGTGATGGGACATCCATGTACAGTTAGCATTTGAACAAGCAGGATTTGTTTATATTTGTTTTATTGTCAATAAGGGTCTGTTCACACGGCGTAATTTTGGCACGTATTTCGCCAAATATTTGCGCTCTAATACATGCAAGATGCGCGACGAAATTACGGTAATTCATAGTTCTCATAGAGAACTATGGATTACTTTCCCAAAAAGTTTCTTGTAGTTCTTGACTAAGTTTTCACACAATGAAGTAAGGATTTTGGCCCTACTCCTCCATAAAGATCTTCTCCAGATCTTTCAGGATCCAGGGCTGTCAGTGGGCTACATTGAGTTCCAGCTCCCTTTAAAGATTTTCAGTTGGGTTCAGGTCTGGAGACTGGCTATGCTAATCCAAGAACTTGAAATGCTTCTCATGGAGCCACTCTTTAGTTGCTCTGACTGTGTGTTTCAGATCATTTTTCTGCTGGAAGACCCAGCAGTAACCCGTCTGCAATGCTCTTACTGAGGTTGCCAAAATCTCACAATACATGTCCCTATCTATCCTCTATTCTATCCTCTATTTATTCAGGCATTCTGTCCCTTTCACAGAGAAGCACCCCCAAAGTATAATGTTTTCACCACCATGCTTCACGGTTGGGATGGTGTTCTTGGGGTTGTACTTATCCTTCCTCCACCTTCAAACACAGCGAGTGGAGTTTATCACGTACACGCTCACACCAGCACGTGACTGGGGGGCCACTGCAATGGGGTTTTTATTAGACTATATTTCCACTCGAGCTCTCCTTCTCACTCAGGTAGCAAATCAAGGCATAAATCGTTACCACAAGGGAACAGTTCCAGCCACCCATCCAAAAAATACCACGCTGCCACCACCTTCCTTCAATAACCAAAAAAAGAATTTCAGCCGGGAAGGAATTCTGACTCCTAAAGATATTCAAAAAACACACGTAAAAATGCTTATCTCTTGCTCATGTAGCAGCTACAAAAGACAAAAATACGCGTTCTTCAGAAATGGTCGGGGCAACATCAGAACTTCCGATTTAGGGGGTAACTTTAATTTAAAAATGATTTTCAGTGCTTACATAAACCAAAATATTGATAACAATAACAATGACACACATCAATACAGTTTTGGAAAATAAAAGGAGAAATGCCCCCCATTTAAGGGGAAAGGGTTTCACACTTTTTACAGATGTTTCCGATCAGGTCCAGGGGATGGAAGGAAACCATGGGACACGCCATCATCAATAAAGAAATTGACCCCCACGCTATGACAAGACTTGAGGTTGGCCTGGGGCTTTATACTTGTCCAGGCTTTCTTCCTCCTTCTCATAACTGCATAATCTCTTACTGGCTGGGATTTATGATGTGGAGGTATGTATACAGAAATTGTCGGTAGAGGGTATTGCATACTATTTCCACGTGGGGGCACTCATGGACTGCGCTTCTACTGGGCAGAACATATTAAGAGTTTATTGTTTGCAGGGGGGGGGGTCAAAAGGTGACATCTGTTTAAACCTTCTGGAGGGGACATTGTTTTACAATAGTTGTTAAACTGAGGTCTTATCAGATCTGCACTCTGGGATGTAGACCACCAATAACCCGGAAAAACCGGCCCCCGCCATAAAATTCCTTTCACATCAAGGGGGGATGACCACAATCTGAGCTGCAGGATTATAATGATAATTAAAATAATTGAATTTTCAGTGTATTCATACACCTCCCCCTTTTGGAGTTGGGTGTGGGGACTGGCTCAATGCATCCCCTTGAGCCCGCCTCCGTTACTACTCTGGAATAGAGACACGAGTGATGTCGGCCTTAACCGGCAACTCCTTGCCTTCCTGTATCTGAACCATCCAGATATCGGGTGTTGGAGGACTCCCGCTGGGGCGTTATTATCAACATGTTACATGTGGGGTCACATCACCTCTATGACCGGGGTATCTAAAGCCTTTACCCACCTCAGACCCGGGAGAATAACCTTGGCGAAGGAATTATCCCACAGTTTGGCTTTGGACCAACAGGCTTGGAAAAGAGCCACCTTTACCTCCATGGGGGTTTGGATTTTACACCCCACAGGGCGGCGGAGCATACATTACTGGCTTGGTTACACTTCTACTGTGCATAACAGATTGACATGCATCATTGGGTTCAGGCACATCCAGTGAGCTGTTGGTATTATGGCAATCAGACTCAGGGATAGCCCTCTCCCACATTACCACCTGGGACACACCCTCAGGCTTAGATACATTATGATTGTCTTAAAAGTAATGAGATACCACCTCAGGTTTGGACACAGGATCATTGTCACTTTACCAGCCAGAGATTTATCCTCAGGTTTGGATACATTATTAGTGTTCCACATGACCAGGTCCTGAGATACGCCTCCTGGCTTGGATATATCAATTATTTGTCCACAAACAGTCCCAAGTCATGCTGGCAAGCCTTAGATTACAGGGGCACCCAGCCATTATAGGGCTGAGATATGTTTTTCCTATGTCATGACTGTTCTGAGAGTATCTGTGGGCTAGGATTACATTCTGGAGCCACCAACACAGCTGTAGGTAAATTCGATGTCTGGCCCAACTGGCCTGGACACGCAACATCAAGCACAACAGGCTGAGATTACATCAGCAGGCCTCATAACAGCTGAGATACATCAAAACATAATACAAACTCTCCTCCTTCAGGTCTGGTGGGTCCTTGATAGGAGGATGGGGGGACATCATAAAGGGATAATCCCTGTTATTCCCTAATTGGGTTTCTGGACATCATCGTTGGGGTGCTTTCAGGGGTTCCCAAATTCTTTAGACTATGGTTTGCCCTCTGCTTCCCTATGCACTCGTGGATTACAGACTCAGCAGGGGGGGGAGGGCAGGACTGTTCTCCCCTGTCAGATCCTTGGCCTGTGACCTGATAATGGGGGAATATAGAGAACGGTGACTGTCAGCAGGAGGGGGGCTAGAGGGGCACTGCAGACTTTCCCCCTTAGCTTGCCAATTTGATCTCTAGCTGAGCCCCCCATTTTTTATTCCACCTTGGGCTGGTCAGCCGACACACATACTAGCTGAGGCTTGCAGGCATCCTGACTATGGTCACAGGAGTGATATTAAGGGACAGTCATTTTGCCACATTTACACAGATCAGTGGCATCATTCAGAGGTAGATCCACTTTTCATATTTCCTTTCCCATCTGGCACTCACGTTCCTGGAAAGTATGGCCAACAGTCTCTGTGGGGAATTCATATTCTGGGCTGCGGGGTTTGCTTTCAGAGGGGGGAGCCAGGGGATGTTTAATTACTGTGATCTACCAAGATCTGTACCCAGTAAAATGGAGTAGGGGATTAGTGCAGAAACACCCACGTCTATTCATAACTCGGGCCCATCCCCAGTCAGATAATAACACGAGCCATTGGTATAGCCAGAGAGGACTCCGCCAAATCGGTCAGGGGTCTGGGTCTTTTCCGGAATAATATTTTCTAGCATCCACAATCTCTGGACGCACAACCGTCACTTTGGCTCCACTGTCTTTGGGAAGCCCATGGGCGGACCTCTTACTGCCCACGGTGACAGGTTGGAGGTTATGCCCTTCTCCTTCCTGACAGTCCCAGTTATAAGATAGTTGGAAAGGGGCCTGCTATGGGGCACTGTGGGCCATCGGGGGGACTCCTACGCTTGTCTGGACAAGTGGCCACTTAACATGCCCCATTGGTTGCAGATAAAACATTTGCGCATTGTCAGTTAATGGGCGTGTGGGACTCGGGGAACCAAGGCGGGAGTATAGGGGAGTACCACAGGGGATCGATGGGGGAGAGCAGGGGGATCCACAGCAGGCTTACCTTCATCCAGGTAACTCAGGTGTTCTCGGCTTCTGGGCAATCCTCGTTGGTAAATTAGTGTCTGCCAGGTCAGCCGCTTCTTTGGACGTCTTGGGCTCCAGTCCACAGACAATCTGACGAAACCTCTTGCAGGACAGATATGAAGGAAGCTGCTCCTTGTCATCAGTTTCAACAGGTCCTCAAAGGCTGGACAGAGAGTCCTTCTACAACACTGATTTTGCAGGTGGCACTTATGCTGGCTCTCCACATACTGCGTAGCTGTCAGTGGGGCCTTTCTGCAGACTCCGAAATATTCTGCGATACAACCTCCGGGTGTTGTGGTTGATATTTCAGGCCAAGAGCTCTCTTTTTGGCATTCATAGTTCCCGTCTTGCTCTGGTTAGGAGGTCCGAAAAAAAACCTCCTAGGCTTTTCCCCTAAAGTCCTGGGGCAGATATCGTGCCCACTCCTCTTGGGCAGATGTTATTGTCTGCACGTCTTTTCAAATCCTCGTTTAGGGTAAACATTCTAGTTCCCCATCTTTTCCATCACAGGAAAGTGTTCTAGTCGGGGTTTTCAAAGGTTTGTATCCGGGCATTGAGGCCGTGGCAAAGCCTCACCCCTTTCAAGTCGTGCCAGCTGTAGCTTGAGGTCCCTTTCAGCTTGACTCTCCGCAGCCTCTCTCACTGCTTGACGCTCAGCCGCCTCTCTGCTTGTTGGAATTGCAGGATAAGTTGTAGGCGCACATTAGGGTCACAAGCACCCAGTTGTTGCAAAAGTCCATTGCCCTGAGCAGAGTCAATGCCTCCTGAGAACTGCATGCTGCGGGGTCCTCAGGAGAAATTACTTCTGGCGAATTCCGTCAATTGGACCCTGTGCTTTGGTCAATTTCGTTCTTGACGCCTCGTCCAGATGCTGTGTAAATCTTGATCCTCGAGCTCCCGAATCAGATGCACCTCTTTTTCTCAGACGAATTAATATCTCTCTCCTCACATAGGCTGATGAGATATTCTTTACTTTGCTTCTTTATAAAGGGATGCCATTCTTACAAAGCATCCCTTTTTTTTTTTTTTTTTGCCAAATAAAAGATTAAGAAAGAAAAAAAGGGAGGGGAAACTGATTGATGTGTATGTCAAGTAAGTAAGCCCTTCGTTAGTTCATGTAAGTAGGTGTCTGGGTGTAATCTTCACAAAGATTACAGACCAGTTCTTTTAGAGCAGGGAAATAATTCTTAAACCAAGAACTTTGTTGCAATTAAAAAGGAAAATAACCACCGCTCTGCCACCAATTTTTCACGTACACGCTCACCAGCACGTGACTGGGGGGCACTGCAATGGGGTAGCTCCGAGGGGGTAGCTTATATCCACTCGAGCTCACCATCTCACTTCAGGTAGCTTGCAAATCAAAGCATAAATGTACCACAAGACAGTTTCAGACCCCATCCAAAAATACTCGCTGCCACCACCTTCCTTCAATAACCAATAAGGAATCAGGCCGGAAGGAATCTGACTCCTAACAAAGAAAAATTACACTTCTTCAAGGAAATGGGTCGGCCCCCGCGGCGGCAACAAACAAGAAACTCCGAATTAGAAAAAAAAAAAAAAAAAAAAAAAAATAGGTTAACTTTAATTTATTTAAAATGATTTTCTGTTTGCTTACATAAACAAAATATGATAACAATAACAATGACACCACATCAATACAGTTATGAAAATTAAAGGGAGAAATGCATAGAGAAGGTTTCACACTTACATGATTGGTTTCCGATCAGGTCGGGGAAGGAAGGAACATGGGACACAGCATCAATAAAGAATCTGAACCCCCCGCTATGACAAAAGACTAGAGGTTGGCCTGGGGCTTTATACATGTCCAGGCTTTATCCTCCTTCTCATAACTGCCTACTCTCTTACTGGCTGGGATTATGATGAGGAGGTATGTATACAGAATTGTCGGATGAGGGTTATTGCATACTATTTCCACAAGGGGGCACTCATGGACTGCACTTCTACTGGGCAGAACAATTAAGAGTTTATTGTGCAGGTGGGGGGGTCAAAGGTGACATCTGTTAAACCTTCTGGAGGGACATTGTTTATACAATAGTTGTAAAACTGAGGGCTTATCAGATCTGCTCTGGGATGTAGCCACACTACAAGTGAAACCGGCCCCCGCCATAAATTCCTTTCACATCGAGGGGGAGGATGACTCACAATCTGAGCTGCAGGATTTAATGATGAATTAAAATACCTTGAATTTTCAGTGTACAACATTACAGAGTTGATGCCAAAAGTTCTATTTTAGGCCTGGATGTGTGCTGGTGTATGCAGGAGGACCTTGTGTGCACTGCAGGATGCTAACGGTAATCTTTGAGACTGTGGTCCCAGCTCTATTCGGGTCATTGACGAGGTTCTCCCGTGTAGCTCTGGATTGATTCCTAACCTTTCACAGAATCATTCTTACCCCACGCGGCTAGATCTTGCATGGAGCCCCAGACTAAGGATGATTGACAGTCATCTTGTGTTTCTTTTTTTCATTTTCTAATAATTGCACCAACAGTCATTGCCTTCTCACTAAGCTGCTTGCCTACTGTCCTGTAACCCATCCTAGCCTCAAGCAAGCCTACACTAATTTTGTCCTTAGTGTCTTTAGACAGTTATTTGGTCTTGGCCATGGTGGAGAGATTGTTGTGTGATTGATTGAGTGTGTGGACAGGTATCTTTTATAGAGATGGGCGAATTTCCCGAAATTCGGTTTGTTCACTTCGCCGAATTTGGCGACAAAAAATAACTTCGTTACGAATTACTTCGGGATGAATCACGTTAAAAAACAGCTATTTCCAGGCTGCACAGAGCCTGCAGGGTGCTGTAGAACGTTGTGCCATGCTTAAATATGCAGAGGGAGCTTGGTTTGGTCTTCATACAATGTTGTTTTTTAGTATGACACGCAGATGACTGCTGCCGCTCTTAGAATCGCTTCACTATAAAATTCCCTGGGCACTTAAGAGGGCAAAACTGGCCAAAAAACTGAAGGGGGAATGTAGCCTGATAAAGTCATGGCAGCGACAGCTGGAAAAAAGCTGAGGGCTCAGGTGGCAACATCAGTGACAGAGTGTGGAGGTGATGGCGGCAGCCACAGCAGCATGAGGTCAGACAGTGGCACAATGACATTCTGGAGCTGGCAACAACAGTAGTAGGCCACAGAGTGGCACAAAGACACAGTGTGTAGGTTACGGCAGCAGCCACAGCAGTAGCATGAGGTCAGACAGTGGCACAATGACAGAGTGTGTAGGTCACGGCAGCAGCCACAGCAGCAGCATGAGGTCAGACAGTGGCACAATGACACAGTGTGTAGGTCACGGCAGCAGCCACAGCAGCAGCATGAGGTCAGACAGTGGCACAATGACACAGTGTGTAGGTCACGGCAGCAGCCACAGCAGCAGCATGTGGTCAGACAGTTTCACAATGACACAGTGTGTAGGTCACGGCAGCAGCCACAGCAGCAGCATGAGGTCAGACAGTGGCACAATGACAGTGTGTAGGTCACGGCAGCAGCCACAGCAGCAGCATGAGGTCAGACAGTGGCACAATGACAGAGTGTGGAGGTGGGTGGCAATACCAGTCCCTGGTAAAGATGGTTGGTGGCAGATGGAGAAACTGTCAGCAGATGTGTGGCATCAGGCGGGTGGCGGCATCAGAATAGTGGCTGAGGCAGGTAGTTTGAACCCAGACTCATTTCTCACAGTTTGGGTGAGGCGTCATGGCTGATGTAGTCTGACGCCTAAGGCATTGGTGTGTGGAAATCCTGGCCGATCCACGCCTGATTCATCTTGACAAAGGTCAGTCGTTCCACATTTCCCGTGGACAAGCGGGTTCTCCTTGGGGTAACGATGGCCCCCGCCGCACTGAACACCCACTCTGATGCCACACTACTGGCCGGGCAGGACAGCTTCTCCACTGCAAACTCGGCAAGTTGCGGCCACACATCCAGTTTGGCTGCCCAGTAGTCCAGCGGATCTTCTAACTGGGGTGGCAGAGTGCTGTCCAAGTAGGCCACCACCTGTTGGTTCAGGGTCTGCTCCAGGTCCTGCTGCTGCTGCTGGCGACTGCCCTCCTCACTAGGCGGGTGAAGGAAGCTGCTCATCAGTGACTCCAGACTTAGGTTGCTGCTGATGGTGCTGATGGAGCTGGAGACTTAGGTTGCGCTCCGACCCCCCACCTTTCCCCAGCAGCCGCGGCAGTAGTACCTGAGCGCTGAAGAACCCCCGGTCAGACCTGTCAGAGGAGGGACGATGCTGCACATAGGCAGCGGCCAACTGACTATGGAGGATTTCCCTATAGTATTTGAGTTTGTCCTCCCTCTCAATAGCTGGGAAAAAGGCTCCCATTTTGCCGGTAGCGAGGGTCCAATAGGGTGGAGAGCCAGAAGTCATCCCTCTGGACTATTCGGCTGTCACTAGCCAGGCAAATCAGCATTGCTGCGGGCCATCTGCACAAGTGACTCCGAGGGGCTCCCTGCCTCCATCTCCACTGTATACTGCCACGGTGCTTGCGGGTCATCTGCCTCGTCATCCTCATCTCCGTCTACCTCCTCCAGCTGCTCCTGCTCCTCCTCTCTTGTCACCTGGGTAGAAAATCCACTCATTTCACCAGACAATGATTCTGCTCCAATGTCCTCCTCCATTTCATTCCCCACCGGACTCATGTGGCCGCGAGATGTAGTCGCCACGTCTCCAGTCCCCTGCCCAGACAGATTTTTCAGCATCTGTTCCAGGACATGAAGCAGTGGAATGACGTTATTCATCCCGTAGTCCTGGCGACTGACAAATAACGGGGCCTCCTCAAAAGGCCTCAACAAATGGCAGGTGTCACGCATGAGCTGCCACTGGCTGACATCAAAGTTACACAGGGGAGTACTCCTGTCCGCCTGGATCATCAAAAAATCGTTAATGGCCTTTCTCTGTTCATACAGTCGGTCCAACATGTGCAGGCTGGAATTCTAACGGGTGGAAACATCGCATATCAGAGTGTGTTGGGGGAGGCCGTTCTGCCACTGCAACTCGAGGAGGGTGTTCCTGGCTTTGTAGGAATGAATGAAGTGCATGCACAGTTTCCTGGCCATTTCAGAATGTTCTGAAGATCGGTGGAAGACTTCAGGAACCTTTTCACAACCAGATTGAACACGTGCGCCATGCAGGGCGCATGGACCATCCCTCCTCGGTGCAGCGCGGACACCATGTTACTCCCATTGTCCGTCACCATGGTTCCGATTGCAGTTGGCGCGGGAGAAAGCCACACATCGATTTCTTGCTGCATGACGCGGAGCAGTTCCTCCCCTGTGTGACTTCGTTCGCCGAGGCAAGCCAGGTGTAGAACTGCGTGACACCGCTGTGCCTACACATGTGGTATGATGGAGCAGTATTTGTGGAGGCTGAGATGGTGGTGGTGGAGGAGGAGGAGGAGGCGGACATTGGCGCAGGAGCCGCAGGTTGACAACGTGGAGGAGAAAGCGGAGTCTCCTGTCCAAGTTGTTGGTGTTCCTGGGCAGGAAGCACATTCACCCAGTGGGCCGTAAAGGACATGTACTGGCCCTGACCGTAGTTACAGCTCAGACGTCCGCGCTGCCGTGCACCTTGGAACAAACTGATAAGCTCAAGGACTGGCCCACTTCTGTTCTAATATTTATGAAGTGCTGGTACTGCCTTTTTGGAAAAGAAATTACGACTTAGGAACTCTCCATCTCGGCTCGGCACAAGCCATTCGTTCTCTGAACGGTGCAGAGTCCACCATTTGGAAAGGGAGGGACTGCAGTACCAACAACACGGTCAGCTGCTGCACCTTAGGATGGTTGGACGCATTTTGTTGTCTCTTTGCAATCGCCTCGCTGAACAACTGCTGGTGTCATGAGTAGCGAGGAGCAGGAGCCTCTGGACCGGGAGTAGATGTCAAAGAGAAACAGTTCCCTTCTGCAGAGGTGGTGGAGCCTTGACTGGCTGCAATGGCATGCATGCCACTGGGCGCTGCTGCTGCTGTTGCTGCGGCGGCAGGATGGACCACCACATCTGAGCCACGTTTCTCCCAGGCCACCGGATGATGACGCTGCACGTGTTGACGCAGGGCCGTGGTGCCAACGTTAGCTCCCTGACCACGCTTCACTTTCTGCCCACAGATTCTACATATACCCATACTCGGCTCCTCCGGTGTCTTAGCAAAGAACTGCCACACCGCCAAGTATCGGATTTTACCGCAACGTCCGCGCACTGAGTGACTACTACCGCCGCTGCCTCGCTGAGCCCCTGTGCCGCTACCTTCTTGGACCTGCGAAGCGGGTTTTTTACCCCGTGGCCGCTTGGCTCTCGACCTCACACTGCTGTTACCCTGCTGACTCACGACTACACTACCCACTTGCTGGCTGCGCCGCAAGCTGACGCCCTTTCTCTGATGATGATGAAGTCCTTGCTTACCCGGTCCCAAAGTGCGGTGGCTACATCATCATCTATTTGTGTTTTCATCGTCACTGCTGTCTCATCACTGGTCTTGGTATGCAGAGGCTGACTCCTAACAACATGACTCCATGCCACTCTCCACATCTATACTTTGCACGCTACTGCAAGAAGCAGGGATATTGGCCCCATTTCTTCACTGCCAAGTAGCTGCTGACTGCCTCTCAAATTGTTCATCCTCGCTATATAGTGGCGCTGAGCCCAGACCACATAGTAGATCTCTGGCTGAAGGAATCGGATAGGACAGAGGCGGGTTGAGGACGGATGAGGGCCGCTGACCCTTCCTGGGCCATGCCAACTAAGGGTTGTGTCTGACGTTCCCACCGACTCTTGGCTGGGGTTGTCAGATGTCACCTGGGAGGAAGTGGATGACCTAGTCCACCTAATCAAGAACCCTTGGATTGCTAGTCAGCACACGGCCGCTAGATGACAGCGGCAGTTGTGGCCTCACCGAGTGACCCCTACTGCGACGGTCCCTGGAATTTTTGTGCCTCTGCCACTCGCAGGTGAAGAGCCTGCCACCTCTCTATCTGACATACTGTTTGTTCTAAAATGTACAGACACTGTTTGATGAAGATATCTGTATATGATAAATACACACCCTGTATTTGAACCCAAATGAACCCAGTAACAAGCTTAAATATAAATTGCGCTCCACAAATGGGCAGGAAAAATTGACTTGTATGTGCGTTTAAAAACTCTGTGTATTTTTACTGAATATAAAAGCATAAACAGGCTTAATTAACCTTCGGATATAGAATTATGCTACAGAATTTCTTCTGTGGCGGTGAAAAAACAACGTTTCTTTTACTGAGTTACAAACTGCAGGAACAATGCTTAATTAACCCCTGAATGTAAATTACGCAAAAGAATTGAGCAGCCACAAACTACTAGCTTTGTAGCGTGTTTACAATTGCGTGTTTTCTACGCTACACAACAAGAGAAAAATTTTAATTAACTTCGCTTGTGAATTATGCTACAGGAAAATTTATTTTTTGGCGGTGAAAAAGACGTTTCTTGGAGTCACACAGCAGAAAAACAACGCTTAATTAACCCCTGGATTAAATTGCGCAAAAGAATTGAGCAGCCACAAACTACTAGCTTTGTAGCGTATTACAATTGTGTGTTTTCTACGCTACACAATAAGAGAAAAAATAGTAATTAACCTTCGCATGTCAATTATGCTACAGGAAAATTGTATTTTTTGGCGGGGAAAAAAACGGTTAATTTTTGTATCCACAGCACAAAAACAACGCTTAATTAAACACTGGATGTAAATTGCTCAAAAGAATGAGCAGCCACAAACTACTAGCTTTGTAGCGTGTTACAATTGCGTGTTTTCTATGCCACAACAACAAGAGGAAAAAATTGTAATTAACCTTCGCTTGTGAATTATGCTACAGGAAAATTTTATTTTTTGGCGAGTGAAAAGACGCGTTTCTTGGAGTCACCACAGCAGAAAAACAACGCTTAATTAACCACTGGATGTAAATTGTGCAAAAAATTGAGCAGCCACAAAACTACTAGCTTTGTAGCATGTTACAATTGCGTGTTTTCTATGCTACACAACAAGAGAAAAAATTGTAATTAAACTTCGCTTGTGAATAATGCTACAGGAAAATTTTATTTTTTGGCGGTGAAAAAAGACGGTTTTTTTGTCACCACAGCACAAAAACAACGCTTAATTTAACCCCTGGATGTAAATTGCGCAAAAGAAATTGAGCAGCACAAACTATAGTTTGTAGTGTGTTACAAATGCGTGTTTTTTACAACTACACAACAGAGATAAGGATTAGTAATAACCTTGGTTTCATTGTGAATTATGTACAGGAAAAATTGTATTTTTGGCAGTGAAGAAGACGGTATCTTGGAGTCACCACAGCAGAAAACAACGCTTAATTTAACCCCTGGATGAAAATTGTGCCAAACAATTGAGCAACCACAAACTACTAGCTTTGTTAGGGTGTTACAATGGCGTGTTTCTACGCTACACAAAAAGAGAAAAAATTGTATTAAACCTTTGCTTTTTTGAATTTTGCTACAGGAAAAATTGATTTTTTGGGGTGAAAAAAGATGGTTTTTGGAGTCCCACAGAGAAAAACAAAGCTTAAATTTAAACCCTGGGGTTAAAATTGCGCCCCAAAAATTAGCAACCAAAACTACGAGCTTTGTAAAACGTGTTACAAAGGGTTTTCTCGCTACACAACAAGGGGAAAAAATTGTAATTAACTTCGCTGTGAATTATGTACAAAAAAATTTTTTTATTTTTTGGGGGGTAAAAAAAGAGGGTTTTCTTGGAGTCACCACAGCAGAAAACAACGCTTAATTAACCCCTGGATGAAAAATTGCGCAAAAGATTGAGCAGCCAAAATGAAGTGGTTTTTGGGTATTGTAAAAAACGTTGTTTCTTTAAATGAATACAACAGGAAACAGGCTTAGATCCCCTTGGATATTTATGTGCTGTAAGAGATAGCATTAAAAATGTATATGCAGCTGCAGTGGACGCACTTTTGGACTTCAGATCCAATACCCAAAAAATCAGAATTTGAACGTTTAAGAGAAGCAGGTCTCTGAGACAAGCTGAGACACCCACAAAAATCGCTGTATAAAAGTGAGTTCTTCAAATAAGAGCTATCACAATCAGCCGCAGCAGCACCTTCCCTGATCAGTACAGTGAGAGGAGTGTGAGCTCCCAGCGTCGCGCCCGGACTTATATAGTGCGTTGACGTCATAGAATCCCGCCGGTCTCTGATTGGCTTCATCTCTGCACATGTCATGCACACTTCGTTCACCTGAAGTACCCCAAACTTCGACTTCGTTCAGAACCGAAGTTTTGCTGAAATTCTAAACGAATTCCACTTTGTTAGAATAAATTTGCCCATCTCTAATCTTTTATACAGGTAACAAGTTCAAACAGATGCAATTAATACAGGTAATGAGTGCAGAATAGGAGTGCTTCTTAAAGAAAAACTAACAGGTCTGTGAGAGGCAGAATTCTTGCTGGTTGGAAGGTGATCAAATACTTTTCATGCAATAAATGCAAATTAATTATTCAAAATTCATACAATGTGATTTAATGGATTTTTTGGGGAATTCTGTCACTCACAGTTGAAATGTACTTACAATAAAAAACATTACAGGCTTCTCCATTCTTTGTAGGTAGGGAAACTTGCAAAATCACCAGTGTATCAAAATACTTTATTTTCCCAAGAAATATAAGATAAAAAAAAAATTGTCCTTAATTCACTTTCCAATTTACAATTCAATCAATGCTGTGTAAACTATGTGATCAAAATCAGTGGTCAAAGTCTTTGTGTTACCTCATGTAAATTGTATGTGTGTTTGCTCACTCATTGACTAGATGGAGGCAAGGGCCACATGGAAGGCTCCAACAGTTTTCTGCATTGACAACCATTACATTAAAGGGATTTCATAGAGTCGAAGGCAGCTCTTTATCCTCTGTCTCCTCAGACTGTGGGTGGTACTATAACAGTGATTAGCCTATGTAGCTGCTCTATAACTAGCAGGCATAAGTGCAGGAGACCTAACTTCAGTATACAGAACTACAAGTGCTCTGAGGACTGAAAACAATTGCATATCTGTAAACAAAAGCTAATTTTGTTACAGATAAAGAGTCTGCAATGGAGTGAACTCAACTATGGTGATGTCACTCTCTGTTAGTGTTGATCGAACCATTCTAGAAAAGTTAAATTTGAGTAGTACTTCTCCATTTTTTAGAACTCGAACCGAACAGAACATTTTACTGTTCATCCGAGTAAAGTTCTAGTTCTAGTTCAACATGTCATTGTCAGATTTGTTTTCAATGACTTTCTGCACTTTTGGCGGCCACCCAATCACCTTTCTTCACTTTTGGTGGACATCCAATCAGTGCAAAGCACAGAAAAGTGTCAAAAATGTCATTGCTGAGGTGTAGGGCCCTCATTGGCTGATAAAATCACATGACCATGTTATTGCATATCGCCATTTTCAGCTCACTCTATGTACTGTACAGACTGCTCTTAGTTGGTTAGATAGCATTTTTTTCACTCCATAGACATCAGTAGTTAGGGAGTTTGGTATTGCTGGCTTTATCTTTCCCACACCCAAAAGCTGTTGTTTGATGACATTTGCAGGCTCACATGACGCCTAACTCTCATATACATGCTTATATATTATACAGAGTGCTTGGATTTGCTAAATCCAAAAGTTTAATTTTTGCAGTATTGGGGGTGAAATAATTTTATAACACACAGTCTCCAATTCTCCTATACAAAAAATATATTCTAAATAGTAGTTGGTTGGTGAAAATTATTCTGAGTGGAGAAGAGTTCATTTTGGCAGTTTTGGGGTTTCAGTAATTGTATAACACACTGTCTCCAAATCTCCTATGTGTCAAAGGGGCTTTTGGGCCCCTCATGATGCAGGTTCCTACCGCTGCACCTCCTATAGCTACACCCCTGCTTGCAAGCTGTCACCATCTTTTCAGTTAGCCATTGAAAGGAATGAAGTAATTTAGCCTCTCAGTTTTTTTCTGTCACCCTTAGAGCCAAATTTTCTTCACTAAGTTGTTCCACGTATCCAGTTGTCTGTTATGGATGGTAATTACAGCTTCTCCTCACCTGTATAGGTATAAAAATTAACCTGAACATCTTCTCCCATTGACTTTAATGGAGTTCTAGTTTGAGTTCCAGTTCTACTTGAACCTCAAACTGAACTCTACTAATGTTCTAAGTTCTACTCGAACTAGACATTTTACTGTTTGATCATCTCTACTCCTTATCTCTGTTTAATCCTGAAGGGAGAGCAGGTCGGTAACCAGAGAATCTGGCATGCAATCAGAGCGGATAAAATCTCTCTTTTCTGTTGACCAAGTTAAAAATCAAAAGACTAATGTATTTGGAAAAAGTCTTCAATTACCTGTCCCTTCATGTTAAAAGCTAATCTTTGTAGTGAGAGAACCTATTTAAGGCCAATGAAGTTGATTCTTTGGGCTTTCTGCCATTTTATTTTTGCCTTTCTCCTTGAAAAGTAGCTCCAGACCTGCTATGCTCAGAGGCCCACTATGCTCAGCAGCCCAACATGCCCAGGAGCCCACTGGGTGTTTCCCCCGCTCCCTTGTGGGTCAGTCCAAGCCTGAATAAGGCCTCTATGCACATCAGTAGTAGTAGCCAGTAGGCTGAACCTGCCAAGTACAGCAGGACATACTAATTATCTAATGTGACTTTTCCCCCAACAAATGGTTTTCAAACAAAGTTGTCTGGTGGGAGATTTCTCCACTCTTTCCATTAAAAACAAGTGTACACTGAGCTGTGCATGCATTTGTATAAGGGAGTTGGAAGAAAAAGCTGTTGAATAAATTGTCAACCAGTTAACAGCTAGGTGTCCCGAAAACCTAGAACTGATAAAGTCAGACAAAATGCTGTTATTTGAGCCGGGCTAGCTCGGAAGAATTTAAGACTTTGTTGTACAATTAAAAATTAGATCTAGTAACACAGTTATATAGGCTGTAAAAAATAATTATTGAATAATTTGAATTCGAATTGAATAATAATATAATATTGATGATCACTGTGCATATTTTAGGTCTGTTAATGCCTTCTCTGCAGGTGATATACTGTAAGTCCTTACTACATGACACAATTTATAATAACATTTAACAAAAGAAGACTAATAGTTTGACTAAATTTTCATGTGCCTCTTTTTTTTGTTTTCCAGAATTATACACCTCAGTCAAAATGAGTAAATATATTCGCATATTGAAGTACCTACTGTTTGCCTTCAATTTATTATTTTGGGTAAGTTTAAAAATCATATACACAGTCATTTTAAGGAGAGTACGACTTTTGAAGATAATGATATGTTGTTGAATTTCCAATAGGGATAGTTTACACATAACCAGAACACAGTTTACACTTCGGTATAAATGATGTGTTACCAGTATTCTGCAGGTTAATACAATCCCAAATCTGTATTTTTTTTTATGTTTTAATACTTTTAAAAAAAATACAAACATTCTTTATTTCTTTAATTTGCATTGCAGCACCATTTTCTGCGACCCATACGTTTTTTTTTTGTTCTTTCACCTCTGGACCTGAGTGAGAGTGCATTTTTTGCTGTCTGAGGTATAGTTTATATTGGTACCATTTTGGGATACATGCAACTTTTTGATCACTTTTTATTCCAATTTTTAGGGGATGTAAAATGACTAAAAAAACAGTTTTGACATTTGAATTTTTTTTTTCTTATATGGTGTTCAGCATATGGGATAAATTATTTTACATTTTAAGTGAACGGACTTTTACAGACGCAACAAAACCAACTATGTGCAACTTTTTATTTTTTTTTTATTTGCAAAATGGCAAAAGGGGGTGATTTGAACCTTTCATTTTTTTCTACTCTTTAAAAAAATAAATTTCTTTACACTGTAACATTGAGTCTCCCGACTGTGTAGATATTTATAAAATATATTTCTACTTTGTATGATTGTCCCTATAATTTTAGTGTATCCCATGATGCCATCTAGAAATGTGCAGTGAAAAATTAGGAGACACGAGAAGATTTTTTTAGATGGGAGTCAATGGCAGACATATATAATAGTGTCTATACAGTGACACATCTGGGGCATTTTAATTTTTTATACTTTCTCCCCTAACTTAAAGGGGAACTTTCATTCTGGGCATAGTATCCTATTTGTTAACAGCCTGTTAAATGGGATTGACATAATCAGTTGCTTTTCATCCTCACTGCCTACTGAACTACTGTTAAATCCAGAATAAAAGAGGTTGTTTAGTTATTTAAAGAAAAAGATTTTATGCTACTACTGCCCTTTAAAAAAAAAAAAAAAGAAGTATTCTTACCTCTCCCCTCACCTTGGATCTGCGCTTTCCTCACTCTCTCCGGTCTTTTGTTTACTTCTTGCTTTTTCCAAATGGGTTGTCACGGGCCACTGTTTGACTTGACGACCTGTTTGGGAGAAGCAAGAAGTAAACAAAAGACCAGCAGAAAGTGAGGATGGTGCATTGCTGGATCAGAGCATGGTGGTCCTCTTAGCACTTTGGAAGGTTGGTCACTATGTCCACAGTCCTCACTGTGCAGCGAATGCACAGAGTGGAGAGGTGGCCACCTGTTAGTGTCTCTCTCCATTCATTTTAATTGAAATTCTGAGTACAGCCAAGTACACTTACTTGGAACTCCCATTGAGATGAGCAGAGAGACCCCTATTCACACATTTAGGGCATATTCAAGATCCTCCCTTACTCAAGGCATAATGTTTTACATAATGGGGCACATTTAGAAAGGCAATTGCAGCAGAATTCTGCTGTGATTTGTGCCAAAAGTAATAGTGTACATGCTTTATACCACTTTTTTATGTGTTTTAGACAGTTTCTAGACACTTCTGCACCTTGTCCAACAAAAGGGGCATGACCTCCATAAAAGGGGCATGGCTTTACAGAAAGGGGACATAGCTTTACATGCAACACTGTACACCAAAATAAATGCATTATTATCTTAGTGTAAGAAAGTAGACATGTAACACATGGACTATTGCGTACCTTTGCCAAAAGATATAGATATTTTTTGTTATAACTATCCTTTATAATTTTTTACTGTAGGTATTAGGTGTGTAGTTGGTTTAAGGCTAATTGTAGATCTTTTTGTGATTCTGTAATCATGCTCTAAAAAAGTTGCAATTGGCAAGTGAGTTTATACTATCCATTGGGTTATTCTATTATATGGTATTTCTTGTGTATATTTTTTCAGTAGTAATAGTATTATTGTGTATAGTTTATGTTTTATTTTCTGGGAATGTTGGTATATCATTTGGCTTATTGTCCCTTCTTTGTGTTTACTGTGTTTTAGGAGTCATTCAAGTAATCTGAACAATTTTTAATACCGTTTGATTAATTTTGCAGGCCACTGGATGTGCTGTGATAGCAATTGGAATCTACTTTGTTGTTCACAAACTTTATGGATCCCTGTTTCCTGACAGCCCCTCTATAACAATTGGCAATGTCCTGATTGTGTTTGGCTGCATTATAATGGTATTTGGATTTCTAGGATGCATGGGAGCGATTAAAGAAAACAAGTGCTTACTTCTTACTGTGAGTATCAATGTTACTTATTGAAATACATTCACAATATTGAATATTCAGATGGATGTCTTTCATAAAATTGTGCATTGTAGTAGAACCTCTAAACCCAGTCCATGCGTGCCAGCTATTTTCACTTATGTCGAGTAGAGAAGGAGATGGTGTTTGATTAAATACAAAATGGGTAAGGACAGATGATTCAGTAGCTGTGTGCAGATAAAACCCTGCCACGTGGCATCCAATGATCGATGATGTCACTATTTCATTGGCAAGTAACATTAAATCCAGGGCACACCTTTAGCACAAGTAATTCATTTATTCAAATAGTAAGACAAAAGTAGGTGGGTTGAAATAGTACTGATCCTCCTCTAATTGTCCCTCATTTCTAAACATTACTGTTATAAACTTAAATGTATTTATTTATATTTTATGTTATAGAACAACACAAAGTATTAATCATTTGTGAAGTGTAAGGAAAATGATACATGCTTTTCCAAATGTTTGCAAATTAAAAAACTCTGGCATGCATATGTATTCAATCCTCTGTACTCTGATACCCCTAAATAAAATCCAGTGTGACCAACTGCTTTTAGAAGTAAATAGAGTACATCTGTATGTAATTTATTCTCAGTATAACTACATCTGTTTTGTGAAGGTAAAGGTTTGTGAAAGAACATTAGTAAACAAACAGCATCATAAAAACCAAGGAACACACCAAACAGCTCCAGGATAAAAATGTGGCAAAATGTATTACAGGGTTAGGATTTAAAAAAATAGCCCAAGCTTTCAACATTTCAGGGAGCACTGTTCAATACATCATCTATAAATATTGCACAACTGTTAACCTACCATGTCATGGACGTCCACCTAAACTGATGCCCAGGCAAGAAGAGCACTAATTAGAGAAGCAGCCGAGAGGCCCAGGGTCACTCTGAAAGCGATACAAAGATTCACAGTTCAGGTAGGAGAATATGTCCACAGGACAAGTATTAGTCGTATACTCTACAAAGCTGTCCTTTATGAACGAGTAGTAGAGAAACCACTGCACACCAAAATGAATGCTATGCGAATTAACAAGAACTTATTTAAAATAATAGTGAAGATAGGATCAATTAATCAAAATTTGTTTACATCATGATAATGGAGAAACGGATTCAGATGTCAAAATATACGACGTGGATGTCAGGCCCCATTCTACTTACTTTAAGCGTGTTACTCCTCTGGGGTAATACTCCGGTATATCCACATGCATTTTGACATCTGAATCCGTTTCTCCATTATCATGATGTAAACAAATTTTGATCAATTGATCCTATCTTCACTATTATTTTGAATAAATTCTTGTTCATTTGCATAGCATCCATTTTAGTGTGCAGTGGTTTCTCTACTTCTAGTATTACGGGACTAAAAATCCCTTCCACAATTGCACACATTACCTTACTGAGCCTAGGTGTGCAGAACCATTCCTCACAAATACTTTATGAACAAGTGGCAAGAAAAAAGCCATTTCTGAAGATAAGCCATAAGAAGACCTGTTTGCAAAAAGCTATGTAAGGGACACAGTAAGCATAGGGAAGAGGGTGCTCTAGTCAGATGTAAGGACACATCCAGTTTTGACCTTACTGACAGAGCCCCATTTTTGAGAATAATTTTTTCATACTTTTAACCTATTCCTGTGATTCAGAGAATGTTTTCTCGTGACACATTGTGCTTTAAGTTAGTAAAAAATTTTGGTCCATAAAATCCTTATTTATTTGTGAAAAATATGAAAATTTTGTGAAAATTGACAAATTTGCCATTTTCAAAGCTCAAAAAATTCTGCATGCAAGAAAGATAGTTATTCTACACACTAGCATCTACCATATGTTTGCTGTAGGTTGTCTTTTTTTTTTTACGACATTAGGAGGCTTAAAAACTTAGTAGTAATTTTTCACATTTTCAAAAGAATTTGCAACATTGATATTTTTAAAGACCAGTCTGATTCTGACGTGGTTTTGAGGAGCCTGCATGTTAGGTACCCCCATTAATGGCTCCATGTAAGAAACTGCACCCCTTAAAGTATTCAAAACAGCATTTAGGAAGTTCATTTATCCATTAGTCGGTTCACAGAAATTAAACCAAAGTGGAGGTGAAATTTAAAAATTTCACTTTTTTTTGCAGATTTTCAAATTTTATCCATTATTCACAGGAACACGGTAAATTTGACCAGGTAAAAGCTACCCAAGAAGGATTCCCGCAATGCTACCCTTTTTTAGAGATATCCCATATGTGGCCCTAGTGTGCTAGTTGGCTCAACCACAAGCTTCAGAATAGGACTTACTGGACTTTGGGGTCTCATTTTCATTACGGTTTTCTTTAGGTGCCATTACAGGTTCACGGGGACACTAAGGTGCTAAAACTTAATAAATACCCCTAAAAAGACCCCATATTAAAAACTACATTCCTTATGGAATATATCCAGAGGTGTAGTGAGTATATCAACCCAACAGGTGTTTTATAAAATTTTTTTGCTTTAGGCTGTGAAAATTAAATTTATTTTTTATAAAAAAATCTGCAATTTTATTTTAAAATGTTTAATTTTTACAAGGAATCCTGGAAAAAAGCACCCCAAAACTTATCACTCAATTTCTTCCAAGTTCAGTACCCTATATGTGTGTGTAAACTGCTGTTTGAGTGCATGGCAGGGCGTACAAGGGAGGGAGTGCTATCTGGCTATTGGTAAACAGATTTTGGTGGGTGCCATGTTGCATTTGCAAAGCCCTCAAAGTACCAGAACAGGTGAAACCTTCCAGAAGTCACCCCACTTTGTATTCAGCACCTCTAAGGGAACTCATCTATGGGTTTATTGTGCATTTTGGGAGCACAGGTGTTCTATAGTTTTTTTTAGCACTGAGCCATGAAAATGAGATGAAAAAAGCGCAGTTCCACCATTGATTTTGGGGTTAATTTTTATATTTTTTATAAATGACAAGGTAACTTTACTATGTGGGTCAGTACAATAACGATGATATAAATTTTATATAGTTTTTTATGTTTTATTACTTTTACAAAATAGAAATGTGTTTGTAAAATTTTTTATATTTTTCTGTATATGGAGCTTTATAAAAACTTTTTATAAGATTTTTTATGGAATGAGTTGACGTTTTCATTGGTACCACTTTGGGGTTCATATGACGCTTTGATCGCTTTTTATCAAGGTTTTTGGGAGTAAAATACTGCAATTCTGGTAGTGTTTTTTATTTTTATTTTTTACAGCGGTCACCATGTAGTATAAATGACATGTTAACTTTACTCAGCAGGTCGATACAATTACAACGATGCCCAATTTGTATATTTTTTATGTTTTACTGCTTTTACACAATAAAAACACTTTTATTCAAAAAAGCAAACTTTTTTGTTAACCGTTTGGTCAGATCAGATGTGCTGCTCAACTTTCTTTTTTATATTATAGATACAGTATTGTGCAGTGAATAAGTTTATTTTAGTTGTACACTCCTCCCATCTGTGAGGCTTTTTAAATTAGATTTTGTTTAGAACACAGTAAAGCTATAGCCCTTTGTTCCAACCTCTATCAGCAGGGTGTCTTCTAGTTCTCACCTCACTTTGGCGCAAGTTGGAGAAATGCCTTTTTCACTGGACGAGCCTTCGATTCTTGGGTTATATCGTTTCGGATAAGGGTCTTCAGATGGATCCAGTGAAGTTATCGGCCATTCTGCAGTGGCCTCAACATACGGGACTTCAGGCTATACAGCACTTCTTGGGGTTCGCTAATTACTATCGGCAATTTATTCCCCATTTTTCTACATTGGTGGCACCGATCTTGGCCTTCACTAAGAAGAACACCAACCTGAAACTCTGGTCACAAGCGTCCGAAAAGGCATTTCAGAGCTCAAGCCGGCTTTTGCCTCTGCACCCATCCTGTCTTGCCCGGACCCAGAGAAAGCTTTCGCTTTGGAGGTGGATGCCTCCTCCGTGGGGGCTGGGGCGATGCTCATGCAAAAAGGGGCTAAGGGCTCTCACGTGCGGATTCTTCTCCAAGACCTTCTCTCTGGCGGAGAGGAATTACGCCATCAGGGACCGGGAATTATTAGCCATTAAGCTAGCCCTGGAGGAATGGCGCCACCTCCTGGAAAAGGCTCGTCATCCAATTGATGTCTACACTGACCATAAAAACCTCCTGTACCTCCAGTCGGCCCAACGTTTAAATCCTCGCCAGGCCATGCGGTCGCTGTTCTTTTCACGTTTTGACTTCCGGATTCAATTCCGCCCGGCAGAGAAGAACATCAAGGCTGACGTCCTCTCCCGTGCCTCCGATACCATAGGAGAAGACCCCAGGGATTCTAAAATGGGGACATTGTTCCATGGTGGCCGGGCACCCTGGCGCTCGAAAAACTTATCTGCTGATCTCCCACTTCTACTGGTGGCCGACGCTTACAAGGGACACAAGGGAGTTTGTGGAAGCCTGTACCACCTGTGCCCGGGATAAGACGCCCCGTTGCAGCCCATCCGGTCTTCTACACCCCTTGCCCACACCGGAGTTCCTATGGTCCCAGGTGTCTATGGATTTTATCACCGACCTTCCTCCATCCTCCGGTAATACTGTTATTTGGGTGGTCTCAGACTGCTTTTCTAAGATGGCACACTTGGTCCTGTTGCCAGGTCTGCCCTCCGCTCCTCGGCTCGCCACTATCTTCTTCGAGCACATCTTCAGGCTACACGGCCTCCCTCGGCACACCGTCTCGGACTGCAGGGTCCAATTCGTCTCCAGGTTTTGGCGTGCCCTCTGCTCCCAGTTACAAGTAAAATTGGGCTTTTCCTCGGCTTACCACGCACAATCCAATGGTCAGGTGGAGAGGTTCAATCAAATCCTTGGCACGTATTTTCGCCACTTCGTCTCGGCCCGTCAAGACAACTGGTCCGGCCTTTCGCCCTGGGCTGAATTATCTTATAACTACCTGGACTCTGAATCTACGGGCTCTTCACCCTTCTATATTGTCTATGGACTGCATCCCCGACCACCCCTCCCTTTGCCTTCTGCCTCCAAGGTTCCTGTGGTGGACACCCTGGTCCGGGACATGACTGCCATTTGGGAGCAGACTCGCCAGTCTCTTCAAGAAGCTACCGTCCACATGAAGTCCCAAGAAGAGGAGACCGGCCCCAACTTTTGCTCCAGGAGATAAGGTGTGGCTGTCAGCCAGGTAAGTCTTGCTCAAGATACCAAGCTATAAAATAGGTCCACGGTTCCTAAGGCCATTTGAGGTGTTACAGTGGATCAATCCGGTGGCCTTTAAACTCCGGCTCCCTCCTACCATGCGTATTCCGAATTCTTTCCATGTCTCCCTACTGAAGCCTGTGGTGCTCAATCGCTTCTCTCGGAAAGTCGCCTCCTCCCCCCCCGAAGCGGAGGCCTCCAGCGTGTTCACGGTGAAAGAGATTCTGGCTATGAAATCTATCAGAGGGAAGCGATATTTCCTCATTGATTGGGAAGGATTCGGGCCGGAGATTTAAAGGGCCAGCTCGCCGGTAATTGGTTTATTGCCGGCCGCTTGTCCTATATAAGTTTACCGCCCCGGCACTTCCGCGCTGGATCTATTGTGCCCATTGCCTATAGAGAGAGCGTTGGAAGTGCGTTCTAGTGTCTTCAGTGTTCTGACCCTTGTGCTACGTTTATTGACCACGAACCTTTGCCGCCAGCCCTGACCCTCTTGCTATGTTTATTGACCACGAACTTGCCGCCTGCCCTGAACTTCTCGCCTGTCCACAACTACGCCTACGCCTGACGATTCTGTACCACGCTTACCCTTGGCTGCCACCACAAGCAAGTCACATCAGTAGAAGCGACCTAGTAGATTCCCGCAGCAGCAAGTCCATCCCGCTTTACGGCGGGCTCTGGTGAAAACCGGGACCTACTTAGACTCTGCACCCTGGCGTGGCTTATACCATCACTTGCGGTGGTCCAGCGGATCCACTACTGCTGTCCGTAACCGGATTGCTCAGGTATGTAACACAATGTAATAAAACAGTGTCTACACACCATGGTTTACACAATTGCTAGCTGAATTTCGATTTATATGCATTAAAAAAATAGCTGCAGCAGTATAATCAAACAGTCCAAGTGTTGGGGCTTATGTGCCATGGTCATTGGTGCGCTTTCAGGTACCATTGGTGCACATTAAAATTGCAAACACAGCAGAAAACAGTCCATGCTATTAAACCTCAAACAGCAAATCACATAGTCCTCACGGTGTCTACTCACTCCTTACAGCAGCATGGCTGTCCTCACACTCAGGGGCATAACTAGAGAAGCCAGGGCCCCAAAGCAAACTTTTGCATGTGGCCCCCTTCCCCTCCCTCCCCCACCACGACCATGTACCAAGACATGTTGTTACATAATGTAGATAATACAAGGGGCAAATACCTCACCCTACATATCACCATCATACTGCTACCAAACAAATCCACTATGCCAAAACCAATATTACCAATAACCCTATTACATATGGACTTGATTATACCACCAGAACATGACCAAAAATTACCACCACATAGTGACTGAATAATACCCCTACACTATTACTGATCAGTACACAAAGACCAATAGTACCACCATATAGTGACCATATAGTGTATATACTAGTGTACACAGGCTCTGCAGACTGTATATAACCACCATACAGTGACCATATAGTGGTAGACACCAGTGTACACAGGCTCTGTAGACATATAGTGATTACAATATAGTTACATCTTGTGACTCACAGGTGACGTTTCTCTGACGAGTCGTTGACTTTCCCCTTTCTTCTGCATCCAGTCCAGTCCGTCAATATGACGTCTCCCGACCACTTGTCCCTGCAGATTTAGACACAAATATCTTAGAATCCTGACTTTCCAGCACCTGCCCCCCTGGCTATATGGGGTCCATTTAGGCAGGCAGTGTTTCGGTATCTAGAGGGAGCCATAACTGTAGACAGGGGTTAGGTGGGCTATAGGGGCCATTATAGGTAGGGTTTAGGTAGCTAAAGGGGCCCCATATAAGTAGACAGGCAGGCTTCGGGGGCTATATAGGTAGGCAAGCTTTAGGGGGCTACAGGGGCTATATAGGCAGACAGGCTTCACGGTAGCTATGGGGCTATTCAGGCAGGCTTAGGGGGTATACAGGCAGGCTGGGGGGGGGCTATCTAGGCAGGCTGAGGGGGCTATCTAGGTAGGCTGGGAGGGCTATCTAGGCAAGTTGGGAGGGCTATCTAGGCAAGCTGGGGGGTCTAAAGGCAAGCTGGGGGATATAAAGGCAGGCTTAGATGATATATAGGCAGCTTAGGGTGTACATAGGCGGGCTTAGGGGTATATAGGCAGGCTTAGGGGGTATACAGCAGGCTAGGGGGTATATAGGCAGGCTTGGGGTGTATAGGCAGGCTTAGGGGGTATACAGGCAGGCTTGGGGGGGTGTATAGACAGGTTTAGGGGGTATACAGGCAGGCTTAAGGGGTGTATAGGGAGGCTTAGGGGTATACAGGCAGGCTTAGGGAGTATACAGGCAGGCTTAGGGGATGTATAGGGAGATTTAGGGGTATACAGGCAGACTTAGGGGGTGTCTTGGTAGGCTTAGGGGTATACAGGCAGGCTTAGGGGGTGTATAGGCAGGCTTAGGGGTATACAGGCAGGCTTAGGGGTATACAGGCAGGCTTAGGGGGTGTATAGGCAGGCTTAGGGGGTGTATAGGCAGGCTTAGGGGTATACAGGCAGGCTTAGGGGTGTATAGGCAGGCTTAGGGGGTGTATAGGCAGACTTAGGGGTATACAGGCAGGCTTAGGGGGTGTATAGGCAGGCTTAGGGGTATACAGGCAGGCTTAGGGGGTGTATAGGGAGGCTTAGGGGTATACAGGTAGGCTTAGGGGGTGCATAGGCAGGCTTAGGGGTATACAGGCAGGCTTAGGGGTATATAGGACAGGCTTAGTGGGGTGTATAGGCAGGCTAGGG
This sequence comes from Phyllomedusa bahiana, assembly GCA_025379985.1. NCBI lineage: Eukaryota > Metazoa > Chordata > Amphibia > Anura > Hylidae > Phyllomedusa > Phyllomedusa bahiana. Next base: position 164,487 of record JAODAL010001448.1, read on the forward strand.
GGTATACAGGCAGGCTTTGGGGTATAAAGGCAGGCTTAGGGGGTATATAGGCAGGCTTAGGGGGTATATAGGCAGGCTTAGGGGTATACAGGCAGGCTTAGGGGTATACAGGCAGGCTGGGGGGCTATCTAGGCAGGCTGGGGGGTATATAGGCAGGCTTAGGGGTATACAGGCAGGCTTAGGGTGTATACAGGCAGGCTTAGGGGGTTATTACAGGCAGGCTTAGGGGTATACATGGCAGGCTTAGGGGGTGTATAGTCAGCTTAGGGGGTATACAGGCAGGCTTAGGGGCAGGTAAAATAATAAATATTTTACTCACCTCGTCCTACGCTCCCCCATGCGCGCTCGCTCCACTCTGCTACTTCCCCTGCAGCCTCTGCACTCAGCGCGGGCGGCGCGGTGATGTGACATCACCGCGCGCGCCCACGTGATCACAGAGCGCCGGCAGGGGAAGTAGCAGGGTGGAACGTCGCTCCGCTCTGCTACCTCCCTGTAGCGCTGCCTCTGAACGCTCGGACCGGAGGGCCCGAGCATTCAGAGGTAGCATGCGCCGGGCCCCTCAGCTCCCTGCCCGCCCCAGTGAACTGTTAAGTTCACTGCCGGCGGGCCCAGGAGTGGCATTACCAGGGTAGCGGACGCAGTAGCAGCTGCCCCGGGGCGCGGCACCCCCTGAGCACAAGGGCCCCGGAGCAACTGCTACCCCTGCTACCCCGGTAGTTATGCCCCTGCTCACACTCGACTCTATCTTGGGGTTGACACATGTAGGTCCCTGGATGCACATGGAGTGGGAGGCAAAATTCTCCTGTGTGGAAAACTAGGAATCTGTAGGTCAGAAGATGTCCCAATGTAGTCTCTCTGTACACAGGGACATGGGGAACTGTCAGCTCTGTCCCTCAATCTATTAGGTGCCGTTCACAAGGCACAGTGCAAAGACCGTTCGGAAATCCCGACCGGTATTTGCACTGTTTTTGGGCCATGCACATGGCCGCCGGGGGAGGGCTTTTCTCTGTGGCTTGCGGAGAAAAGCCCTCCCCCTTCGCATTAACATGTTCATATTCCACCCTAAAACCGGGCAGAGGAATGAACATGTCCTATGTTTTTGGGACCGCTGGAGGCCTGAAAAACCGCCCGGCCGAAAATCTGTGCGGTTAGGACCACTGCGCGGGTTTTCCATAGAGGTCCATAATAATAGTTGTCACCCGGTTTGCAGACGGTTTTCAAAACCAAAAACTGTTTGAAAAACCAGGTGAAACCCGAGCAGGGGGGACAAGCCCTTAGAGCTCTCTGTTCTCTGCAGTCTGCAAACCACTCCATCTTCCCAGCTCCTGCCTCTCTTCACTCTCTTTTCCTGTCTACCACCCTTTTCCAAGCCCTGTGATGTAACAACACAAGGGTTGCTAAGTAGTGAAGCCCAATGCATCTTTGGGAAAGAATATGGTATGTCTGTTTTCTATAGCACCCACTGCACACAATGCTTCCCTTTGGGTGGTGGGGGGGGGGGGGTAACACTACTTACCCTGAGATCATTTTGGAAATCTAGGCAGAGGAATGTTTAGGCTGTTAATAGTAGGGCAGATAAGCTTACACAATTTGATCAAAATGTGAATAGTAAATAGTAAGAATAGTTAATATAGCAGTAATGCAATTAAAAATAATCTATACACTGTACTTTAGATTTATTAAGCACGTTTTAGTATTTTGTATTATTTATTTAATTTTGTTTGGAAATGCTGATCAATATGTTTTTTATTCAACTCAAGAGTAAATCCACATGTTGTGGTCAAATTTCATTTTTTTGCTGAAATTTGCTTTTTGTGGCTTGATCTTCTTAGGGCATTTAATCAATCATAAAAAGCCAATCCAAAAGACAAGGGGTGACATGTATAAAAACTGTCTTGCTCTAAGGCTATGTTCACACGGCTTAATTGCGGGGCGTAATTACGTCCCGCAATTACGGCGTGTGTACGGGGGCGGGGCGGGAGCGGGGGAGTGAGCGGGGCCGGCAACTTCGCCGGCCATAGACAATCACTGCTAGCGGCGCATATACGCCGCTAGAAGGTGACATGTCAATTATCTCCCCGCCCGGCGAGAACTGTGAATTACCGTAATGAATGGGCCGTTTTCGGCCCGTAATTGGCGCACTTTGGCGCGTAATTACGGACCGAAATACGGCCCATTTTAAACCGTGTGAACATGCCTTAAGACTTTCTTTGTTGCCCATAGTAACCAATCAGTGCTCCACTTTCATTTTTTCAGAGCTCTATATGAAATGAAAGGGGCGCTCTGATTGGTTGCTATGGGCAACAAAGAAAGTCTTAGACCAAGACAGTTTTCATACTTGTGGCCCAAAGTATTCTATTGCTAACATTTTCTGTTTGCTGACATGTCCTTCTCTGCATGAAAACCCTACTTAAAGGGGATGTATCGCTTCTTCAGTTTGTGTGTTTCAATGCGCTCTCAGCTACTCAGCTCTACAAATTCAGGGGTGTTTCTTCCCCTCCCAGCTGGGTGTTTCTTAACTGAAGGGGGAGGACATCACCCCCCCCCCCTTCACAGTTCATGCTTGCTCCCGTGTGTTTGTTTGAGATCAGTGGAAGGGGATAGCACATCCCCCCTTTCTATCTGAGTCCACATGTCACTGTGTCGTTCTCCCAATCTTATTTTGTAAGAGCTGTATGGTTACATACCACAGGCCTGCATTCAGTCTAGACAGTCTTCTATGAACTCAGAGCACTGATCTCTTCTCTCACAGCTGGAGGTCTGTTACAGTTGAATCCAGTCTTCTACGAACTCACGCTGAGCAGCACAGATCTCCCTGCTATGTTTAAACGCAGGAGCATTTAGGCATCGAGGCACAATTCTGCTGTTTTCTGATTGTAGAAGCCCTGCTATGTTTCTTCTGGCTGTGCAGAGTGAAATTGCTGTCCGTCCCTTACTTTGAGTGAGAGAGGCAGCCTAATGCTCCTTCTATGTTTGCATTAGGCACCAACGCATAATTCTTCTGTTTTCTGATTGTAGAAGCAGGTGCAGTGCCTCTGTGTTTTTGCTGGCTGTGCAGAGTAAAATTGTGCCGGTCCCTTACTTTGAGAGAGAGAGGCAGGAATGCGCGCTTCCGTGAATACGACCCAGGAGACCAGACAGAATGTAAATTAGTAGAGCCGGCAGCCAATTAAATGAAAGGAGGAGGAATCCGACCAGCACTGGGGAACTGTGTTTACAGAAACAGTAGATAAGGGATCCTGTGATAACAAGGCAGCTTTGCTAATGACATCCAATTGCAAAGTTGTTTGTTTTCACTGTCCCCTTATTCTGAAGACCATTTAATGAAATGATACAAACCCTTTAAAAAAACATCACAGGCCATGTGACATTTCTTCCTTTGTGTAAAGCCCCTACTTAGGTCATGTGACATTTCCTATACTGCAGTCAACACCTCCTGCATTTAAGATAACAGAAGGAGCCAAGAGGTCATGGATAGAAATTAATTTTAGTTGGAAGAGTTGGAGATAAGAGATATAAAAAATATTGGAAAATGTCGATTTTAGCCTCAGAGCAGTGGATCAGGTAAACAAGTGCACCATAAAGCAGCAGGAAATATATTGCATTTCCACAAAATCTGAGAATGGGACATAGGAGGGACCTGCTGTCATATGTATTTTTTGTAAAACATTATATATTTGGGAGTTTTATGAAGATAATCGCTTTACAGAATTCCATGCATCAGTTTTCTCTGCTTTTATTACTAAATATAACACTGAGGTTAATGCATAGCAATAGTCTGAATCAGGCATTAGTGATACATTTTCACTTAAGTCTATTAGGACTGTTGATCACCATGCAGTACAGTAGGATCAAAATGTGCACTAAGAACCTCAAACCTCTATATACTAGATATAGCACTAATGTCATTTAAAGTACATTCAATGTTTATGTATGTCCTAGAGTTTGCAATGTGCTGCTGTTTTTGTTGTGTTTGTATCAGGATCTATGAGCCACTCATACAGGCACCAGGACTTCCCGTATGACAAAACTACATGGAATGTTTCACACAGGCTCTTCAGAAGGAGGGATAGAATATGCTACCATAGTCACCAAATATGAGTAAAGAGGCTCTAGTCACATAGTTATGATTAAGAACATCACAGTCAGACTGATTGTCTGTATAGCTATGGTCATTTATCTTATTTAGGATAATATAAAAGGAAGAAAAATTACATTGTTCTCCCAGCAGACAGACATGGTTTTGGTTCCACCTATCTATTTAATGCTGTGTGGAGGCATCATGGTACAGAGAGGAAATGGAGAAAAATTTAAAATTTAGGAGGGCATCTGATCAGAAGCAGACAGTAGGCCAAACTGCAGGGAGGTGAGTGCACTATACATGCAAGTCCAGAGCTTGATAGACAATCACCTGGGTGTGCATTGATGGAAATTGTTTCTGTTGGAGTGCTTCTTTAAGCTTTTCAGTTGACTGTTGAAGAATAACATTTTATTTTTGTGTATCTTAGTTCTTCATTTTGCTCCTGCTGAGTCTGTTGATAGAAGTTGGACTGGCAATTACGCTTTTTGTCTATGAAAAAGAGGTAAGATATATAATGTCATAACTACCAAAATCTCAATATTTGTGGTTCACTGCTTATAATATCAGAACAATACAGGTGAAACCGAGGAAATTTCTCTTGGGGTCCATTTTAGCTAGAAACTAGAAAGTCACGATAATCAAGTGCTGATACTCCACATGTAGAATTCAAGAGTAATTTTATTCTTAAGATTTAGAAACAAGTTTAGAAACTTTAAGATTTAAAACTGGACCCCAAGGGAAATTTCCTAATTACGTGACTAGTGAGTAGTAAAGAATGGCAGAGCAGCAGACTTCAAGACCCATCTTTACACCAATGAACTGGTATTTGGCAGTATACATTGTTGTGCCTTCTCCTAGCACAATGTAAGAAGGTGAGCAGATAGCGACATACCATATTGCACCAACTAAGTGATAATATTCATATACAAGTGAGCACTTGTGTTCTTTGTTTCTTTTTAATTTTCAATATTAGATTAATGTAAGACTAATAACCCTAGTACATTTTGAAACCAAAGGCCAGTGTGAAAAAACATTCTCTTACACACGTGGACAAAATTGTTGGTAATTGTCATGATCATGCCCGACAGACCCCCAACTTCGAGTTCTGGTCGCCGGCCACAGCCGTTGCGACGAAAACAGGGCTGTGGAGTCGGAGTCGGAGTCTTGGAGTCGGAGTCGGTGGCTATTTTGCAGGAGTCGGAGTCGGAGTCGTCATAAAAGGGACCAACTCTGACTCCCAAAATATATAATAAGTTGGTTCAGTTAGTTTGATGCAAAGAGCAAGAGAAATTGGGTCCGGCCAGTGCTACTGCTCCCATATCTTCAGCCTCTTCACATGAGGAGTGTAATTGATGGCATGGAGAAGGCAAAGCGCTGCCCCAGGGGAAAAGATTCCGCTCCCAGGGCAAAGAGATTTCAGCTAAATTTTTCACCTGCTTTCAAAGAAATAGAAGAGTTTAACCATTCATCAAAACTGACTGTGGCTGAGGCAATTCCTTTATACCCTGACATTGTTAGAGATGTTGCCCCTGTGGTAACCGTTTTGCCCCCAACCCAAGTTAGTGTAGAGAGGAAATTCTCTAACCTGGAAATGAGATCAGATGTGAGGTCATGTATGCAGGATCTGATGGAGGCAATACTATTTCTCAGAACAAATTCAGAGACTCCACAAATGTTCCTGCAGTGTTTTGCATATTTACAATTTTTTTGTATTCTAAAGTCATGTCCAATAAATATATTTTACACTGACAAGCAAAATGGTAACAATGGTTTGAACTTGTGACTTTCAGGCTCCATATCTCTCCATCCACTACAGCTTTGTACATGAGGCTACTGTAATTGTATATACAGTCATCTGACCCATATTATACATAAATTGGACTTGCAAGTATTTAGCATCTGCTTAGTTAATTGCTCCTAAAAAGTGTTATTTTTTATTATTTTGTTAGTATTTGGTGAATCCACCTTTAGTTTTCAGCTCTGCCTGAATCCTTCTGGGCTCTGAATCAGATTCAAGCAAATCTTGACCAAAATCTGATCCCAGATCTCTTTTACACGTTGCCAATGTTGGTGCAGACTGGACTTGGATACAAATACAGCTTTTTCTTCACACAAGTGTTCAAAAGATCAAAACATTGTTACCCTTTTGCTTATCAGTGTCTGTTCTACCTAAATCGCTTGAATATTGTATCATAAGGTGATAAACAGCCTGATGTTACCATTTTACTACAGTAAAGTTATCACTTAAACATGCGCCGTGTATGAGGGAGCCAGGAGTCGGAGTCAGAAGTCGGGAGTCGGAGGTTTGGGAAATTGAGGAGTCGGAATCGGAGTCGGGGCTTCAGCTTGCCGACTCCATAGCCCTGGATGAAAACCATGGTTTTAACATAATACCTTGTATTCTTAGTTACCAGTGGGAATTGGGTCCTTCCTATACCTTTTACTTGCTGTTCTCGTTGGATTTTCTGGTTACCTCACTTTGCTTGGCTTCTGACTATTCTTCTCCTCCTGATTTTGTACTGCATTGCCCGACAGTTACCGACTTGGCTCGTCTTACGTTTTCTCTTCAGTCTTCCGATTTGGTACTGCTCTTCCCGCTTGTTGACAACCTTGCTTGCCTGACGTTCCCTTATTGTGTTTTGTATTTGCTTGTCAGTGTCTTGTGTTGCCATGTATTCAGTATAGTGTTCAGTCTTCCGGTTGGGGCCGACCTTTTAGGGAGTCGGGTACCCCCAAAAGGCAGGGACAGTGGTTGGGACCAGCGTCAGGGCCTCACTCTGTCTGTGTCTTCTTGTGTGTCCCTGACCGGTCCCTTGCATTAAAACAGGCCATATTTCAGGCAACTCCCCCGGCGGTTCAACTTGAGCACCGACTTGTCGGTCACTGACCGCCTGGACGAGTTGCCGACCCAATTTCAGGGCATGGTGGGACTTATGAATCAAATTTTGCAGCATCTGGTCGCCATAACGACCCCGGTACCCGGACTTGCCACCCCATCTGTGTCCCTACCTGCCCCTGTTTTTGTGGATCCTAGCACCCATCAGAAATCTAAGATTCTGCTACCGGATCGCTTTGATGGTAATCCTGACAGATTCCGAACCTTCCGGCAATCCTGTCATCTATTTTTTTGCTTCAACCATTTTTCCACTGAGGCTGAAAAAGTAGCAGTTGTTGTGTCTCTCCTCCAGGGCCCACCTCAGGATTGGGCATTAGCTAGACCCCCTGAAGCCCCTGAGTGGAAATCAGTGGACAGATTTTTTTTAGCTCAAGGCCATGTCTATGATAATCCCAACCGTGTAACATGGGCAGAATCTCCGCTGTTATCTATTCAGCAAGGCCGTCGCTCGGCCGAAGACTACTGTTCCGAGTTCCGCCAATGGTGTACGTTGACCGGGTGGTCTGACCAACCTCTAAAAACCATCTTCAGGCAAGGGTTGCCTGATGCTGTAAAAGATGCTATGGTCAGCTACCCAACTCCTGAGACCCTAAATGACTTCATGACTTTAGCTGTAACTATTGACAGAAGAATAAGGGAGAGATGCAGGGAAAAGCAAGGGGGTTTGGTTCTTCAGCTCAAGTCAGGCTTTCCTGTAAAACCTCCTTCTAACTTCTTGGAGAGTTCTTCTCTTCCATCTTCCTCTCAGTCTTCTGGAGAAGAACCCATGGTGTTGGGTTGCATATCTGCTGCCACCAGGAGGAGACACCAGTTGGAGAACGCATTGAGCCTTTATTGTGGGAAACCGAACCATTTTCTGAGAAACTGCCCGACTAGGCCCAAGTCACCCCGAGGAAACACCAAATGCCTGAGCAATTTCCAGGAAGGTAACACGGATGTACAGGTACCTCCTAACTCTAATAACAAGTTTGTTTTGCCCGTAACTTTGGTTTCTGGTTCCAAGAGGTTTGCTTGTCGAGCCATAATTGACTTAGGAGCTGCAGCTAGTTTTATCAGCACGGCTGTTGCTCAAGCCTTGGGGTTGGAACTAGTTCCATTGTGTTCTCCCTTTTCAGTTTCAAGTGTCGATTCTACCTCCCTAACCAGAGGAAGAATAAAATTTCATACATGAGATCACTTTAGATGTTGGGAGTTCGCATACCGAAAAGCTTTCCTTTTTTGTCATGGAGAAACTCACTGCGGATATTATTCTTGGGTTGTCCTGGCTCAGCTTCCATAATCCTGTTTTCGACTGGAGAAACACCAAGTTGATCAAATGGGGGGACTCGTGTGGTTCTCATTCGAAGACAGCGCACTCCATGGTGTGTGCTGTAATTGATACTCACGATATTTCAGAATGTAATTCCGTTTTCAATGGCAGCTTTGATGGAGATGTGGTGGATAACCTGCCTCTGCACCAGCCTGATGTTTGCACTATAGACCTCTCTCCAGGGGCAGAGCTCAACTATTCTGCCCCGGAACGAGAACCTATGTACCGGTATATTGAGGAACCTAAAAAAATTCTTTCTCCGGGAGTAGGTGTCGCCGCCGTGAATTCATATCTTGTGTCCTCGACTACAGACACACCAAGTTCTGCTCCTTCCGAGCAGCTTTACTTTTGCTGTGACGATGGTTTCCTCCTCACGTATTCCGCCGTTAATGGTTGTGAAACTAAAATTTAATCCGGCGTTAAACGACTGTGCACAGACTGGTCTAAGAGTCATAAGACTCTAAAAAACGCCCAACTAAAACAAATCAATAAAAAAACGTTGACTCAGACCAGAAAGGCTCCGTCTTCGAGTCCCATCAGCAAAATATACCCCCAAGCTGGTAAAGGGAAAACTTCACCAAGCCCACCCTGGTAAACCTGGAGGGTCTGAGGAGGCTCCGGTGGCCCCTCCCAAAGGGGGGGGCACTGTCATGATCATGCCCGACAGACCCCCAGCTTTGAGTTTTGGTCACCGGCCACGGCCGTTGCGACGAGAACCATTGTTTTTAACATAATATCTTGTATTCTTAGTTACCAGTGTGAATTGGGTCCTTCCTATACCTTTTGCTTGCTGTTCTCTTTGGATTTTCTGGTTACCTCACTTTGCTTGGCTTCTGACTATTCTTCTCCTCCTGATTTTGAACTTCATTGCCTGACAGTTACCGACTTGGCTCGTCTTACGTTTCCTCTTTAGTCTTCTGATTTGGTACTGCGTTTCCCGCTTGCTGCCAACCTTGCTTGCCTGACGTTCCCTTATTGTGTTTTGTACTTGTTTGTCAGTGTCTTGTGTTGCCACGTATTCAGTATAGTGTTCAGTCTTCTGGTTGGGACCGACCTTTTATGAGTCGGGTACCCCCAAAAGGCAGGGACAGTGGTTGGGACCAGCGTCAGGGCCTCACTCTTTCTGTGTCTTCTCGTGTGTCCCTGACCGGTCCCTTACAGTAATCTTTTGTCAAAGAAAAAACCCACAACGGTCAAGGAAATAACTTTAAACTGTCATTTATGGAAAATCATCTAATGGAAATAGACATTGCTTTTGGATTGTGACTTAACGGAAAAATTTAAAATAACAACCTAATGGAACTGGCCTGGACAAAAGTTATGGTACCCATAGCTTAATATTTTGTTGCACAACTTTTTGAAGCTATCACTGCAAGCAAACAATTTTTGTAACTCTCCATGAGACTTCTGCACCTGTCCACAGGTATTGTGGCCCCCTGCATGAGCGACTGCCCAGCTTTTTGTTATGAGGTGCTTCTCAGAGGCATGTTTTCAGCTTTTCCAAGATGCCTCTAAGATTTGACAGTTTCAAATGCTTTGCTTTTGGCCATTCTTAGATGTTTTTAGCTTTGTGTTTTGGGTCATTATCCTGTTGGAGGACCAATGACTTACAACTGAGACCAAGCTTTTACACTGGGCAGCAGATTTTGCTAAAGAATGCCTTGATTTTCTTGAGATTTTAGTGTACCCTACACAGATTAATGACACTCTGTGCCAGATGTAGCAAAGCAGCCCCCAAAACATAATCTAGCTTCCTTCGTGTTTCATAGTAGGTACCGTGTTCATTTCCTAATTTTTTTGCCCTTGAAGGCATAGAGCTGATGTGATTGCCAAAAAGTCACCAAAGATGATTAACAAGGTTCTTGTCACATAGTTATAATTAAGAACATCACAGTCAGACTGATTGTCTGTATACCTTTGTTTTTTATCTTATTTAGAAGAGTTATAAAGGAAGAAAAATGATATTGTCCTCCCAGCAGGCAGAGATGGTACTGGCTCCAGTTTTCTATATAATGCTGTGTTGAGGCATCATGTTATAGATAACAAATCAGAAAGGATTTAGAAAGAGGAGAAATGTTCATTCTTACTGTCCCAGCGTTGTCTAATCTGTCCAAAGGACATTCTCCCAGCAGTTTTGTGGCTTGTCAATATGCATTTTAGAAAATTCCAGTCTTGCTTTTTTATGATTTGCTTTCAACAGTTGTCTCTTCCTTGGTCATCTTCTATTAAGTCCACTTTGGCAAAAACGGCAAAAGATAGTTCTATCTAACACTGATATACCTTAACCTTGGTGTTCATGAGTGTTGAGCCGAACCGTTCGGAAAAATGTTAGTTCGTCACGAACTTTACGTATTTTCTGAATCTGAGCCGAATTTTTGCCACCAGTTCGTGTTCGGGACAGGTGTTCGGCACCTTTTTCAGCTGCTTCCTTCAGTTTTGGTGGCCAGCCAATCAGTGCAGAGTACCGAAGGGGGGGGGGGGTCAAAAACGTCACCATTGAGGGTGTAGAGATCTCATTGGCTGCTAAAATCACAAAACCATCTTATGTGTATGTCACTGTATTTCTGGTTGAACGCCATTTCTACCTTATAGCGATTAAACACAGGAAATGCTGCTTAGTTAGATTACTCGGCGGGGGTAGGGGAGGGGACACATCTAGCTTAGAGAATCATACCCATCAATAATAAGGGAGTTAGGGAGTTTTGTATAGATATTCCATAGAAAAATTTCTGTTTATAATCCTATTTGCCTGTTGCAAAGTATATGCATTTAAGACCATTTGATTTGCTGTCAGGGTTCTTCCATACAACCTCATTTCACCGATATTGCATCGAAAAAAATATTTTTATAATCCTATTTGCCCATCGCAAAGTATAGGCATTTAAGACCACTTGATTTGCTGTCAGGGTTCTTCCATATGACCCCATTTCACTGATATTACATAGAAAAAATTCTGATTAGAATCCTATTTGCCCGTCACAAAGTATAGGCATTTAAAACCATTTGATTTCTTGTCAGGGTTCTTCCATATGACCCCATTTCACTGGTATTGCATAGAAAAAAATTCTGTTTAGAATCCTATTTGACCGTTGCAAAGTATAGGCATTTAAGAACACTGTTGATTTACTGTCTTTGGAGTACAGTTCTTCAATAAGAGACTGTGAACAAATCTTGACCTTTTTTAATATTTATATTTTTGAACATGGAGCGAACTAGAGGTGGTAAACGAGCAAAGGGGGGGCGAAGGACGTGGAGCTAGAGGTACAAACAAGGCACACCTTCCAGTGTTCCGGACAACACACAAGCGAGCATATCATCAATCGCAGAACCGCCATGCCTGTCATCGCTTGGTCGGTTCCCTGTGCATCTCGTTACTGAAGATTGGCGCCAATCCATTCTTCAGTGGTTAACATAGCAGTTTTACCTCCTCTTCCTCTCAGTCAAGGGCACAAATGTCATCATCATCATCGTCATTCCAACCTGAAGACCAAATGTCACCCAATAAACAGACCACTCTATATAATCCATATTCCAAAGAGCTCTTTGATGACACAATGCGGTTGGGGTCAGAAGGCATTTCAAAAGGCCAAAGAGGATGATTTAGTCTGCTCTGATGCCCAATTGCCATGACATCTTCTGCCTCTACCACTTCCAAGCCCAAGTGGTCCTCTGCTGCCGATGTGCCAGAGCAGCATCGGCAAGCACCATCCCCAGTCCCAGACACTGTCGGACGATTCCCACCACCAGCAGCACAGTCTACACCTTCCCCTTACTCCAGTCTCACCTGCACGCCGTACAGCAGCCAGTTCACCAGCCAGCCTTCTATGTATCAGATGTTGGAGCATAAAAAATGCTTTCACCCCAGCTATCCCAAAGCCAAAAGCCTGAATGTCGGCATTGCCAGGCTGTTGGCTTTGGAAATGTTGCCTTTCCGGCTGGTGGACACAGATGGGTTCCGCCAAATCATGGCCCTGGCATGCCCCCAATATCAGATGCCGAGCAGGCATTTCTTTGCCAGAAAAGCTATCTCTGCCCTGGCCCGCCATGTTGCAGAAAAGATCTCCAGGCTGTTGGCTGCATCTGTGTCCACCAAAGTTCATCTCCCTAAAGACACATGGACTAGTAAGTACGGTCAAGGGTGTTACATCTCACTGACTGCTCACTGGGTGAGTTGGGTGAATGACAGTGCCTCTGATGATGGGTCTCGGCGGACACTCTTCCACACTGCTGGAATGGAGCAGAGTCCAGATCCCCAACCTCAACGGGTAACATCACATACCAAGAGAAACCAGGTCATTCTGAAATTAATGTGTCTTGGAGACCGTCAACACACAAGTAAAGAGCTGTGGACAGCTCTGCACACTCAGACCGACCAGTGGCTGGGTGCTAATGTTGTGTGCGAAAATGGGAGAAATCTCCTTGCCGCCCTTAGGATCGGTAGACTTACGAACATCCCTTGCCTGGCACACATCCTGAACCTGGTTGTGCAGAAATTTCTCAAGCGCTACCCGGGTCTTAACTGTCTGCTGAGGAAGGTTCGAGGTCTTAGCTCACACTTCTGGCGTTCGCACCCTGCTTCGGCACGACTGGCAGTGTTGCAGCGTGATCTGGGCCTCCCCCAACCGTCTCATTGTTGGCGTAGCAACATGCTGGACTTCCACTCTTCACATGCTCCAGCGATTGTGGCAGCAGCATAATGCCATTATGCAGTATGAAGTGTTGCATGGCCTCACGAGCAGTGGTGTGGACCTCGGGATGTTGAGTCATAGAGAGTGGAGTCAGGTGAAGGATCTCTGCAACATCCTTGACAGTTTTGAAGATGCAACTAAAATGGTCAGTTAGGACGATGGCATTGTCAGCATGACCATTGTGGTCATATTTTTACTGGAACAAGCATTACACTCTCTGCAGCAGCAGATCCTGGTAAATATGGAGGAGGATGAGGCGGACACAGAGCCTTACTCGCCATCGGATGTAGAAGGCCCAACTGTTTCCCAATTGTATCGGTCTTCTTTAGGCAGTGGTTCGAGGTCCAGGGCGGGTGCAGGATGGCAGTTCAGCTCACAGAGTAGAGGGCATGACGCTAGCCAGGCCTCTGGTGATGGTCAGGATGAGGAAGTGGAGGAGGATGATGAGGCAAGGGTGGACACCACCAGTACCAATTACTCTTCATTGGTAAGAGGTTGGCACAGATTTCAGGAGGAGGAAGAAGAGGAGGAAGATCTGGTTAGTGCCCCTTGCCCCAGAGGCTTGGGAGATCCCGGAAGCATCTCATACATGAGTGCGTGGATGCTACATCACCTGCAAAATGATCCACGCATCAATGCAATCAAAATTAACAGCGATTACTGGTTGGCCACCCTTCTTGATCCACGTTACAAATCAAAAGTGAGCAATTTCCTTCCACCCACACAAATGAACAGTAGAATGCAGGAATTTGAGACAGTGCTCATTGACCAAATCAAGACATCTGTTGCGTCTTCTTCACATTATAATGTCACGGTGGAACAATGTCAACAACATGCCAGCAGTAGAATGGCAAGTATCCGCTGCAGCAGCAGGCAGTGTGGCCAAAGCGTACTGGGTGACATTTTTCACTCGTTTTTCACCACCTCACCAATGCCTGCAAGGCAGGGCAGCATTCAGACACACAGAGACCGCCTTAAGAGCATGGTCTATGACTACCTGCGACTCACCACCAATGTTTTTGGACTTGGTCTGGACCCATTCAGCTTCTGGGTGTCCAAAATGGATGAATGGCCTGAGCTTGCTTGACGCGCCATACAAATTTTAGCCTGCCCGGCAGCCAGCATTATCTCAGAACACACCTTCAGCACAGCTGGCGGGGTGATAACTGAAAAACATATCTGTCTTTCCCCGAGAATGTGGATAGTTTGACATTTATCAAAATGAATCAAGCATGGATCTGTGAAGATTTTGTTACCCCGGTTGCCAATGTCACCGACTAGTAAACAGTAGCACGTCTTCTTGACAATGTAAAATACACATTCCATCAGTCATCTATTAATATCAGTCATCAATCAGTCTGCAGTAATCATCTATTAACCGCTTTAGGCCCCACATAGCCGAATCAAATGGGGCTCCCGCACATTACTACTTCCTGTTTTTTAACATATTTGTGGGCCCCTTTTTGATTAGGGCCCATGACAGGAGTACTACTCGTACTGCCCTGTTGGCACCCCTGGAGGTAGAAGCTGCTATGGGGCCCTGCATCCTGAGGTATCCCAAAAGCCCCTTTGTCATCATAAGAAGACACTAGTATTGGAAATGGCATATGGTAACTGGCACGGGTCCCAATAGGGCAGTACTCCTTTCAGAACTTGAATTTTTTAGTGCTTGCTCATCACTAGTGTTCACCTCTAATCTCTTTGAAAGTTGTTCTGGGCTCTTTGGTTGCCATCCATTTTAGCTATCTCATACATTTTCCTCCTGTAGTCAAGTCCAGGAAGGTTGGGTTGTCTACAGTCCTTAAACTTATGAATAATATGTGCAACTGTAGTAACAGGAACATCAAGCTGTTTGGAGATGCTCTTATAGCATTTACCTTTAACATGTTTGTCTATAATATCCTTTTTAACATCCTTAGACAACTCTTTCTTTAGCTTTCTTTTTTTCAGTGTTGTACACACCATAATACCAAACAGCACTGTGACTACATTTTACCTTTAAAATAGGCAGATTGACATCACAAGTTTGAAGACACCTGTGATGCTATTTACAGATCACACCTTAGTTTAACATATCCCTATGGTCATATTATTTTCAATCTTTTCTAGGAGCAACATCTTTTTCATCCAGACCAGTTTCATTATTTTATTTTTTATTTTTCAGTTGAATCACAATTCAAATACAATGTCTGATTTCTATTTGTTGATTTTCAGTATTTAAATGTTTTATTACTTTGACAGTTTAAAGTTATTTAGAACTTATTGTTCTAAGTAGGTATATGGCAGGTGCTCATGAAAGGGGAATCAATCCAGAGATCCAGATCCATCAATCCAGAGACTAGATAGTGATCAAGGGCATACCACCTAGGTGCTTTTAAGGAAGATAGAATTTATTTGTGGACATTTTTCCCTCATAACATATGTAATATTTAGTGATATAGTAATAAACAACACAATCAAGATATGGCGTGAAGACAATGTGGCAGAGCCTTCTTCAGTGTGTTGTCTGGAGAAAGCAGTAGAGAAAGCCTGGAGAAGCTGGACGTAACATAAGATATGTTTTGCAAGAGAAATGTCCACAAATAAATTATATCTTCCTTAAAAGCAACTAAGTGGTGTGCTGTGGATTACTACATAGTCAGGTTATTTTAGTGACCACTCTGGGTTTTCTTCTTCTTAATGGAAGGGTAAGGCTATGTTCACACGGCTTATCTGCGGGACGTAATTTCGTCCCGCAATTACGTCGTGTGGCCTGGGATGGGGCGGGAGCGGGGGGCCGGCACCTCGCCGGCCCATTGACTTGCAGGACCAGCGGCACGTATAAGCCGCTGGTAATTCACATGTCAATTATCTCCCCCCACAGCGTATTCGCCGAGCAGGGAGAGGAGACGTAATCCACAATTCTCTATGAGAATTGTGGATTACCGTAGTTACTAGGACGTATTCAGCCCGTAATTTGCGCACTCCGGCGCGTAATTACGGATTGAAATACGTCCAGGATTAAGCCGTGTGAACATGGCCTAATAACAGTTTTGTCCCTTGTCTTTACACGTTATGTTCAAAATATTCCAATGTCTATCACTTCGGAGCAATAAATAAAATCCAGCTTTATTCAAGTCATAATAAAATCCAGAGACATGAGATGACACAAATGGCAGATAATCTTCACGTTTCGAGACTGTGTATAGCATTTAATCATGGCTACCAACCATGGGACGATACCAACAATAAATATACTGTACATGTACTGGTTAGAAGAATACTCACATATGATGAAAATGCAGATCATGCCATGATAGAATTCACTTTGGCTCAAAATCTGGTCCATCCATCAGCTGGGCTGGTACCAAACCAGGACCCAAAGGAGAAAGGAAATACCATGCAAAAATCCAAGATGCTACTAAACTGAATCTACACCCAATCTAACAGTACATAAATTGTTATGAGTTATGTGGTGTATATTATCCAATACACCCAGAGTGATTTGAAATATGTGGGTTGCTCAGTGGAAGAATTAAAAAGACGTATTCTTGAGTGTTTGAATGATATTTCTCAATCAAATAATCACAGTAGTTCTAACTCAGCAAAGTAATTTATTGATGTCATGACTCTCACAGTAAGGCTATGACTACACAGCAAAGAGAACATGCGTCCAACACCCACCACCAGTTTTTTTTGCAAAAACCAGAAGTCAGATTCCGTATTTCCAGCGGCCCATTATAATGGGCCGCTGGAAATCCATAATCAGTCCAGCGGAATATACAACATGTTCTATTTTTTGTTGGACGCTTTATGGTTTAGGAAAACGTCAGTAAAAAAATCTGTTCTGTGAGACAGCACAGATTTTCTATTGAGGGCTACACAGCGCTGGGTATTGTCGTTTTTTCAGTGAATCCAAAATACTGAATCCGCTGAAAAACCAACCACAATCTAGTGCTGTGTAGATATAGCCTAATACCTTTACTGTTTATGGCACTGAAAAAATCAGTTACACAGCAAGAGGTGGAAATAAAAAACAGCTTTTACATAATACGGAAGCTTACTGGATTGTTGCTTAAAGGGGTTTTTCCACGATGTAATGTTGACGTGGGATCCTCCAAAATGGGTATTTAATCACTTTTCTAAATACAGGCAGTCCCCGACTTATGACGTTCCGACTTATGTCTGTCCCCTAGTTACGAACGGTGACCGGAACGATGCAAGCCTGGGACAGCTGACAGCGTCCGAGCGCTGCCGTGGCCCAGGCGCTGTCAGCGATCTTTGCAGCTGCATGCGACTCCTGGGAGCGCATACAGCTGACTCTCCGGTCTGCGTCTGGGCACTGCCATGGCCCGGGCACCGGCGGGGATTGCTTCGGTTGTATGCGACTCCTCCCAGAGCGCATACAGCAGAAGACTCTATTGCGGAGCAGAGAGCGAGCGCTCCCTGCTCCACAACAGAGCTCCGGAAGGCCGAAAGCAGACATGCGACCTTCCGGAGTCTCCGCCGCAAGTAGCGTGCGATGTCATCACGCTGCCTGCGCAGCCTGATGACATCACCGGCCTGTGCTAGAAGACCGAGGGTGAGGTAAGCCTCGGAGCAGTGGGGGAGCAAGGTAAGTATTTGTATTTGTTATTTTTTAATAAGCCCTATCTATACTTATCTATGGGGGACATACCTGCCTATACCTATCTATGGGGGACATACCTGCCTATACCTATCTATGGAGGACATATACCTGCCTATACCTATCTATGGAGGACATATACCTGCAGGGCCGCCAACAGAAATTTCAGGGCCCCCGACAGCTGAAGCATCAGGGACCCCCCTCCTCCCATCAAACCCCGCCCCCAGCAACCCGACCTCCCCGCCCAAGCATTCCCACTGCCCCGCCCCCAGAAAAAATGCAATTGCGTCATGTAGTGTAGTGTAATTGGTACCATTTTGCGTTAGATGCCACTTTTTATCCCATTTTTTGGGGGACATAAAATTACCAAAATAACAATTTTGGCATTTGGAATGCATCTGCATAAATATTTTATTTTAATAGATAGGACTTTTATGGATGTGGCACTACCAGAAGTGGGTAACTTTATTTTTTTTAATTTATAAAATGGTGATACTTTTATAAATTTACTTTAATATAAATATACTTTTTATTTTACACTTATACTTGTAATCCCCTTAGGGCACTTGGCAACTAGGTGGTTGGATCACTTGTAAAACATTCTTAAAATTCAGTACATTTTGCAGATGGGTGTAACAACATGGTGCTTCTATTACTTCCTGCCTGATGCAGGAAGAAACAGAAGCACTAACATGGCAGCTTTGGAAGCCTTCATTAGGCTTCATGCTGCCATGGCAAATGCTCGTCACCCTGGAATCTCGTTGTGGGGGAAGTAAACAGTAAAGAACGGTGCACGACATCTAAAGAGTTAAACAGCAGGTATTGGAGTCTGCTGTGAGCCCGCGCCATACTTCCTTACCCACAGTATGATGTATTCATACGTCAAACTTTTAATAAAACTTAAAGGCCTCTACACAGGTTAGACTTTAATGGCATTTCATAAAGATATACCACCAAAGTCTAATAGGTGCAGGTGCCACCTCTGGAACCTGCATCTACCAGGGAACTGGCCCCAGAGATGTTGGCTCATAAATGGAGAGCTGATCACACCTGTGCATAACTCTCCATTCTGTTCTATGGGAGTTACAAGTACAGTAGAACACACTACTCACCAATTTCTGAGCAAACATTTCTGGTGCCAGTTCCTGCATCTACCAGGCATTGATGATATATCCTATTGATATGCCAATGCATATCTATGCTGTTTTAGGAATTATGGGTATGTAGTTACCTTAAGGTAATATTTACATTTTACTATAAGCATTTACTCACTATATACACATTCATAATGGTTATGTACTGTACATGCATATATACAACTTCACTGCTTATATTGACATATAAATACACTAAGGGTATGTTCACACGGCGTGTTGGGTCCGTGTGAGCAGACGTTCTTAGATGCATGTTTGGGGCCATCTAGACTGACCCAAACACGCATCTAACAATGAGCAGTGTGATTTTACACTGCTCACAATGTACAACACGCCTCAGTGTTCAGATGAGTGATCACCGATGCGTGTTTACTTGCATCTTTCGGATCTGTTTCAAGAATTGACATGTCAATTCTTGGAGCACACACGTATATATATATATAAATATATATATATATATATATATACACACACACACTCATTTGTATAGGTAAATAGATAAGTATATTACTACATAAATGCAGAATTTGGAATATATACACAGTGCAGTGTTATATAATGTTGCACACTTCTAGTGCTAAACTGATGCCATGGACTATAACCTTGTACAATGGAGTTGGGGAGCAGAATAGGCATCTGGCAAGGAAGACACTGGCATTTTTCTTCTTTTTACTTTTTCTTTAAATCCACTGCTGGCACTTGAATATGTAAACCATACTGGACACAGGGATTTTCACAGCTAGTCAGCGTCACATCTACACTGCTGACAGGCTGTGAAGGGTTAAGTACTGCCATGGGGGGGGGGGAGAAGGGGGAGGGCCACAGTCCTGTTTCTTCCTTGTTCCCTGTTATTTACAATCAGGAGTCAGCAGAGGTCTGCTCAAAACTGACCCCTATCACAGAGAAGTGGGGATGATGCAGGGCAGCAGCCACTTGTGACGATTAATACTGCTGCCCGACTCTGAAAGAAAGGAGAGCTCCCATGGCTGTGAGGACACAAGCTTCCCGGACTTTATAACAACCGGGCTGCAGCTACTGAACTTTTTTTTAACTAAAAAGGTAGCCGGCCAGGCAGCATCCCCCTCCCTCCCTCCCTCATACAGCTGGGGCTGTTGGCGGGTCACTATAGAGAGAGGGCCCAAGCTCCTAGTTACAATCAGCCACACTTAATTATTCACTTACTTCTCCTGCACTGCGGGAGAGTGGGGGCCCCTCCTCTTTTCCCTAACGCGGCGGCGGAGCTGTCGTTTGTCGGGCCCCCCTCTCTTCCTGCCCCCACGCGTCTGGCCAAAGGGGGATGCAGGAAAATTTTAGTCAGTGAAGCCCCGGGCCCACTGGGGGGGCCCCACTTTTTTTTAAATTTATCTTTCCCTCCGGGAGCAGAGAGAGGGGGGGGCACGCCTATCTAGGGGGGACATACCTCCCTTACTAATAGGGGGGACAAACCTCCCTATCCCTATCTATGGGGACATTCGGCCTATCCTATCTATGATGGACATCCTCCTTACCTATTATGGGGGACAATACCTCCTATACCTATCAGGGGGACATCCCTGCCTATACCTATCTTTTGGGGGCATACCTACCAGGGGGGCTCCCTCCTACCTACCTATGGGGACTCCCTCCTATACCTATCTTTGGGGGACAATACCTCCTAGGGGGGACTAACTCCCCTTTCCCTGCTAGGGGGCACAAACTCCTAGGGGGAAATACCTGCTTATCCTTATGGGGCCCTATACCTGCCTATACCTCAGGGGGACATATTATAAAAATAATAATAATAATAATAATAATAATTAAAATAATAATTTCTTTATTTTATATAGCGCCAAACTATTCCGCAGCACTTTAAAAATTAAAGGAAAAAGTACAGACTTTAAAACCATTAAAAGACTTAAAAATAGACACAAGGTTTGGGGGCCCCCGTCGTGAGACTTACAATCTTTTAGGGGGTATGGGGAAACAAAGGTGAGAAGTCCCTGTTTACAATGGTCCGCCTTTTTCATAAATAGGGTGGTTTTACTGAAAAATGGATGAAACTGCCCCCTCAATACAGATAAGTGCCTTGAGGCCCCAGTAAAGGGGACCCAATTTTGTGATACGTTAGGGATCTTGGTAGGCCGACCCGGAAAGAGGTTTAGGGGCCCCCTTAAAAATATGGGGGTTTTGAATGTGCCTGATCGCCCGCGGTACATACCAGAGAACTGGTCCCCGTGTAAAACTTGGAGAGGGATGGGGGGTTTTGGGGGATTATGAGTGTACCCCGATAAACAGCAGCAGAGCGGGGGGAGCGGGGCAGGTGGTAGACAGAGACGAGGGAGGTGATGTAGGGGGGTGCAGCATTGTGGAGAGCTTTATGGGTGAGAGTGCTGAGTTTATACTGTATCCTGTACTGAATGGGAAACCAGTGCAGTGATTAACACAGGGTGGAGGCATCAGTATAGCGGCTAGAGACAAAGATGAGCCTGCCTCCTGCATTCAAGACAGATTGGAGAGAGTTTGCACAAAGGGAGACCGATTACCTGCCTATACCTGCTATGGGGGACCAATACCTGCCTATGAGTGGACATATACCTGCCTATACCTGCTATGGGGGACATATACCTGCCTATACCTGCTATGGGGACATATACCTGCCTATATTTACACACCATACACACCATACATATACACCATACATATACTAAATATATTGGTTCCGACTTATATACAAATTCAACTTAAGAATAAACCTACAGTCCCTAACCCGTATGTAACCCAGGGACTGCCTGTATTTGTGATTACAAAAAGTGAAGCCTGTGAGAGCCACAGCACTGCTCAGTCCCCCTTAGTTACCTGAAAGTTTACATTAGACACGACCAGAGGAGCTGACAGGAGCTGATCTGGCCATGCTTGCTTGTTTGCACTTCTTATCTGATGACAGGGAACATGAAGGAGCTTTCAAGGGGCTGGGGAGAAAGTGCAGTGTATTAGTCTGTCTGCTGTATAGAGAATCCACTGTTGTAATGTTATTATTTGAGTAAACTTTTGAGACACTCCCTTCTTCCTCACTCTCTGCTTACCCCCCTCCCTCACCCCTGTAGGGTTCTTGACTCAACATGATTTGTTTATATTCTCCCCTGAGCTGATAAGGAGGTAAAGAACTCACGTCGTGGCAAAACCCCTTTAATACAATCTGGCCACGAGGGTTAAATCATATAAAAGAAATAATGGTCCACTACTAATATTATGATTTGCTTTATTGTTGATTTTATTAATATTTTGTTTTCAACATATAAACATGTTGCTGAATCATTATATTGCATTACCATGTCCATACAGATTATACTTTGTATCCATTAGTTTAGCTCATTCTTACTGTTCTCCTGCTTACTGCTGGCCAGTTGGTTTCTATTGATGGGAGTGGCAGCGTCATGTGTACTATATATGTGGGGTGTATCTTTGACTTCTAGCACATCATTCCTCATCATCTCTACCACTCTTTCTTTCCTCCTTTGAGGGAAGGGTTGGGGATTTGGTTGCAGGTTTATTCCCCACTTTAATGATTAGCTGTAAACATTTAGGCAAGAGTAAACAAAGACTATTACCAAATACATTGTTGTTCAGATTTTCCATCCCTTTAGAGGTTGAGCAGTTTTTATCTCCTGCTTGTATAAGCAAGTTTCCCTAAGTTATTGGCCATTTCTCTCTGCTCTAATTGCACTCCCAGCTGCATCTTATCAGCAGCAGAGGAGCTTGTTTATTTATGTTACTGACACACTCGATCCCTTTAGAGCTCTATAGCCTTCTACCCTGCTGCTTAAACCCTTCTATTTGAAACATCCCTCTACCAGGCTCAGCTAGGAATAGCAGAGCTGATATGCCAATCACTGCTGAAGAACTGCCCATAGACTAACCAGAAAGAGGGAGTCTGAAGCTGGCTGCATAGAGCAGGCTCTATGAAACAGCATAGTGAGAACACCCCTATAACTCTCAGAGGAGCTACTTAAAGGGCCACTTTTTCTCTTAGTTTATTAGAGAATGATTTAATGTACATAACAGTGTCAGTAATTTTGCTAACCTGAAGCCGAATATAGGATTTCTGCCTGAAGCAACAGTGTTCAGTTTGGTTATGTAACCTGCATTGGCTAAAAGACACTGTGCTTTTGAAACTGGGTTGAAATTAGTGTCTCTTTGCATTCCTATGTGACTGACTTTTAACCTCCTACAGGAATACACAGAAAGATTTATTTCCAGGTCACACAACCATGCTGTGTGTTTCAGCTTCACAATGTGCAGGTCACATGACCCAGTTGCAACAATGAGAAATCCTATATCTAGATGCAATTAAGCAGACTTACTGGCATTGCTGTTTACTTAAAGGGGTTGTCTCACTACAAAGAATAGCTTTCAAATTGTAGGGAACACAAAATAAAGACATTTTCCAAATATATTGCTTTGTTCCTCTGTTTTCCCTAAGGAGATACAAATAAATTTATGACCTCCCTGGCTATTTCAGTTCCCCCCATAACCAACCTGTAAACAATCTCCCCCTGCTATTGTTCAATGAGATAACAGTGAGGGGAGTCATCACACAGGTCTGGGCGGGTTTTCCACAGTGTCCTTGCTGCCAGGCAGTAAAAAGCTTGATTTTCTCAAGTAAACAGAAACTGTAATTAGGGCTTTTTGTTAGAGGGATCAGATAAAAAGGGTCTGTGAGCAGTTTGAGAAGCTAATCTGATCTAATTAGCAACTGAACAGGCAGGGAGCTGTACAAGCATGGAGCTTATGCAAATTAGTCAGTCTGAACCAGGGAGTGACCGAGTATTTCATTCATGCATCCTTTGAAACCCTGTAGGGAGACAACTCCTTTAAAATAATTTTCTAATGAAAAAAAACCTAGAGAGGTCCTTTAAAGCTTGTAGGACTAAACATACAATCTGTTACTGGGTATTCTATTCTGTGCCATTTATAATGCCATAATACTATAAAACCATAGTAATGGTGTCTTCTGTAGTAATAAGACCATTGGGCCCCACTGGACACCTGGACATATGTACAAGTGTTTCATCGGAACTCTCTTTTGTTATGAAAATACTGTTTTTCATTAATTTACTTTATCTCACCAATCATGTATCCAGGTACTCAAAATGTTCTTATTATCTTGTTTTATATTCCAGATAGATCCATATGTAGTAAAACAGCTAGAAACGCATTTTGTAAATCATAAAGCAAGAAGAGATAACTCATCATCACTGTGGGATGATCTACAGAGGGGAGTAAGTATGGATTATTTATTTACAAATATTGTATACAACCCCTGGGAAATATTATAGGAACCCCAGGTGTTTTACTTTATAGGAAATAAGCAAATCACAGATTCAAGACAAAACTATTTTAGCTTTAAGAAACATGCCTGAACAAAGTATATTACTTTAATAGCACATTTTTTCCAGATAAAGAGGAGAAAAATATTGGATCAATGCTGAGGAAAATTAAAATTACTTTATATTTTGCATGTCTGAAGAAATATAAAAAAGTCTAAAAAAGCAGATTAGTTTGCAGATAAAAGGAAAAGTACTTTAAGGCCTTAATGAGCAGTGAACTTATAAAACTCCTTTGATATGGGAATCCAACATGTACTACTATTGAAAATTAAAGGGGTTCTCACAAATGTATTATATTAAACCTTGTAATTCATACTGTAATGAGTCTATACAATATATGGGTTTCTCTATTTGACTTAAATTATTGATATCAATTTAATACTCGTATAATGTAGTACAAAAGTATTGTAATAAATAGTACAAGCAATCACAATCAAGCCCCTTAGGGTGGCTACAAATTACTGTAAAAAAGTAAATAAATTATTATTATTATTATTATCGTTTATTTTGGAGCGCCCCCTTAAATTCCAGGGCGCTGTACATTTCAGGCGGGTACTAAATAACATTGGTCAGACAATTACAAAGTGAAAATTAATGACTAACAACGGGTACAGAGGGAGAGGGGTCCCTGCCCGGAGGGCTTACAATCTTACAGGAAGGGTAAGAGACGAAGTGAGGGGCAGACATGTTTGGGGGGGGCGGAGGAGTGCAACACGGTTAATGTTGGTTATAGGCAATCCTGAAGAGGAAGTTATCAGGTTACGTTTGAAGCCGGTGAGAGAGGGGGAGAGTCTGAGGTGTTGGGGCAGTGAGTTCCAAAGTATGGGGGAAGCACGAGAGAAGTCTTGGAGACGGTTATGTGAGGAGGTGATAAGAGGAGAGCAGAGGAGAAGGCCCTGTGAGGAGGGGAGGTTGCGTGAGGGGAGGTATTTAGAGATTAAGGCAGAGATATATGAAGGGGAGAGGTTATGTAGAGCTTGTAGGTCAAAGTTGCTAGCTTGAACTGGATTCGCTGGGCAATAGGTAGCCAGTGAAGGGATCAGCAAGGGGAGAGGCAGGGAGTAGCGAGGAGAGAGGTGAATCAGACGGGCAGCAGAGTTAAGGATGGTTTGGAGGGGAGCAAGGGTGCAAGCTGGGAGGCCACAGAGGAGGATGTTGCAGTAGTCGAGGCGGGAGATGACAAGGCATGGACCAGCATTTTGTGCTTTCAGAGTTAAGAAATGAGGGGATTCGGGAAATACTTTTAGGTGGAGTGACAGGCAGAGGTGAGGGTTTGGATGTGCGGTTTGAAGACAGATTGGAGTCAAAGTTATCCCAAGGCAGCGGACTGTGGTGCTGGTGAGAGAGTGTAGCCATTAACAGTGATAGAAAGATCGGGGGGAGAGATGGAGGGGGGACGGTGGAAGAAAAATGAGTTCAGTTTTCTCCACGTTTAGTTTTAGGAGACGGGAGGAAATGGATGAAAGACAGTCAGGGATCCGGGAGAGAAGAGAGGTGACATCTGGGCCGGAGATGTAGAGTTGGGTATCATCAGCATATAGGTGGTATTGAAAGCCGTGTGATGCTATGAGCTGACCGAGGCCAAGAGGTAGATAGAAAAGAGTAGTGGCCCAGGAACTGACCCTTGGGGGACACCAACAGAGAGAGGCCGGGGGAGGAGGTGGAGCGAGAGTGAGAGACGATGAATGTCCGTTCATCGAGGTATGAGGAGATCCAGGAATGATCCAAGTCCGTGATTCCGAGGGAGTAGAGGATGTGTAGCAGGAGTGAATGGTCGACAGTGTCAAAGCAGAGGAAAAGTTAGGAGGAGAAGCACAGAGTAGTGGCGTGAGGCTTTGGCAGTTGCTAGGTCGTTGGGACTTTGGTTAGTGCGGTTTCAGTAGACTGGTGGGGACCGAAGCCCGAGTGGAGAGGCTCCAGGATAGAGTTGGTGGAGAGGAGGGAGGAAAGTTGAAGTTGGACGTTTCTGCTCAAGGAGTTTAGAGGCGAATGGAAGCAGTGAGATGGGGCGATAGTTGGACAATGAGGAGGGGTCAAGAGATGGGTTTCTTTAGGATTGGGGGTGATGGGCGCATGTTTAAATGAGGAAGGGGAAAATGCCGAGGTTAATGATAGATTGAAGAGATGGGTGAGGGCTGGGATGATAACAGCACTAAGGTCAGGATGAGATGAGATGGCAGTGGTCAAGACTAAAAGGTGGTGAGGTTGATTTGGACAGTAGAGAGGAGAAGCTTGTCAGGAGTGACCGGTGAGAAGCGAGTTAGGGGGGGAATTGTCATGAGCAGGTACAGAGGTGGGCTGTGGGGACACAGCAGGAATAGAGGTGGGCTGAGGGGACTGCGGGTGAAGCTTTGTCTGATGAATTTATTTTTTTATGTAAGTGAGCTCAAAAATCATCTGCTGAGAGGAGAGATGGGGAGGGGGTGCTGGTGGACGCAGAAGATAGTTGAAGGTGTTAAAAAGTTGTCTGGGTTGTGGGACAGGGAGGATATGAGAGTGGTGAAATAGTCTTGTTTGGCTGAGGTGAGTGCAGATTTAAATGTGTGTAAATGATTCTTTATATGAGGTGAAGTCAGTGGGGGAGCGGGGTTTTCTTCCAGCCCGGGGTTCGGCCCAAATCTGGAAGCTCGCCTCAGCTGTTTGGGGAGTCTGTGTGCCAGGGTTGTCTGTTCATTTTGCGGGGTTCTGTTGTGTGTGAGAGGGGCGACAGCATCAAGAGTGGAAGTGATTGTGTTGTGTAGAAATGTGGTGGCTGCGTCTGGATCAGCAAAAAGAGGATATGGTAGAGAGGGGAGCAAGAGAGTCAGAGAGAGTGCAACGGTTGAGGTTTTGTAGGTTCCTGGTGGGTGTACTAGATTTTGGTGGGAGGAGGGCAGGGTGGAGTGGTGATGGGGGAGAAGGTGAGCAGATTGTGGTCAGAGATAGGGAGATGAGGGGTTTGAGAGGTTAGATAGGGGGCCCAAAGGCGGGTGAAAATGAGGTACAGTGTGGGGTCCGTCTGTGGAGTGGCTCCAGAGGTCCACTGGGGGAGGCCAAAGGGAAAAGGAGAGTGACAGGAGGGTTTGTTAGTAGCGGATTTGGGTGTATCGATTGGAATGTTAAAATCTTCCCATGATAAGTGGGGATGTCTGTGGCAAGAAGTGGAGGAGCCAGGAAGCAAAGTGGTCAAGGAAGGTGGTGGCAGGGCCCGGGGGTCGGTATACAACAGCCACTTGGGGTTGGGGGGGGAGTAGATGCCGGACAGAATGCACCCGAAGGAGGGAGGGTGAGGAAGGTACTGGTGGAATGGAGAGAAAGGAACAGGTATCTGACAGAAGAAGGCCGACACCTCCGCCATGTTTACTGCCAGGGAGGGGGGGTGTGGGTAAACTTGGAGCCCACCATAGGAGAGTGCAGCAGGGAAGTTGTGTCAGTGGTGTCAGCCAAGTTTCTGTTAATCCAAGGAAGGAGATTGCGTGAGATGAAGAGGTCTGGATGAAGGGAAGCTTGTTCACACAGAACGTGCATTCCAGAGGGCTCCAGACATGGGGATTGGTGCTGCAGGGGTGAGGGGGATGGTTTTGAGGTTTGTGTGGTCTGTAGGAGATGCCTGAAACCACAGTGGGGATGCGCTGAGGTGGCCCTGGATTGGGAGATATGTCCCCGGCAGCGAGGAGAAGCAGTAGAGGTGAGGAGGTGTGTGTGGGATAAAAGGAAAAGGTGGTGTGTGGGTTTTTTGAGAAAGGTCTTAATGTTGTGGAAAGGTGAAGAGTTAGGTCAGGTGTGAGGTAAGACAGAAGGGGATATGGAATCCATTGCCCAGCGCGGGTGTCTGAGG
This sequence comes from Phyllomedusa bahiana, assembly GCA_025379985.1. NCBI lineage: Eukaryota > Metazoa > Chordata > Amphibia > Anura > Hylidae > Phyllomedusa > Phyllomedusa bahiana. The sequence continues at coordinate 192,404 of JAODAL010001448.1, forward strand.
GGAGACAAGGAGTTTGATGATTAGGCAGGCAGTGATGATTGTGGCAGAGAGGTGCATATTGGGTGTTTGAGTGAGGAGCTGGGAAGGGTCTTGGTTACCTTTGGTTCACTTCTGGTTTCAATGCTGGTATTAATGCTACATATAGTACACTTAAGGAGTAGCACTTAAAGGATGTTGCACTGACTGACTAATAAATAATACAAGTTTTAAAAAAATACACAAAGTAAAGCATTTAAAAAAAAATTCCTTTACCATATTAAAAAAATAAAAAAGTTATATAATTGTTCTTTAAAAGTCCGATCTAATGTTTTAGTCACACACTGAATGCCCTAAAAACAGATAAAATACCCAAAACCAGAATTGTGTTTTTTCTGTCATCCTACTTCCCCAAAAAAGTGGAATATAAAGTAATCAAAAAGATGTATGCACTTCAAAATGGTACCAATAAAAACTACGCCTATTTTTGTAAAAATAATCACATAGGTCCTACAGTGGAAAAAGTAATTGGTCTCAGTTTATGGTGATGCAAAGCAAATTAATTTTTTTTTCTTTTATTATTTTTATTAAGAAAGGCAGAATTAAGGTGAAAACTATATCAATTTGGTCTCACCTGAATTGAATTGGTCTACAGAATAAAGATAATGAGCCTCATGCATGAAAACTGTCTAGGTCTTTCCTTGTTGCCCATAGCAACCAATCAGAGCTCCCCTTTAATTTTTTTAGAGCACTATATGAAATGAAAGCTGAGCTCTGATTGGTTTCTATGGCCAACAAAGAAAGTCTTAGACCCAGACAGTTTTCATACATGAGGCCCAATATGTCACTTAAACTCCAAGGTGAGAGTGAGACTGAGGTCCATGCTGATAAGAGGGGAAAGTATATACAGCAGACAGGAAGGCAGGGTGGTGATGAACCATTCCTGCCTCTTCCCTGGAGAAGTGCCTAGTTGTTGATTTATTATTCATTCACATAAAGGCACCTAAAAGCAGAGGAATGGGGGCACTTTCAGAAAAAAAATACCTGATCTAGAATTTAGAATTTAGAGGTTATGGAAGGATTAAAAGAAGTGGGTTATTTTTATAATAAATTTAAACTACCAGTGCCCTGACAAAAACATACTCCCCTCCTCTCTCACCTCCTTTCCAGCACTACTGTAAAATAAAAATAATGTTGGTAGGGGGGAGGTATGGGGTATCTTGCGGCAGCGGCCAACTGCGCCCTCACGTTGTCTGTGGCAAGCACCCGCACCCCCAGGTTCCACTGTACCAGCAGAAGGGGGTATGGGGTAAACTTGCCATTGCTCAGAGCAACTACCCTCACCTCCAGGTTCCCCTGGTATCCTCAGGTTCTTTCCGTATTGCGGGGAGAGGTGCGGGTGATGGGGTGATGGGGTGGTGCCGGCATCAATAACAGCAGACGACACATGTATTCTGGGGAACTTCAGGCTTTACTCACGGTACTCATCTTGTGGACGTTACATAGTTATGAGGCAAGGCACATGTCACTTAACACATTTTAGATCCTCTTTCTCTGGACACTTGGCGAATCTCTCAACCACTTTCTGGTTCCGACCCAGTCCAGCTGTGCAAGGTGCTGGCACTAGCCCTGACGACCATCCCAACCCAGCTGTGCAAGGTGCTTGCGCCTGGCGACACAGGACACACTCTATCCACTCAATGGGTCCCTTGACTCTTCCGGCAGTCCCCCAAACTGTCCACCTGCTTTCAACTAGAACTATATGCACCAACCATGCTTATACTCCTAACTCCTAAGGGGCTGACAGCCTCTTTCCTAAAACTGTCTGCCTAACCTCCAGCTATGCCCCTTTCAGCTCTCCTGATTGGCTGCTCGCCCTAAGGCTATGTTCACATGGCTGATTGACGGCGTAATTGCGGGACGGATTTCGCCCCGCAATTACAGCGTTGGCCGGGCCGCGGGGCCGGGGTGGGGGGAGGAGGAGAGGCGGCAGCTCGCTGGCCCCATAGACATCCATTATCGACAGCGCGTATCCCGCCGGTATAATGTGCATGTCACTTTCTCCCCGCTCCCGACATCCGGCGAGCGGGGAGAGAAGACGGAATCCATAGTTCTCTATGAGAACTGTGGATTACCGTAATGACTGGGATGGATTTCAGCCGTATTGAGCGCAGTACGGCGTGCAATATGGACTGAAATCCGTCCCAAAATCAGCCATGTGAACAAAGCCTTACAGTCCCAACTGTCACTCTGACTGACTCTCAACTGTCACCAACTGCAGCTTCCCCCTCAAGCTGGCCATCCTACTCCCTGGTTTCCCATGGCAACCCACTACAGCCCGCTGGCCCCATAGACATTCATTATTCTCGCGTGTATACACCGTGAATAATTGACATGTCACTGCTCTCCCCGCTGGCCGTGTTGTGCAAGCGGGGAGAGGAGCCGAAATCTATAGTTCTCTATGAGAACTGTGGATTACCGTTATGACTGGGACGTATCTCGCCCCGTATTTCGCACAGTACGGCGTGAAATATGGTGCGAGATACGTCCCATTTTAAGCCGTGTGAACATAGCCTTACACTACCACTGTCCATTGTCTCCCACAGTTAGACTCTTGACTTCTAAGTATTGCAGCTGGCTCAAGACACGTTTAGGCTGCCAGTGCCGGACATCACCGTTTGGAAGTGATTGGCTCCGAGCTGTGATGGCATCAATGGTACATGATTGTCCATTTGATATTGATAGACAAGCGCGATGAACAGTTTTACAGTAATGTTGTCAATTGATCTTTTCTGATAGTAATCTTCTATTCCGTATCGATCATGTAAAACATTAATTTAGTTGACATTAACATTTTATAACTCTGTGTAATACATTTCCTAGTTCAAATGCTGTGGATTTAATGGTTCATCGGACTGGAATAATGAAATTCCAAAATCATGTTGCGAAGCAGATGAGAAGTGCACAAAAGAACATGTATTTAAAGAGGTGAGAAATACACATAAATATTTACAAGAACATTGTAAAGACAAAATAGCTGCCAAAACCTTCAAACAAAAATAAACAGGTAAAAACAATGGGGGACATGCATGATCGCCGTTTTTGCCGTTTTTCTGGCGTATAATGCACCTCTCGGTGCCGGCTCTGCTGTCGGACGCACCTCCCCTATGTGTTAGGCGCATTAGGTGAAAGCTTCGCCAATTTCTAATGCGCCCAACATAAAGGGGCCGTGCTGTGGGCATTCTGGGGCGGGACGCTCCACATGCGAAAACACAGACGCATCTAGGAACGCGGGTCGGCAAAGTGAGGCGCATTAAACCTCCGACAGGCAGACCAATTTCAATGTGGTCTGTCTGTCGGAGGCGTTGAAGTTTGCCCCGCATGTATGAGCGCACTTCGGCCACCGGCATACATCAGGCGCAGTTTTCACGGAAAAAAATGTGAAAACAGACACTTCGTCGCGCCGATCTTAATACATGTCCCCTAATAAGTTTAAAGTAAGGAGTCCACAATAAATCTTTTGGAGGGGCAGTGCCTATTTCTGACCTTAATCCCCTCAATCTACCTGAGCATTTTAAGTGTCCATCTTTGGCTAAATGCACAGCAGATTTTCCTTGAGAAGGAATGAAGTCAGTGGGCCTTATGTATGAAAACTGTCTAGCAGTAAGACTGTCTTTATTGCCCATAGCAACCAATCAGCGCTCAGCTTTTATTTTTCCAGAGCAATATATGAAATGAAAGCTGAACTCTGATTGAATGCTATGGGCAATAAAGACAGTCTTACTGCTAGACAGTTTTCATATATAAGGCCCAGTGCATTGCAACCACTGAAATACAGTATCTCACAAAGGTGAGTACACCCCTCACATTTTTGTAAATATTGTATTATATCTTTTCATGAGGCAGCACTGAAGATATGATACAATGTAAAGTAGTCAGTGTACAGCTTGCATAACAGTGTAAATTTGGGGTGCCTTCAAAATAACTCAACACACAACTGTGATGAATATGGAATATAATTTGATCCAAGTCGAACACTGGATCATGAGAGGTTAGTGGAAGCTAAATGCTCTCAATCAAGATAGGAAGTAAGCCCCCACCAGGGGGCTCTGCCTCAAAGAACTTTCATTATTTATTTCACATGTTATGACAGACTTTAGGGAACCAAGGAAATGGTTATTTCAAAGTGTGAATTTGACCAAAGACCCAAGCCACTTTTTTAGGGCCATGATTTTTAAAACGAATTAGGGGATTACTAAAATATCAACCCACAACCTTTTTATATGGGAAAGGAAAAAAAAAGGGGTTTCACTCCCTTTTTTTCCCCAAGTAGGGGAAGATAGGGAAAAAGGGCTACTAGAAAGCTGTGCAAAGCTTTTTTGTATAAAAACATACCTAGCACAGCCGGGTCCAATGATATCAGTGCTACCTTTCGGCCCTTTCCCCAGAAATTGGGCCCCTTTTGAGGTTATAGGCCCAAAAACTTTCAGCCCAAAAAGGGCGGGGGCACGACCACCTTAGGAAAGAGCAGGGTTTTTGAGCAGAAACAGGGGTTTGTTTTTTGGAAGGGTTTTAAAGCCGTAAGTATATCAAAAGGGAAACCCAAAGGGAACTCCCCCTTGTGCCCAAAACCCCCCTTTTGGGGGCAACACACCCTGAACCAAAACCGGGTGCCCTTTTTTAAATCTACTTTTTTTCTATTTGTAACCCACACTTGTAATTGCATTTTTGGACTTTTAAAAAACTGTATTTTTTTTATGCAGTCTTGTCTATTTTTCCCTTTAAAAAGCAATTAAAATTTTCAATTAATCTTGGCCCCTTTTCCCAATCTCGCCCCAACAAATCCATACTCCTTGCTCTCATTTTACATTATCCCCGCCCCCAAGAGGTTTTCTACCAGATATAATCTCAATAACAGACCAGGATTATATCTAACGAGTAACTTGTGGCAGTCTACTGGGCTGGAAAATTCCTGTTTTACTGGTGATAGTGAAAAGTGACATAGTCGAAAAGTCACCCACCCTTTTTCATTGATCTAGGCCCTAGCATCATTTTTTTGGTGTGGGCCTAGAGAAATGGGAAAAAATCAATCCGATCAGCAAGCTACATACAAGCATAAATAAACCGACATTCACGCACTACGATTAAGGTGTATTACCGAAATACGTCAGTGCGGTGATATCTTGTGCTCTTGGAGCAGACACTTGTACCATGTGCTGTTTTTAAGCATGAATTATGAATAAATAGTATATTTTTTACTACCTTCAATTTTTGCCCGGATCATCAGGGCAGGGAAATACGGGGTTTTATTATGTTTTAAAAATGCAAAGTAAAAAGGGGGTTCTCTCACCGGGGTTAAAGGTTTTGGACAAGGGTTTTCCCAAATGTCAAAAACCACTGCAACAAAATTTAGTACCCCCAAAAATTAAAAATGGCAAATTGGCCTAAATTTGTCAATATTTTGTGTGGCCACCATTATTTTCCAGCATTTCCCAAACCCCCCAATAAAATTTTCAAAAGAGGTTTAAATGGCCACGGGAATTTTCATTTCCACTAAACCTTTAAAAGAAATAAACGGACCCGGTGGATGTTAAGACCTTGGGGTCCTCCCCCTTCCATTGGGGATGCCCCACAGATGCTCAAAAAGGGTTTAAAGGACTGAACATGTTGGGTCAGTCCAAACCCCTTTACCCTAAATTTTTTTAAGAAAGGTTTTGGGGTTGTTTTGGAGTTTTTTTGGGGGTTTTTTTCCCATTTTGGGTAAAACTGCCCGCGCCTAAAAGCCGATAAATGCTCAGTATCCCACATTTACAGTTGGTATTCATGGTTCCCTCAAAACGGGTAACCTCCAACCCAGCACACTCAGGTTTCCCCCAAAACCTTTGACACCCCCCAAACCTATTTTTGGGACTGTAGCAAGAAAACATTTGTCTTGCCTACTTTTGGGCTGGTTTTTTTTTGAAAGCCCAAAAATTTATACAGTTTTGGCTTTTGGGTTTTTGAGCATTGACGGGGCCAAAACCCCCCAAACCACCCCCAACCTCTGCAAAATTTGTGGCACACGATACATCTTTTTTGAAAAAACAATTTCGGGGAATTTGTTTGCGAAAGGGCACTTAATTTCTTTTGGCCCGACCCATGTTGAGGCCTGTACTGAGTGGAACCTGCCCCTTGTTAAAAACCAAAACTCCCCCTTCGGCAGCCCCAGTTTCAGGGTTTGGATTTTTTTTATGGGCAAAGGTCATCTTTTTTTAGAGAAAAAGGGTTTTTTTTTTTAGATTCTCAAACTTCTTTACCGGAGGGCCATGTTGAACTCCTAGTGACCATTTAGAGAGTGTGAAAAAAAAACCCAAAATTTTAAAAAAACCTTCCCCAATTCCCCAACAAAAACCTATTAAAAACTAAAATCTCATGACACCGGAAGGGAAAATGAAAATTTTGGGCACATTTTTGTTTTTTTTTTCACTTTTTTTGCCAGTAGTTTAGACTTTAGGGCTGTGTTTTGAGTTATTTTGGGGGCACACAAAAATTTACACGGGTATAAAAAAGGAAACACTGACTACAAAACCCTTTGGTATAAAAGGGTGTCATATCTTTACGTTGTCCCATAAAAAAATTATTCAATTTTTAAAAAAAAATGAGGGGTTTACTCACTTTTGGAATACTTTCCTTCCAGAAATCGGGAAGTTTTTTTTTCCCCATCCAGTTATTAAATCTACTTTTTATCTATTGACAAAATTAATATTCAGCATAGTTTAGGGTATCGAATCAAAGTCCCCCACACGTAATAATCAGAGGCCCAGGGAAAAGCCATCGGGCCTATCCCAAAATGGGGAGAGAGATCCACGGAAACCCCCCACCCCCCAGGCTTAAACATTGCACAAAGAAAATGGTACAATGATTTCATCAGCTCTCCATGCATATACATTTAGAAGCAGATATAAAAGTATGTAATCCCATGGTCCTTCACCTTTTTCAGTATAGAGATTTGAATTTTACTTCTGTTTCTTTACATGTCACAAAACACATCACATGATGTTAAAAAAAAATCTTTTAAACCCCCAACCAATCCCCGAAAAGTATTTTAAAGACCAAAAAAATTTTTTTTTTTGTTCCTCTTTCATTTCAAATTTGTAGCTTTTTTATTTTTCAATGAAGCATTTTTTAAGACCCTTTTTTTATTTTGGGGACGGTTTTTTACTTTAGGGGGGAAAAGTTTTAAAATTTACCTTATTAAATTTGCTAATTTTTTTCAATTTTTAAAAAAAAACTTTTTTTTTTTTTTACAACCCTTCACATTTTATTTCTTAAAAACTTTTAAAATTTTATTCAAAAGTTATTTAACTTTTGTTTTAGGGTACCTAATTTTGTGAAGGGGTTTTTTTTGTATGTAATGTATCACAATTATTTTTTTTTTTTATTTTTTTTTATTTTTTTTAAATTTTTTGCAAATTTTTTTTTTTACACTTTTTTGTTTTTTTTTTTTTTTTTAAATCCCATGAAGATAACTGTTCCTTTTTTTTTTTTTTTTACTTAGTAATGTATTAGCAACTCAAAATCTAATACATTTAAATTTTTGTCCCGTCTGCCCCAGTCGTGGCAGGGCCCCTCCCCTCTGCCCCATCCTGGGTTCTTAAACCCGACCCCTGGGGGGACTCTAGTTCCCCCCTCGTTTTGGGGCCCGGTTTCCCCTTTAAACCCCGGGGGGGAAAACAGGAACCCTTTTTTGCGCTGCGGTGACGAACCGGTCGAAGGGTTAAAGCACGGGGGGCGGAGGTTTTCCCCCACAAACCCCCAAACGTCATTTTGCAAAGAAAAGCCCGCACCAGCCACGCCAAAAAACGGTGGGCGGGCCCCTTTAAGGTTAAAAATGCATATGAAAAAATGCTCCCAAAAAAAAACATCATTATTTAACCTCCAAAGACTTTGGGGGCCTGGTAATTTTTAAACCCCGGGTTTGTTTCCGGTGGGGGGCCCCCCCGGCCCGCGGCCACCGGGTTTTTTGGGAACCTTTCCTCCCGCAAATTTTGAATTTGGAAAAATAAATTAGCGGGGAAAAACCCCCTTTCCCCCCTGCATAGACATGTTCCCTATCCGGGCCCAAAACTGGGGGGAAGAAAGAACATGTTTTATGTTTTTCGGGGCCCCTCAGTCTGAAAAACTCCCCGGCCCGAAAACCCCTGCAATGGGACGCTGCCCGGTTTTTCCCGTAGAGGTCCCCTTTTAAAAACTTTTCAGCCCGTTTTGGGGAGACGGTTTTCAAAGCCCCCCAAAACCCCTGAAAAACCCTCTGCCCAAAACCCTGCCCTGGGGAAAACCCCAAGGGCCTAAGAGCAGTGAGACTTGGGGAAAACCCCCTGGGCCCGAGGAAATTTTTAAATGTAATCACTAAATGAGTGAAAAAGGGGGCTGGGAAGCATTTTAAAAGTGCAAAAATATAAAAATAATAGTCACTTTTTAAATTTTGGAGAAGGGTTTTTGGGCCCGGGAAATTTAAATTTTCCCAAAAACCCGGTTAGAGTCAGAAAAAAAATTTTTTGGGAAATTTCTTTATCCAGGGAATTTTCCTCCCCTCTGGATCCATACTGTCAGACAAATTAATGAACTGAACGGACATATATCTTTTTTCAGTCTTACAAACATGGGAAATATGTTTGAAAAACTTGTAACTTGGTAAATTATTTAAAAAATCCCCTTTTTGGAAAAAAAAGCAAATTTAAAAAAGTGGCAAGGTTTTCACAGGGGACGAAAAAATTTCTTTGGGTGCGTTTTTTAGCAAAAGCCCTTTTAAAAGGTAAAGTAAGTGTAATGAATTCAGACAAGCAATAAATACATAACAAATGCAATGATAAAAAGCTGCTCACCTATTATAAAAAAAACTCATATCCCATATAAAAGTCAAGACACCATACAGAATTTTGGGGGACTTGTACCCGAAAATGGGCGGGGACTAACACTTGGGGGAAAACGTAAAAGCGCTACCGCTGCTCAGGCAAGGAAAAAAACAAACCATGAAAAAAACAAATACGTAACGTAAAGCAACTTAAGGAAAATCGCAAACTCCCAATTAAGCTGGGAAAAAAAAAAACACTAAAGACAGGGGGATAGTCCCTACCACAAACCCCCAGCCCCGGGGGCCAAAAGACATGAAATAATAAAAACATATGCATAGATGTTAAAAAAGAAATTTGACACAATGAAATTAATCCCTGAGAATTGTATCCAAATTTGTTGGGAACGAGAAAAATACTTCAATAACGGAACTGACTTTTATTTTTAAAAATTTTGGCATTCGGTAAAAAAGGTTTAAAATAACAACCAAAAAACTTTTTTATTTTTAGGAAAACCTAAGATCACCACCTACTTTGGACAACTTAACATTTTTCAATAACAAATGCTTTAATAAAAAAATTTCCCCCTTTTTTGTAATGCTCCCATAAAATAGGGGCTGCAACCCGAGATGGGGGTGACCCAAATTTGGGTTTTTTTTATAAATTTTGGGGCCCCCAATACGTGTTTTAAAAATTTTAGACATGAAATTTCATAATAGAGGGGGGCACAAAAAAACAATGTAAATTTTTGACTTTGTTAAACTTACAATTTTAGTATTTTTTTTAATTTGAATGAACCCTTGGGCTGTGCTTTTCCCCTCCCCGGGACCCCAAAAGAAAGGACCTATTAATTAAAAGGGGGGGGGGCTTTCCTTAAGCATGGTTTGTTTCTGTTACAAGGGAAAATAAAATTTTATGGGTTTAAAGTGAAACCCCCTTTACTTGGCAAGGGGGGCCATTTTTCCCATACCCCTTACTTAAAATCTGCTCCCGAAACTTCCCCGAAAAAAAGGTTTTTTTAAATTCCCAAATTTTTTTTCCTTCCTTTTTCCAACCCTTTTTTAAAATTATTATTAATAAAAAGAGCAAAAATAATAAAGAAAGCCGGTACATTATCAAAATAAACCAAAGGAAACCCGGGGGAAAAAGGTTTAAAACTCATAACTTAAAAAATTTTTTGGGCCCTTCCCCCCCCCCTCCTGGTTCCCCCAATTTCAGAAGGGGATTCCCTTTAGGGGCCCCCTTTTCTCCCCCTTTTTTTTGGGAAGTTTTTTTTTAGTGCCCAAAAAAAATAACCCCCTTTCTTTGAAAAGAGAACCGTGTGCCATTAAAGGATGATTTCATTCAGACCTGACAAAAAAAAAAGGGGGATTCAAAACCAAAGGTCAGTACTATAAAAATTAGAACTATTAGTAAAAACAACAGGGGCACTCAAAAACAGTAAAAACATTTGTAATAACATATATTGCAACGGGTTTTTTTAAAAGTTTTAAAATAAAACCAATTCAGAGGAGACAACCCCTTTATTTTAAAAAACAATAACTTTTTACAATTCAATTTTTTTTTTAATAATAAACACTGTACGAAAAGACATATTATACACACACCCACGGGTTTTTGCAAGATAAGACCATTTTGTAAAATACTTACACAAACCCATGTTTGTTTCTGGGGAAAGAAAAAAAAATTGAATGGTAAAGTAGTTTTCCCCTCTTTATTTGGGTCTTTGGCCACTATTCATCCCCTTTACTAGAACATCATCAAATCGTCTTCAGACAATATAGGTATTTATTAAAAATTTTTTTTTTTTATTATTAAATTATTTTTAAATTTTTAAAATTGGCACAAAACCCAAATTAAAAGCCGTACTTACAGAACAACCGTGTCGTTGTGGAAAAAGTAATTATTCTCATAACTTAAATAATTTTCGTGGCACAATTCAGTACCCATCTGAGATATCCCCATATACTGAGGCATCCTTATCCTTTGCTCATTTTTTAGTACTTTTTATTTTAGTGCAAATTAAATACCTACTAGAAAAGAACACGTGTTGGGCATGACTACAGCAATCCAAAATGGTGTTGACAGCTATTTCTTCAAAAGGCAATTTTTAAAAACCCTGTTAGAAACCCAAAAATTTTTAATCCAAAAAAAATTATGAACCCCAAAAATTTTAAAAAAGTAAACCAGAAAAAGGGGGAGTTTTTAAAGAAACCTATAACAGGTATGAAAACAGTCATCGATATACTTCCACCCAAAATTTTTATCTTGTGGAAGGGTTTTAAATCAGAAAAAAATGCAGGTTTCCCCAGAAAATAACTAAATTAGTAAAGGGAAGGGAAAAATAGCCCCTATTACAAGCCCTCAACGCAAACAAAAATTACCATCAAAAAGAAAAAAAATTGTGTTTCAGAGAACAAAAGTCATTTTAATGAATATCTGTAATTCTGCTGAAAAAGAATATAGTGCTAGATAATTAAAAGGGATGCAGAATATGTCTCAACGTCACAACTCAGTTACTTGAAATTTGGCCTCCTCAGTTTATATTGGAAATTTCTCAGGACATCTCTAGTGTCTTGCAAATATCCCAGAACTCTGCATGTTAAGGTTGCAAGTGGTGATTGAGCCATTCACATAAAGACTCACACACAGAACCAATGCCAATAAATTTGGGCTCATCGAAAGGGGGATTTTTTATTTAGCACTTTCGTTGCCATACAAGATAACATCAGTGTTGTTTCAGATTCCGCCACTCTGTGTCATCATTCTGATTCATCATCTAAATCAAAAAACAGTTCAAATATAATGGAAGAAAGCACAAAAATGCAGGCAAAATTAAAACCCGGCAAACCAAATAACCAACAATAAAAACAAGCCGACACCATGGGACTGTTTTCGCTTCAATAGGCTATGCTTTTCTACACTTTCATGGTGAAAAGCCATCCGGTTCAAGTTTGACATACAGGGGGAATAACTGCAAAAAGGAACTTCACTTACCATTAAAGATTAAAGAGCAACCTCGAAAAGGCAACGTATTTTTTTTTTTCCCCCGGACGAACCATGTTTTTTAAAGTCTCTTTGATAATGGAAATTTTTTTATTTAACGCAAGATTTTTGGATATTCAAATTTCTTTTCTTTTACTCCATACATTTAAGGGGCTTTTTTCATGCAACTTTTGGGCTTACGGAAGGGACTACTAAATTTCTACTGCTATGTAACCTTAATCTTTTGCTATGGAAAGCTATATAGTGTTTTTATTTTTTTATTAGAATTTTTTCAATTACAAAACAAAAAAAATAAAAATTTTTTAAAAAGCAACACCACAATTTAATATTATGTACGTACCTAAATAATCCAAAGACAAATTTTTTCTTTTTCTTGGTTTTATCTTGTAGACTATGAAAATTTCTTTTTTCCTTCCTAGGGGGTCGGGGTTTTTTAAAAAATGGGGTTTAAAAAATTTTTCCCATAGTTGGAATAGCTACCACTGTACTTTTTTATCGAGTAACCAAGTTTTGAATCAGCATGAGTGGAAAAGCAGGTTTACTTTCAACTTCTTATCAAATTTTTTTCCCCTTTTTCTCCAAATCATTTTCGGCAAACAAAAACTATGTGACCAAAGCAACTCCAAAAAAAACACCCTGTTTAAATATCAAGTACACAACGAAAGGTCATTGCTTCATTAACAGGGGGCCACTCTGTTTAAATTTTTGGGTTGGCCTAAATTTTTTGATAAAAGAAATGTTTCATTCAAAATCAAAAGGAAATCATTTATCAAAATTTTAATAGAAAAAAATGTTTTTTTTTTCCCATAACAACCAAAAAGAGCTCACTTTCATTTTTAAACTTTTCAAAAAAATTAAAACTCCCCTGATCTTGCATGGGGAAGAAAACCATTTTTACAATTTGGGCATTTTTTCAAAAAAAACCCAAAAATTTTATTTATACGGGAAATTAGGCGGATAGGACTAGGGCAAATTTGAAGCAGTAAAGGATAGGTACACAACATTTATACATTTAAACAGAAAACAGGGAGAAAAATTTTTTTCTGGTGGTTTTGACCCAAAAAACGATGATCCGCAAGATGTATGAACATCAACCCAAACGGTAAAGCCACTTTATCATCTGAACACCAGATTCTTTTATTGGGACAAATTTTTGAATGGAACCCCCCCCCAAAAGGTGGCCACACGTTGATACAAGCCAACAAATTTAAAAAGTTGCTACTGAGCCAAAATTTGCCAAGACAAACTGGGAGCCATAGGACCAAAAAAAAATTTAAAAAAATTTTCCCCTAATACCATAAAATACTAAAAACAATTTTGAAATTATCAAACATAAAAATTAAATAAATTTACAAAAAATTATAAATTTTAAATTACTAAAAATTACAAAAATCAAAAAAAAGACACATATCATATGAAATTAATATTAGATTAAATAATAGAAAATAATTAAACCAAATAATTCCTGTTTTCAGTCGGGTATTTTTAAATTTTACAAGTATTTTTCAGGATTTCAAACACATCACCAGGGCTAAAATAAATAAAAGCCATTAGGATAGTATGTCAGTGAGTAGAAACTATGGCAGTGATTTTGCTCAGTGACCTGTCGTGTGTAAACTATTGCAGACTATTGTAGAATAAAGACTGAAATTACAAAAATAAAATTTCCGCACTGGTCAACATCTAATCATTTAATGAAGTAAAACCTAAAAATAACAAAAAAAAACAAAAAAATTTTTTTTAAAAGTTTAACACATCAAAACCGACCACGACCCTGGCATACATTTTGATTAACAAAAATTAACATACAATATAGCAGTACAAATAATGTAAGATTTTAGAAAAATGAAAAAAAATGAACAATTATAAAAATCAGAATTAAATTTTATTAAAACTTATATTTTTCATTTAAAAAAACAAATTTAATAAACTCTTTTAACTCTGCGCAAAATTTTAAGATAACGCCGCCACTGGTCCAAAAGCCAATAATTCTCCTTTTTTGCAACTCCAATAAATCGCCCCTTTTATACATGACAGCTTTTTGGACACCTTATATACTGACCAAGCCAACACCCATGACAGCCTTTTGGACACCTTACATACCGACCAAGCCAGCAGATCATTCGTGACTTCCTTCTGCTATGTGCCACTGTTGCGATGTAGGAAAGAGATATAATTGACCACTGTTAAATAAAGCTGTAGCCCAAAGTGAACATAACCTTAACTGACGTTCTGATGCTTAAAAGGTCTTGTTTCATTTTGCAGGTTCTAGGAATGTCTTTCGCATTGACATTATACTGCCACATTTCCAGAAGCAGTGGTTCATTTCCTAAATAGTAAAGGAGAAACTAAGCTCTGATTGATCAGCTGGACAACACAATATGGCTCTAATCTGTCTAAGTCAGCACAGATTTGAAAAAATAATGATAAAAAAATAACTATAACCCTGCACTTTTTGCATAGCTGACACATCAGCATTTTGGACTGTATGAAAATTCAGACCAATGATATCAACAATGGCAATTAAATATTTCACTTGCTTAAGACACAGACATAGGCGGCAATTTATGAATCTATAGTCAACATGACATACACTTACACTGCATTTTGTAAAATCTCACCATCTGTCTTATCCTCAAATGGCGCATGAACAGATGTAGAGAGTAACGTCACAAATAATCTCCAATAAAGAAGAAATCTAGAACCACAATGAGATTCCAACAAAAACTTCAGTCTTTACTAGGACAGTATTAAAACATTTTCAAACAAGAAATTATATTCCAGTAATTTGTTTCCTATAAGATCCTTACCCATATCATATAATCAGCTATAAAACATACTCCTTTAAAACAATCATGATAATCGTACGAATAAAACTGAACAGTTAATCCCCATGAGTTAGAATAAATAAATAATTCCTCAGACGTAAAGGGGTTTCTTTGCTGTAGAAAACTTATTGTAATATAATCTATTAGGAAATTCTGAGGTAATAACAGGGAGTCTTCTATTCAGGATCTTCATCTCTTGGCTAGAGCAGAAAGCGGTTATTTTCTTCTTAACCATTTTTATTTTCTGATTGTAGATTTCCCAATTTGGTTTTCTGTATATAATGGTGGGGAAAGCTTTCTTGCCTGCATGGTTTTTAGCAGCATTTAGAAAGATGCTTTACAGCAGCTTCATGTACATTATATTCTGTGAATCAGTCCCATTGACTTCTATAGTAGTTTTCTAGGCATGCTCTATGACCTAGAAAGAGGTCACTGTGCAAGGAGGGAGAGCGCTGAGATCTCCTATGGTGACTGGTGGAATCTGTGTTATCTACTCACATTGGTATCACCTTTCAGTTTGACCTTGCTGGTACTAATTATGAACTACTAGAAATATTTTGTTACAGAAAAGTGTCAGACTATTATTGGGCCAGTGGCCAAAGTGAAAACTGCAGGACTTAATAATTAAAAAAAAAATATTGAAAGTGATATGGAAAGTTAAAAAAAAAAATTCTTAAAAATGTATAAAACATAAAAAAAAGAGTTAAACAATAAGGCATTTTTTGATGACACGTTCCCTTTAACACATAGTTGGGCATGTATAAAAACTGTTTAGCAACCAATCAGAGCTCCCCTTTAATTTTTTCAGAGAAAGGGGAGTGCTGATATGTCGATAAAGACAACAAAGAAAGTCTTAGATCTAGACAGTTTTCATACATGTGGCCCATAATGTCAAGGTTTCCCCAAAGTTTACAGGTGATCACAGGATGTCACAGCAGGGAGACACTTTGTGATTTGCTTATTGCCAAGTGACAAATAGGGAGTATCGAAACAGGGGAACCCCTTCAAGTCTACTGTTATTTCTGGTTACCGAAGAAGATATCCAAAATCCCTCCCCTTGCATATGTTTTCTCCGGTGATCACCTACCCTATCTAGTTTGCCATTTTTTTTTCTTACACCACTTTGGTAAGATTAACTATTCATCAGATTTATAGACCACATACAATATAATGAATGTAGTTTATAAAACTGCCAATTTGGAAGCATCAGTTATTTATTCATGATGTAAAGCCTTCAGCTACACTTATAGAAGAGCTAGCTTTACATCTTAATGACCATATTTAAAAGAACCTTCGTAATAAAGCCAGATGATTTCTGGATGGACTTTCTTCATGTGAAACAAGCTCAGGAATGAAATATTACATACGCCTTCCCTACTCCTGCAGAAAAAATAGTATCTAACATATCATACGGTGGTAACATTGGTAAATATTTATGGATAATGTACATAACCTGCTTACAATATCTGCTATATGTTGTAACAAATGTTACTTTTTTAGTGGACACTTTACTCTTCTGTTTATCTTCTATGAAATCCGCTTTATTAAAGATGCGGTTCTTCCAAATGAATTGCTTAAAGGTATGTTCCCACCATAGACTTTGATGGCCTGTTGATAGGATATACCATCAAAGTCTAATAGTTGTGGCTCCTACCTCTGGGACTTACATGTATCTCAATAAAGGCCCCCTGAAAGTATCGACTTGCTTATGACTCTCCCTTCTTTTCTTCAAGAGTTCCGAGAACAGGGAAGCGCGGCATTTTGCTGTACTTGAAACTCCCATAAAACATAATGGAGAGTAATGTGCAAGCCCGACTGGCACTCTATTCTGAGCTGACACTTTTAGGTGCCTGTACCTGTGATAAGTGTGGGTCCCAGAGACCCAGGCACTTCCACCTATCAGACTTTGATGGGAACACCCTTAAAATTATTTTACAATATAGCCTAGCCTTGGAGTTCATATATAGCTTATCTGATCCAATGACAACAGAAATGGTTTGAAATTTACCGTTTCTCTAAGAGTTTCCAAACCTTCTATTAAAGGTGATTAGAGGAGATAGGTTATGAACAGCAAGCATGTTCTGGGCAGAATTGTACAAATGGGATACCACATGGATTTGTTTTATGAATGATTTATTGCTGTTTTTAGTGAGTATTAAGAATATAAGCGTCAACCCTCCGTCCTGCAGATTGTTACTTCTTTTACATAGAGTATTAGTAACAGTGAAGAAAGGAGAAGGGACTTGATGTTTGGGGTGTGGAAATTGTGATTCATTATCTTGGACTGGGCTTTGCAAAAAACAAAAAAAAGTTGCTCACTAATGATGGTATAAAATCTTGCCTGAGGTATTTAAAGGGAACCTGTCAGGTGATTTACAGTATACTGCACTATCCAAGAAAAGAAAATGATAGAGGGAGAAAAGCTGCGCTCTGTGATTTATATGATATGAATTAGGATTTCTGGGTAAAATGCATAGAAAATCTGTAAAAGTGAAAATCCTGCTGGCCCCACCCACATACAGTGATTGACAGTTAGCTCTGTATAAACACTGATATAGGGAAAGGTGTCAATCACTGTATGTGGGCGGGATAAGCTGGACTTTTATTGTTTCTTAAGGAATCGGATCAATATTTTCTCTGTTTCTCACTCAGAAATCTTGCTCTAAATCATCTAAATATAGAAATATGTTTATATATCAAAAAGCTCAGCTTCTTACCCTCTATCACATCCTGCTCTCAGATAGGCTAGCATAAACCACCTAACAGGTTCCCTTTAGGTCTAGAATGAGTTGAAATATTTAATTTTCCATATTGAAAGGGGAGAATCTGGACCTGTTTACAATAAGTTGTAAGCAGAAAGCTTTTGGATATTTACTTTGGGATCAAGACAACCAGTAGATTTCTGAGACATGATATTATTAATGGTGGATGATTATCTGGGGCTAGCATACACTACAACATTTTAATTGTTCAATCAGTCACACAATTATCATGAGTATTTTACATCTCATTAAAGGCATTAGTCAGTAAGGATCTTATCTGAAATACATAAGCTGTCAATCTGTTGTTCCTTAGGAGGGTATATTTTCAAATTCAGTCCTTATAAAAAGATTAAATCTTTAATGGGAATATCTGCTAGATTTCTGCTATATCAAATCCTTTACAAAGAAGGTTAAATGGAACCCGTGTTAAGGTTTTAGGCCCCTTAACTGCCACTGTGATATTTAAATGGTCAGTAATAGTATTCTAAAACATACCTGATGCTACATTATGTAGAAAACTGATATTCTAACATACTGAACAGTCCCATCCCTAACCCATCCCTCTTGACTTGGCATCCCACAACTGTGCTAGAGTTCATTTGTCATGACTTCTCGAAACCAGTGGGTTGTAAATCAAGTAAGGAAGAACATATTTAGAGAGCGGACTGCATGATAAGTGATGAATTGGTCAGTTTACACCAGCATGTTGGCTTTGGTGATTAACAGAGCCATGACCGCTTTGAGGAGTCATTTAAAAGATCCTAACGAATACTGATGGATACCATTGATTCACAGTACACTGTCACATTTGTGCCTGGTTTCCACTTTTTTCATTTTAATAGCAAGTAAGGCAATGCAAACTACACTTTTATTGGTTTCAAGAAAAAAACCAAAAAAAAAAAAAAACACTGGACCATTGGTTATCGGCAGCAGTGTGTCTGCAGGTAGAATGAAACATATTGGATGGAGCTATAATGTACTGCTTTAATACTGCCTTTTTTATACACTGTATTTTACTTGCAATATCTTTATCGAATTTAGCCTGTTTGTGTTTTTACAAAATTGTCTTACACTGTTTCATTTTTGAGAATACTATGCTAGTAAAATATTAATTCACTCAAGTCAGAGCAAGTCTATTCATTCCCTGGCAAATAAAGAACCAGTGTGGTGCTTTATTCATACAATGTGTGTGTAAGAAAAGAGAACTTCAGAGTCTATGTACACCTTCACAATTCATTAAACGGGTTGTTTCTCTACAGTGATTCATTTTACCTCAGTCCTGTTTTCTTGGTTTCACTTTGAATGCAGGGGCGTATTTACTGGCTTCTACAAGGCTGCAGTAGAAGCCAGGTCTGTAGCTATAGCAACCAGTGCTGGCAGCCTATCGGGAGAGATTTAACAGGTCTTTAGCTATAGTGACCTGAAGAGCTGATGCAGCCCATACAAGAGGGGATATCTAGGAATAGGTAGGACATTGCTAATGGACATATATTACAAGATCTTGAACCTTGTAGTGAGACAACCCCTTTAAATTAATTTATCAAATAGTCTTTATGTAGGGATTATTGATAGTTTGTTGCAGGAGAAACATATAGGCCTTTATAGGAGCTGTAGACATAACATTTTTACAGTTTTGTAATTGAGACCATTTGCAAAGTTGCTTTTTTGTTTTCAATCTTAGATGCATTGAAACAATAAAAAGGCTGTGAAGATGAATCCAACTACAGATACGTCATAATGCCAGTAAGGTCCTATGTAGCAGTCTTACTCAAGTAAGACCACTACATAGGAGGGAGGTGCCAGCTGGTAATTGCAGCTGACTCTCGTCACAAACAGCAGGGAATGGAGCAGTCTCCGACCCCTGCTATTTAACCCTTTAGACGCTGTGGCGATTGCAACATCTAAATGAATGGGGAAACGAAGCTGTGTCCCCTTAAAACTGGCATGAGGACCGTTGCAGTCGGTTGCTAGCTTGCGTGTTTGGGACCCCGGTATCAACTGATACCTCATATTTAACATTTTTCCAGTATGACATTTTTTATCTGCCCAACAGTGCTGAGGAGCTAAGGCTGACTATGTTCTGTATTGGATACCCAGAAGTGCCGGGCAGCCCGCTTAATCTGTTAGTATGGGCATCACTAAGAGGCTCTAAGCCAGCATGGTGAACCATACGTTTGCACACTTATGTATTACTTTATCTATATGCAATTGTAATGCCGGCAGACACCCCCCACCCCCCTTCATGCCTTGAGGATGTGGGTGGGGTTGGTTAGTTGGGGTTAATGCATTTTTGCAGTCTCTCCATGCATTATACTGTGGTTTTTCTGCATACTGGTGTGAACTTGTGCCAAGCTAATGTGCAGTCTATCATTTAAGCGTTCCCGTAGCTATGGGATCTTTGAGTTGTTATTCAGCAATCAGCTGCACCTGCCTATTTTTCCCAGGAACATATAAGGCTAGAGATGCCTGCTCCTGGGCCCAGTCTAGCCCAGCCATTGAGCTGTGAATAAGGTTCAAAATAGTGCTGTTTTTTAAGTAAGTAATGTCCCTTTTTCTTGTGTGTCCCCTTAAAACTGGCATAAAAAGTCAAATGTATCCCAAAATAGTACTAATAACAACTAGATTCAGCCTGCAAAAATGAGCCCTTGCTCAGGTCCATAAGTGGAAAAACAAAACAGTTGTTGGACACAGATTTAAGAAATAGAGAATGTTTTTATTTCTTAAAAGTACTAAAAGAGAACAAGAACCCTACTTATTTGATATCACCGGAATCGCACCACCTCTGAATAAAGATAACAGATCATTTACAGACCAGTGAATGTCATAAAAACAAAACCCGCAAGTACATTTTCACGTTTCACCCCAGAGAATTTTTTATAGACTTCCCAGTACATTATATAGTAAATCAATGACACCATTAAAAAGTACATCTTGTCCTGCAAAAACTATCCCTTGTAATGTTTATGTAGATAGGGGGGATGGCTTTTGGAAGGTGGAGAGGAAAAAAATGAAGAGCCATATTATTATGACCACACGTTGAATCATGGGTTCTTAAAGCTGAAAAAAGGTTCAATGTTGGTGGATCCATATCAGAAGATAAAATGATCACCATCACTTACAAAGTTTATTCTTTTACTGTATATAAATCACAATAAAGGCACAGGCGTTCATGAACTTTGAATAAGGTCTTACAAAAACATGTAAATATCAAATGTCAAAGCAAGAAGACTTGTCTGCTTCCACACATTTTGTATGTGCAGAAGATTTCAACAAACAATAGAGAGAAAAAAAAAGGTTAAAAACACATAGGCATCTGGTATCACTTGGAAAAAGTATGTTCACCTTATTTTCACATGTGTCTGTATTCGGTGAATGGAGCATTAGATAGCTTGAGGTATTACCTGCACAGTAATATTTTATTTAAATCTTGCTGCCAGCAGTTTCAAAAGATTACATTCAGGTTGTCATCTAATCCAGGCCATTGCTCAACTTAGAATTTTCAGCTGAAAATGTGGGTTTGGGCAATAATTTAGTGTCTGCGTTAAGAATTTAACACTGGATGACCTGTCAGTGACCATGGGATAGTGTTGTGGGCATGCTCTGTGACACGTGCAGAAGTCATTTTGCAGAAAGGGGCAGTGTTTAGTCATTGTATGGTAATAATGAGTGAGTGATCTATCTCTAGCTTTGTCATAGGTGTTCCCTTTCATTACATGGAAGATGCGTTTAAATAAAAACTTGATCTATACAATAGGTTAAACCTTTTACAGACATCTCTGTGTACCAGTACGAGTACTGATGAGCAGAATACCTACCCTCTCAGGGGTGCATGCTCTGCATAGGTAAATTGCTGCAATTTGAGAGCCAACAAGAAAATACCAGCAATTTGAATGCATTTCTGTATAACAATGTACACTATAGCACATGACATAACTCAAATTCAAACATAAGAAAAATAAATTAAGTAATTAACATAATATTCTGCAAGCATTTAACACACTCCCAGCTTGCAAGGCTCATGAGATTTCACTTGTTCTACAGTCATGTCTTCAAGGCATCTGCGCTTTTTACTTGTGTTTTCCAAGACATCTGGTTCAGTAATCTTTGTGAAAGGGTCTTTGATGACCACTTCCATAGGATCATCGGCAGCATCTAAAAACCAAGAAAATGAAAATTGAAATTACAAGTTCAATTTCTTCTTAAAATAAATAAAGTGGCCAAGTAAAAATGCCATTGTTTATTATAAGAGGATTTTAGGCTATGACTTGTAGGGGTGTTCTCATGTCATGTGACTGGCAGATTTATTTTTCTGTGGACTACTTCAAGATCAACAAACCTGTAAAACTATAGTAAATGTGTCTCCCCTCTCAAAGTAATCAGTGCAGCACGTAATGAGCAGAATCACTTATTGATCTTGCTTATTGAGAATAGACAGGAAATGTTGAGTAGTATACATGGGAAAGAGGCTGCTGCTTGCACTGGTCAAAAGGGCCTCAACACCCCCCACTATATTTATAATATAGGGAAACTGACTGATCCACTCTAAATATGTATCAACGCACCATCAAAGCTAACTCACCTAGTGCTATCACACCCAGAAATGCCCGGAAGAAGGGAGCCCTGCCTATTAATTTCCACAAATCAATGTCACATCAGCTCCAACAAATGATAAATAGCTTTACCCAGTGATCATGTTCCTTTAAAGCATACATTTGATTACTGCACAACTCTCCATTAATTGACAATACAAGCAAAAATTATCTTTGCAACCAGTCTTAAATCACTAAGGAAATCAGCTGCAGTGAGAGCTCAGGTTACAGCCGCCCATCAAAGTCTATGGAGAGGGGCAGGAAGTAAAGCTAAGATACTTTACACACAACAAACACACTACAGAGTTAGCACCATCTCTGTATATCTCTTTGTCCATCCTCCTCCCCTTTATTCAGGCTTCTTGGTGACCATAGGGCTAAGTAAAGCCGAGGTCCCAAGAGATGTATTCCTCTAGCGATTTAGGATTTTGCTCAGAAAGAAGAAAGTAAGAGAGGGCTTAATAAATGGTTACCCAAAGGCAGGGGCGTAACTACCGGAGTAGCAGGGTAGCAGTTGCTACGGGGCCCCTGCGCTTAGGGGGGCCCCGGGGCAGCTGCTACTGCGTCCGCTACCCCGATAATGCCGCTCCTGGGCCCGCCGGCAGTGAACTTAACAGTTCACTGCGGCGGGCGGGGGAGCTGCGGGGCCCAGCACATACTCCCTCTGAACGCCCGGGCCCCCCGGCCCGAGCGTTCAGAGGCAGCGCTGCTCGGTAGTAGCAGGACGGAGCGCCCGATCGTTCCGCGCTGTTACTTCCCCCTGCCGGCCCTCTGTGGTCACGTTGGCGCGCGCGGTGACGCCACATCACCGCGCCGCCCGCGCTGAGCGCAGAGGCTGCAGGGAGAGCAGCAGACCGGAGCGAGCGGCGCATCGGGGGAACGTGGACCGAGGTAAGTTGTTTCTTATTTTATCTACCCCATATGCCTGTAGCCCCCATATGCCTGCCTATAGCCCCTATATGCCTGCCTATAGCCCCCCTTATGCCTGCCTATAGCCCCCCATATGCCTGCCTATAGCCCCCCATATGCCTGCCTATAGCCCCCCATATGCCTGACTATTGGCCCCCATATGCCTGCCTATAGCCCCCCATATGCCTGCCTATACACGCCCATATGCCTACCTATAGCCCCCATATACCTGCCTATAGCCCCCATATGCCTGTCTATAGCCCCCATATGCCTGCCTATAGCCCCCCATATGCCTGCCTATAGCCCCCCATATACCTGCCTATAGCCCCCCATATTCCTGCCTATAGCCCCCTATATGCCTGCCTATAGCCCACCATATGCCTACCTATACCCCCCATATGCCTGCCTATAGCCCCCATATGCCTGCCTATAGCCCCCCATATGCCTATCTATACTCCCCCATATGCCTGCCTATAGCCCCCCATATGCCTGCCTATAGCCCCCATATACCTACCTATAGCCCCCATATGCCTGCCTATAGCCCCCATATGCCTGCCTATAACCCCCATATGCCTGCCTATACCCCCCATATGCCTGCCTATAACCCCCCATATGCCTGCCTATAACCCCATATGCCTGCCTATAGCCCCCATATGCCTGCCTATAGCCCCCATATGCCTGCCTGCCTATACAGCCCCCTATATGCCTGCCTGCCTATACAGCCCCTTATATGCCTGCCTGCCTATACAGCCCCCTATATGCCTGCCTGCCTATACAGCCCCTATATACCTGCCTGCCTATACAGCCCCTATATGCCTGCCTGCCTATACAGCCCCCTATCTGCCTGCCTGCCTATACAGCCCCGTATATGCCTGCCTGCCTATACAGCCCCCTATATGCCTGCCTGCCTATACAGCCCCCATATGCCTGCCTCTACACCCCTATATGCCTGCCGTATACCCCCACAAGCCTGCCTGTATACCCCCCACAAGCCTGCCGGTCGACTGATATGGGGCCCCTTTAGCTACCTAAACCCTACATATATCGCCCCTATAGCCCACCTAACCCCTGTCTACCTGTATGGCTCCCTATAGCTACCTAAACCCTGCCTGCCTATATGAGCACTCTATTGGCTACCTAAACCTTGCCTATTTGGGGCCCCATATATCCTATCTAAGCCCTGCCTGCCTAAATGGACCCCATATAGCCAGGGGCAGGTGCTGGAAAAGTCAGGATTCTAAGATATTTGTGTCTAAATCTGCAGGGACAAGAGATGTCATCAAGATGGCGGACTGGACCGGATGCAGAACAAAAGAGAAAGTCAAAGACTGGTCAGAGAAACGTCACCTGTGAGTCACAAGATGTAACTACACTGTAATCACTTATATGTCTGCACAGGCTGTGTACACTGCTGTCTACCACTATATGGTCACTGTATGGTGGTTATATACAGTCTGCAGAGCCTGTGTACACTGCTGTCTACCACTATATGGTCACTGTATGGAGGTAATATACAGTCTGCAGAGCCTGTGTACATTGGTGTCTACCATTATATGGTCACTGTATGGGGCTAATATACAGTCTGCAGAGCCTGTGTACACTGGTGTCTACCACTATATGGTCACTGTATGGAGGTAATATACAGTTTGCAGAGCCTGTATACACTAGTATATACCACTTTATGTCACTATATTATATTATATTATTATTAATTATTAGACAGTATTGGTCTTTGTGTACTGATCAGTAATAGTGTAGGGTTATTATTCAGTCACTATGTGGTGGTAATTTGTGGTCGTGTTCTGGTGGTATAATCAGGTCCTTATGTAATAGCGTTATTGGTAATGTTGGTTTTGGTATAGTGGATTTGATTGGTAGCAGTAGGATGGTGATATGTATGGTGAGGTATTTGCCCCTTGTATTATCTACATTATCTAACAGCATGTCCTGGTACATGGTCGTGGTCAGGGAGGGGGGGGGGCATCCAAAAGTTTGCTATGGGGCCCTGGCTTCTCTAGTTACGCCCCTGCCCAAAGGACTTATTTACAAACAGCAGATATGTTGCGATAGCCCCTCGTTTGTGTAGAACAGATTGACGGAGTTAGAAGCTGTAGATGTAGCTTAAAGGGAGTAACACTTTTTCATTATGGAGAGTCATCATGAAAGTGTGTGGAGACTAACATGCTCTATTTCCAGTCATTTTGCAAAGCTCAGCGAGTTGGATGTGACTTGAAGAACACTACATTCAATAGGTGGCATAGAGTCCTAGCTCTTTTCCCTTGAGCATAAATATATTTACATTTTAGTGCAGTGATCATAGCATGTACGTCTCCACACACTTTCATGGTGCATCTCCCTAGAAACATTTCTCCTTTAAAGTATAGTTTTTTATTTCACCTGGTACTGCTTATAGAAATTGTATTTATAATTGGAGGGTCACTTTGTCCTATGCCTTTATATTCCCTATCAAAGCTGGAGTCCACTTCTATAGGGCAAAAACCAGGGACAGCCGTAGTTCAAAATTATTGTGCCAAAAATGTAATGAACAGATATGGTGTTTACTAATAGATTATCATCGGATATCAGGTTACCTTGCTTTTTTTGCTAGGATAGACCTATAACTTATGTTGTCTTTGTTTGTAAAAGTATATCTGAATAGTAACTTGTGTCACTCCGACTTTACCTTGGGTAAGCTTCGCAGTTTTGTGTTGCTGTTCCCGCACCAGTCTCATCAATTGCAAATTATGTTCACTGACAACTTTGTGATCCACCATGGGGAGAGGATAATCTTGACCTAAAATAATTTTATTTGGGGAAAAAAAAAACAAAAAATAGCAAATATTTCATAATTCTGCTGAAGTAAATGGCCGTAAAATACATCAGCAAAATGCAAAACTAGAAAATCCATTAAAGGTGGTTTCCCCTTCTTATAAAGGTGATGGTATAACTTAATGATCCGACCACCAAATTTTAAGAATAAAAAGGCGACAGTGCTAATGGCTTTATTTTCAGGATCACTGGGAGAGATGCCACTGACCATAAAGTGGAGGCATAGCTAAGCAATATGTCCTCATCTCATAAGATACCAAAACCCCTTTAGTTGAGCAACTGAAAATTGATTGCTTATGTTGAATTACAGTCTGTAGGATAGCCCAAAGCTGAACTCACAGTTCTGCATTACTAGAAACAGTCAAACTTTAATGCTAATGGGATTCCTGCACTCTTCCCAAATGAAATTTAAAAAAAATGCTACAACTCAAAATCAATGCTTTTTCGCATCAAAAGAATGGAAAAGCTCTTCACAAGACAATTTACCAATCCAAATACAGGCATTCCAAAAAGTAATTAGCCTTATAACTCTTAGAAATACATACTTACAGAAAATAACTTACCTACCTTTACTGCACATATAACTTTTACTCCACAGCATTTCTAATCCACACAGTAGTAGTGTACTGTGCAACAAAAGGGGAAAAACTAATGTGCTAAATTTTTAACCATTCATGCCATTCTAAACAAGTATATGTATACAGTATATTGAAGATAAAATATAAATTTACTTACTAAGCAGTAAATTCCTGCTTACAAGCTTTACACAATGTAGCTGGATGTGTGCCTTGAATACACACAGGGGTGGCTAGTGGTGCCCTGCTAGTGGCGTGCACAGACTGCTGCTAGGAAAGTAGTATCACCACAGCCATGGAAGCTCAATCGTATTCAATATATACATATTCTTGATTGGAAGCATGGTGCACAGTACGTCACTATTTGGATTAAAGGCACTGTGGAATATAAGTGATATGTGCATAGCAGGGAGTCAAGTCATTTGGAAGATTTTCTTTGTGTATATTATGAAGCCTTCTAAAACTAATGCCTTTTATCAATGCCTGTATCTGGATTGTGTATACCATTTAGTGCTGTGCTTTTCCAACTTTTAATATGAAGAAGCTTTGCAATTTTTATTGTGGATACATACTGTGGCAGAGCGACCTCTGGTAGTCACATGTTTCTGCCACAAAAGGGTGTGCAGACGGAGATCTGCTGCAGATGCGCCATCGAGGACCTGGTCTCGGTGAAGAAAAGCCACCTATATGGGTCAGTGACGTCAAGTTACTGACACTTGCAGAAGCAGCTAGAATAGCTGCAAGTCAGCTATGTATGGGGTGGCTGTTCTTGCATTCCAGGTCAGGGATTTTGTAGGTCTCTGGAGACCTATTAAAGGCCTCCTACTCCAGGGGATCGGAGGGTGTGGTCTGCTACTTGCAGTTGGAGCGGCAGCAGAGCTAGAGAGGAAGGCTCTTCTTACCCCCAGGCTTGAGGAAGCCTGAACCAGCAACGACCAGTCAAAGAGGACATTTGTGGGGCTGGATGCCAGGTCCAGACCACGGTAGTGACGCTATCTGTATAGTTAGTGGCCAGACAGTCGAGGATTTTGTATTTTTGTGTTTCTTTCTGTATCCCATTGCTCATGTGCCTCAACAAAGCTGGCTGAGGCCAGTAAAAAGATTTCTGGTGCTGGAATATCAGTGTGCCAATACAGTTTTACCAAGGACGGCGATCCTGCATGCTGAACTAACCCCCGGGCCGAAACAATATGGCGGCCAAAAGTGAGTAACGCGTCACATAAAATAAAAAAAATATATATATATATATATATATATGTATATATATATATATATATATATATATATATATATATTATATATACATACACACACACACACACACATATACATACACATATATATACACACACACACACACTGTAAACTTTCATCTTTAAGAGCCAGCCTAATAAATATATACATACACACATAAACATACACACAGTATAGCACAAAAATGGGAGCACCCCATAAAATTTTTCTAGATATTGTATTATATCTTTTCATGAGACAGCGCTGAAGATATGACACTTTAATACAATGTAAAATCAGTTTACAGTGAGAATTTGGTGTGCTCTCAAAATAACTCACACAGCCATCAATATCTAAACCTCTGGCAACAAAAGTCAGTACACTCCTAAGTGTAAATGGACAAATTGTGCTCAATGTGTCAATATTTTGTGTGGCCACCATTACATTGCAGCGCTGCCTTAACTCTCTTGGGCATGGCGTTCACTAGAAGTGCCACTTGGATCCTCTCCCACGACAATATTACAGAGATGGTGGTTGTTAAAGGTGGAGACCTTCTGTATGAGAATACCCCACAGATGTTCAATAGGGTTTAAGTCTGTGGACATGCTTGGCCAGTCCAGCACCTTACATTTATTTTCTTTAGAAAGGCAGTGAGGTCGTTATGTTGGAATACTGCCCTGCGGCCCAGTTTCCAAAAGGAGGGGAATCATGATCTGCTTCAGTATGCCGCAGTACAGGTTGGTAATCATAGTTCCCTCAATGAACTGTAGCTCCCCACAGCCGGCAGCACTCACACAGCCCCAAACTATGACACTCCCACCATCATGCTAGGTAAAACACACTTGTACTTATACTCCTCCCCTGTTTCCATCACTCATGCTTGACACTATCTAAACCAAATAAGTTAATCTTGGTCTCATCAGACCACAGAATATGGTTCCAGTAATCCAAGTCCGTGGTTGGCTTGTCTTCAACAAACTCTTTGCAGGCTTTCTTGTGCATCATCTTTAGAAGAGGCTTCCTTATGGGACAACAGTCATGCAGACCATTTTGATGCAATGTGTTGCATATGGTCTGAGGACCGACAGGCTGACCTCCCTCCCTCTCCACCAATATTTTGAAAAGACAATCTCTGGATATGATGATGAGCACGTGCACTCAGCTTCTTTAGTCAACTATGGCGAAGTCTGTTCTGAGTGGAACCAGTCTTGTTAAACCACTGTATGGTCTTGGCCATTGTGCTGCAGCTTAGTTTCAGGTTGTTGGCAATCTGCCTATAGTCTAGGCAGTCTTTATGTAGAGAAAATTCTTTTTTCAGATCCTCAGACAGTTCTTTACCATGAGGTGCCATGTGGTACTTCCAGTGACCAGTATCAGAGAGTGAGAAAACCAAATTTGACATAACTGTTCCCCATTTATATTTGATAACTTGTAACATGAATCATATGACATCACGGAGGGAAAATGACAAAATTGGGCACAATTTGTCCATTTTCACTTAGGGGTGCACTCACTTTTGTTGCCGGTGGTTTAGACATTGATGACTGTGTGTGTAGTTATTTTGAGGGCACACCAAATTTACACTGTTATATAAGCCATACATTGTATTAAAGGGTCATAGTTTCAGATTGGTCCCATGAAAACATATAATACAACATTTACAAAAATGTGAGGGGCGTACTCACTTTTTTGAGATGCTATGTGTACACATATATATATATATATATATATATATATATATATATATTACATACACACACACATACATACATACATACATACATACACACACACACACACACGCTTGGTTTCGTTTGTCACATTTTACACGTTACCATGTTAAGAAGCTGCAGAAATACACCGCTTGAGTCCCAAGTGGAAACCAACTTCTGCTACAACTGTACAGTATCTGGTGTAAAGACTTTCTGCAGCTTCTTAACATGGTAACGTGTAAAGGATGAAGACAAATGTGAAAACAAGCAAAAGAGTTTCACATATTTCATGCACACTGCTGAGAAACGCTGGAATAAAAAACGGGTGGGCTGTGTTTAAAGAAAGAAGTTTACACTGAAATGACTTATTTAAAAGGATTTTGATAACATTTTCATTAATTCCTATGCACAGTGGGCAATAAAGATCGTCTCTGGAGGACCTGTCCTGTCTTGCATTACACAGACAGCCCATTGATTTGAAGAGGCACTGTGTAATGCTTAGTTTTCCATGTGCTGGCATGCCAGGGAAACTGAACACCCTGCCTCCATGACCATAGATAGATATTAGTAATATTTTTGGTATAATAAATCAACATTACATTCTAGGTAATCTATTAGGTGTGACTCCTAATAGGGTTTCTCCTATATACATATATTTTCCATTTACAGTATATAGATGTTCCATTTTTTTATTCTGCATGTGTTTCCTAGCCTCTCAATGGATTCTGAGATATGATCCTTTTTGTATGTTTTTAAGTTTGTTTTGTAATCTGTGTTTGTATATATTGCTTTGTAATATATGTAACCATTGCAATTAAATAAAGTTTATACAGAATTGAGGAGCAATCTTTAGTTCTGTTTATGGGGATAACGCATTACACAGACAACCCACTGATTTGAATAGGCAATGCATTATGCCTAATTTCCCCTATGGTGGCACCGTTGGAAAAAAGAATACTGTACTTGCATATTTCCCCACAAATTACAGTGGATTGCTGGGAGACCTGGCAAGGGAACACTTTGTAATAAGTAGATATTTTCTGATGGGTAAATTACTGTTTTTTAAAACAATGTTCTATTTGTTTTAACTGTATGTTAAAATTCTATTGATAAACAGAAAAGCAAGGAGTTTCATTTTTTTGGATTAAATCACTTAACAGGTAAATAAAGCTAATATCTGAGCTTTTACTTTCTAATATTCATGCTTTCAATTTTTAAAGATGGAAAATGCACAACACAAAATACAGCAATTCCTCCTTCAATATTCTTTTTTCAGTGCAGTTCTTTCTTTTTGTGTCTCAGGAGATCAGCAATATCTCTCTTTCTTATTCTGGCTATCCTATACTTGGATATAACTACACCTCCTAGATGCATGTTAGCATGAACTAGAAAGGATCAAGGGAATTACCACTGAAAAGGTTCTCCAACTATAGCATATTGCAAGTGGGAAAACTGAAATATACAAGGAGAATATAAAATATTTTTCCAATTTAGAATATTGCTATGAATAGGTCACAATGAGGAAGCAAAAAATCTGGTTAACTGATGCGGCTCCATTTTATTGCCCAAACGCGTGCCAAAAACATCCGGCTTTTCAGTTTACTCAACAGAAACTTATTTTATTGGTAAAGGGGAGACAAAAACTGTGCAGGGCCCTTTTCTCTTCTTTACCCTGAGGGTCTGATCCCCACTGTTTAGATATATGCTGAAACAAGATAGAAAAAACCCTGAAAACACTGTGTTAACACAGGGAAAAGCCTTAAAAGGATCAACATAAGACGATAAAAAAAAACAAACAAAAAATCCCTGACTGCTGATAAGACACATAAGAGAGTGACAACACCTCCTATGCGGGTGCTAGAGCAAAAAAAGGTGGTCGGAAACCTTCATAAACAAGCGTAGAAGAATTGTTTTAACTCTGAAAGATAATTTTTAAATTAATGTTTTTGGTAATTTGTGATTATTTCCCTTTGCCTAAATGTAAAGCTAATCAGTCTAAAGGAATACCTTTTCATGCAAGGGTTCAGTTTCCTTTAATCATTGGGTTTAAAAATAAACCCTTTATGCCCTCTTCAGCTCCTTAAACATTTTATTGACTACGAACAGTGTAAGCTATGCTTTGGGGGATTTATATTTCCCCCTTCTTGGAAGGTTTTAATTGTCAAAGGGACATTTTTTTTTACCAAATTATGCATCCAGTTTGCTTTGAATATTTTCCCGGGTTGCGTCCTGGATCTTTGATGTTTTTGCAGGAAAGCCCTTTAAAACAGGAATATTTTCTATGGTGAAATATTTAAAAAAACATTGTTTAAAAATAAAAACAAAAAACATAAAAATAATTTTTGTGTCGAACAATAAAACGTGAAAGGAAGTTTTTTGGGGGGAATTTTTGCATGTTCTGTTTAAATTAATAACAATTGCAATCTAATGCAATCACAAGTGGTCTGAATGACAATGCCCCCTCTCTGTGCGGCTGCCTCCTGCTCCCACTTGTGGGGGGATTATTTAAATTTCAGTTTGGGTTTTTTAATAAACTAAAAGGTAGGGAGGGGTTTTTTTTCCC
The DNA here is from genome assembly GCA_025379985.1 of Phyllomedusa bahiana. Taxonomy (NCBI): domain Eukaryota; kingdom Metazoa; phylum Chordata; class Amphibia; order Anura; family Hylidae; genus Phyllomedusa; species Phyllomedusa bahiana. The sequence goes on from JAODAL010001448.1 coordinate 224,217, forward strand.
AAGTTGTAAAATCTTGGGGAAAATTTATAAACCCTCCAACGTCAAAATATTTTAATTTGAGATAGATTTAAAACCCCTTCATCTCATAATAACAATCTATGAAAAGGGGTTTTAGTGTGAATAGAAGCGTCCTTGTTGAAAATCGGCATAAAATGAAAGCTCAAATGTAATCTTTAGCTGTACAGAAATACTTACCGTATATAATACCATCTGGGTCAGTACGTTTCCAAAGCGAATGGACAAATATACGTGTGTAATGATGGAAAAAAAGCGCTCGCTGAAAGCCACATCCAATTCCCAGCATTAATGCTATAGTCTGCATCCAACAGTAGCTCTCAAAGACCTTTTAACAAAAGGGGCAATTTCGGTTCATTAAGTGTACATGGACCAACATAATGATCCTATTCTATCATAATGATAATAGTAGTGCCTAGAGATTTTTCCATATTCTAAAAAGGACCCTTCTGCTTAGTGGTTGATAACAATGCAAACTGATATGGAAATTACCTATGGCCTTTTAAAATGCAATAAAGAAAAATAAATCAATATCATCTACTTTATTTTTAGAAACCGTAAAGATTAAGTTTGATTTCCAAACTCCATAATAAACACATAAGCTACAAATAAGGTTTTCTTCTGTGTGTATGTATTATTTATTTTCCCAAGACAATAGAACATAGAACTAAGCTTAGACAACAGTAAATTAAACATTATTTAAACCAATATCTTCAGTGTCCACTTTTCTGGTGGTTAAGGCCAGTGGTTAATTCCTGGTGGCCAGTGGTTAACCCACCTTCCAAGGCCCCAGGCATGGTCTTCACAAGCAGGGCTGGATTGCAACTACCAAGTAGCCCAGGCACTAAAACCGAAGTAGCCCATTTTGCAAGTAAAATGTCGTTGCACAATGCAGCAGATTTTGCCTTATTTGCCCCCACCACTACTCTCTTAACCCGGTAATCCACACAGAATGAGGAAAATAAAAGTGGAAATAATTTTAGGGGGTACATTGTTTAATATATTTAATTTCAGGCATACGGTGTGATTAGATGCTTTTTAAAATTACATTACACAATGCTCCCCCTGAAATTAATTACAATACACAGCATACTCCCCAAAATTATTTACAGGGACATCATGAGTAGAGATGGGCAAATTGATTCTAACGAAGTGGAATTCGTTTAGAATTTCAGGAAAACTTTGGTTCTGAACGAAGTCGAAGTTTGGGGTACTTCGGGTGAACGAAGTGTGCTTTTGATTGATAAAATGGTTGCGAGCACATGGTGTTACATGGGCAAGAACTCTGGGAGGAAGAAGGGAATAGCATACAGGGACATGTGCAGGGGTGAAGCCAATCAGAGACCGGCGGGATTCTGTGACGTCACGCACTATATAAGTCCGGGCGCGACGCTGGGAGCTCACACTCCTCTCACTGTACTGATCAGGGAAGGTGCTGCCGCGGCTGATTATTACTGAAGAACTGATTTTTATACAGCGATTTTTGTTGGGTGTCTCACTTGTCTCAGAGACTGTTCTCTTAATGTTCTATTTCTGATTTTTTTGGGGTATTGGATCTGAAGTCCAGTGTGCGCCCACTGCGCCCGCATATACATTTTAATGCATCTGCTCACAGCACATTGAATATCCAAGGGGGATCTAAGCCGTTCCTGTTGTATTCATTTAAGAAACAGCGTTTTTTACAATACAAATACCAAATTCATTTTTTGCTGCTCAATTCTTTTTGCGCAATTTTCATCCAGGGGTTAATTAAGCGTTGTTTTTCTGCTGTGGTGACTCCAAGAAACCATCTTTTTCACCACCAAAAAAATACAATTTTTCCCGTAGCATAATTCACAAGCGAAGGTTAATTACAATTTTTTCTCTTGTGTAGCGTAGAAAACACGCAATTGTAACACGGTACAAGTCAGTTTGTTTATGGTGCTCAAATTCTTTTTCGCAATTTACATCCTGGGGTTAATTAAGCTTTGTTTTTCTGCTGTGGTGACAAAAATAAACCCTCTTTTACATCCACAAAAAAATACAATTTTCCTGTACCATAATTCACAAGCGAAGGTTAATTCAATTTTTTTCTCTTGTTGTGTAGCGTAGAAAACACCCCAATTGTAACCGCTGCAAAGCTAGTAGTTTGTGGTGCTCAATTCTTTTGCGCAATTTACATCCAGGGGTTAATTAAGCGTTGTTTTTCTGTGTGGTGACTCCAAGAAACCGTCATTTTCACCGCCAAAAAATAAAATTTCCCGTTGCATAAGTCACAAGCGAAGGTTAATTACAATTTTTTTCTGTTGTGTAGCGTAGAAACACGCAATTAAATTAAGCATTGTTTTTCTGCAGTTGAAATCAGTAAAAGAAAAATTTTTTTTAACCGCCACAGAAGAAATTCTTTAGCATGATTCATATCTGAAGGGTATTTAAGCCTGTTTGTGCTTTTAATTCAGTAAAATACACAGGGGGACGTGTATGAATTGGAATGCGTACTTTTTTTTTACTTGGCGCCGACACAGAGTTTCTAAATAGATATAGAAGAGTTTTAGAATACGACAGATTTTTGGCACATTACATAGAGCTTAATGCGCCAAACTTTGTATGGGTATTGAGTGTAACTGAGGCAAACTTGTAAGCTCTATGTAATGCGCAAAAATCTGTCCGTATTCTACACTCCTTCCTATATCTATTTAGAACCTGCGGTGTACGCCAAGTAAAAAAAACTATACACATTCGAATTCATACAGTCCCCCACAGAGGTTTTTTAAACGGCACATACAAGTAAATTTTTCGCTGCCCATTTGGTTGGAGCTCAATTTATATCCATAGGTTCACCAAACTTGTTACTGGGTTCATTTTGGAGTTAAATACAGAGGTGTGTATTTATCTATACGGATATCTTCATCAAACAGTGTCCCTGTCATATTAGAACAAACCGTAAATGTACAGAGACAGAGAGGTGGCAGGCTCATTCACCTGCGAGATGGCAAGTCAACAAACATTCCAGCCCAGGTCCGCACAGCAAGGGACGTCGCAGCAGGGGTCCACTCGGTGAGGCCACAACTGCCGCGTCATCTAGCGGGCCGGTGTTTGTTCAGCAACCCAAAGGTTCTTGATTGGTTTGACAAGTCATCCACTTCCTCACAGATGAAATCTGACAACCCCACCAAGAGTCGGTGGAACGTCAAAACACAACCCTTAGTTGGCATGGCCCGAGCGTCCGGCCCTCACCGTCCTAAACCCGCCTCTGTCCCATCCGTTTCCCTTTAGCCAGAGATCACTATGTTGGGCTGGGCTCAGCACCACTATATAGCGAGGATGAACAATTTGAGGAGGGGAGTCACACTACTTGGGCAGCGAAGAAATGGGCCAATATCCCCTGCTTCTTGCAGTAGGCCAAAGATAGATGTTGAGAGTGGCATGGGAGGTCATGTTGTGAGGGGTCAGCCTCTGCATACCAAGACCGGGGATAGGACAGCATGAACATGAAACACAAATAGATATGAATTAAACCGACCGCACTTGGGAGCCGGGTGAGGCAAGGGCTTCATCATCGTCAGGAGAAGAGGGCGTCAGCTTGCGCTTAAAAAATGGTGGGTCCGTGAGTCAGCAGGTAGCAGCAGTGTGAGTCGGAGCCAAGCGGCCACGGGGTAAAAAACCCGCTTCGCAGTCCAAAAAAGTAGGCACAGGGGCTCAGCGAGGCAGCGGCCAGTAGTCACTCAGTGCGGAGCGTTGGCGGTAAAATCGATACTCGGCGGTGTGAAATTCTTTTCTAAGACACCGGGGGAGCCGAATATGGTATATGTAGAATCTGTAGGCAGAAAGTGAAGCGTGGCCAGGGGGCTAACGTTGGCACCAAAGCCCTGCGTCAACACATCAGCGTCACCATTCCGGTGGCCTGGGAGAAACGTGGCTCAGATTGGTGGTCCATCCTGCCGCAGGCAAAAGCAGCAGCGCCCAGTGGCACGCATGCCATTGCAGCCAGTCAAGGCTCCACCACCTCTGCAGAAAGGAGCTGTTTCTCTTTGATCATCTCCCGGTCCAGATGCTCCTGCTCCTCGCTACTCATGGCGCCAGCAGTCGTTCAGCGAGGCGATTGCAAAGAGACAACAGTATGCGTCCAACCATCCTAAGGTGCAGCAGCTGACCGTGCTCCTGTCCAAGTTGTTGGTACTGCAGTCCCTCCCTTTCCAAATGGTGGACTCTGCACCGTTCAGAGAACTAATGGCTTGTGCCGAGCCGAGATGGAGAGTTCCAATTTCTTTTCCAAAAAGGCAGTACCAGCACTTCATAAATATGTAGAACAGAAGGTGGGCCAGTCCTTGAGCTTATCGGTTTGTTCCAAGGTGCACAGCAGCGCGGACGTCTGGAGCTGTAACTACGGTCAGGGCCAGTACATGTCCTTTACGGCCCACTGGGTGAATGTGCTTCCTGCCCAGGCACACCAACAACTTGGACAGGAGACGCCGCTTTCTCCTCCACGTTGTCAAACTGCGGCTCCTGCGCCAATGTCCGCCTCCTCCTCCTCCACCACCACCACCATCTCAGCCTCCACAAGTACTGCTCCATCATACCACATGTGTAGGGCACAGCGGTGTCACGCAGTTCTACACCTGGCTTGCCTCGGCGAACGAAGTCACACAGGGAGGAACTGCTCCGCGTCATGCAGCAAGAAATCGATGTGTGGCTTTCTCCGCGCCAACTGCAAATCGGAACCATGGTGACGGACAATGGGAGTAACATGGTGTCCGCGCTGCACCGAGGAGGGATGGCGCACGTGTTCAATCTGGTTGTGAAAAGGTTCCTGAAGTCTTCCACCGATCTTCAGAAGATTCTGAAAATGGCCAGGAAACTGTGCATGCACTTCATCCATTCCTACAAAGCCAGGAACACCCTCCTCGAGTTGCAGCGGCAGAACGGCCTCCCCCAACACACTCTGATATGCGATGTTTCCACCCATTGGAATTCCAGCCTGCACATGTTGGACCGACTGTATGAACAGAGAAAGGCCATTAACGATTTTTTTGATGATCCAGGCGGACAGGAGTACTCCCCTGTGTAACTTTGATGTCAGCCAGTGGCAGCTCATGCGTGACACCTGCCGTTTGTTGAGGCCATTCGAGAGGCCACGTTATTTGTCAGTCGCCAGGACTACGGGATGAATAACGTCATTCCACTGCTTCATGTCCTGGAACAGATGCTGAAAAATCTGTCTGGGCAGGGGACTGGAGACGTGGCGACTACATCTCGCGGCCACATGAGTCCGGTGGGGACTGAAATGGAGGAGGAGGAGGACATTGGAGCAGAAGCATTGTCTGGTGAAATGAGTGGATTTTCTACCCAGGTGACAAGAGAGGAGGAGCAGGAGCAGCTGGAGGAGGTAGATGGAGATGAGGAAGACGAGGCAGATGACCCGCAAGCACCGTGGCAGTATACAGTGGAGATGGAGGCAGGGAGCCCCTCGGAGTCACTTGTGCAGATGGCCCGCAGCATGCTGATTTGCCTGGCTAGTGACAGCTGAATAGTCAGCATCCGGCAGAGGGATGACTTCTGGCTCTCCACCCTATTGGACCCTCGCTACCGGTCCAAAATGGGAGCCTTTTTCCCAGCTATTGAGAGGGAGGACAAACTCAAATACTATAGGGAAATCCTCCGTAGTCAGTTGGCCGCTGCCTATGTGCGGCATCGTCCCTCCTCTGACAGGTCTGACCGGGGTTTTTTTCAGCGCTCACATACTACTGCCGCGGCTGCTGGGGGAAGGTGGGGGGTAGGAGCAGTACCAGCTCCATCAGCAGCAACCTAAGTCTGGAGTCACTGATGAGCAGCTTCCTTCACCCGCCTAGTGAGGAGGGCAGTCGCCAGCAGCAGCAGCAGCAGCAGGACCTGGAGCAGACCCTGAACCAACAGGTGGTGGCCTACTTGGACAGCACTCTGCCACCCCAGTTAGAAGATCCGCTGGACTACTGGCAGCCAAACGGGATGTGTGGCCGCAACGTGCCGAGTTTGCAGTGGAGAAGCTGTCCTGCCAACCACTAGTGTGGCATCAGAGCGGGTGTTCAGTGCGGCGGGGGCCATCGTTACCCCAAGGAGAACCCGCTTGTCCACTGGAAATGTGGAACGACTGACCTTTTTGAAGATGAATCAAGCATGGATCGGCCAGGATTTCCACACACCAATGCCCTTTGGCGTCAGACTACATCAGCCATGACGCCTCACCCAAACTGTGAGAAATGAGTCTGGGTTCAAACTACCTGCCTCAGCCACTATTCTGATGCCGACCCCCCCGCCTGATGCCACACATCTGCTGACCCGTTTCTCCATCTGCCACCAACCATCTTTACCAGGGACTGGTTTGCCACCCACCTCCACACTTGTCATTTTGCCA
>JAODAL010001449.1:0-12500 GCA_025379985.1 Phyllomedusa bahiana
ATTAATTGGAAACTACACCCCATAAGGAATATAGCGACCCCACAGGTATTTCACAATTTTTTTTTGCGTTAGGGTGAGAAAATGATCTGCAATTTTAGCTTAAAATGTTTCATTTTTACAAGGAATTCTGTAAAAAAGCACTCCAAAATTTCTTAAGCAGTTTCTTAAAAGTTTGCCAATAATCAATATGTTGGTGTGAACTGCTGTTTGGGTGCATGGCAGAGAATACAAGAGAGGGAGCACTATTTTGCTTTTGGAAAATAGATTTTGATGGGTGCCATGTGGCATTTGTGAATCGCCCAAAGTACCAGAACAGTGACTTCCAAAAGTCTCTCCATTTTGGATTCAACACCCCTCAAAGATCTCATCTATGGGTGTATTGTGCATTTTGGGTGCACAGGTGTTCCATAGGGTTGGTCAAAATCGTGGCTGTTTGGCTCCCAACCTCGCACTGCTGCCACCCTGCTGACTCTCTTCTCCCGATGATAATGATGAAGCCCTTACTTCCAGGGCTGGGACAACGGGTAGTCGAAGGTAGGCGATCGCCTAGGGTGCCACTTTATCCCAGACAGAAAAGGAGGTGCAAGGAGGCATGGAGTGGGCTGAATTTTCCATTTGGGGGGGCACTTTATACCTTGTTTAACTAGGGCACCAGAATACCTTGTCCCAACCTTGCTTGCTTCACCAGACTCCAAAGTGCGATCAGCTACGTCGATTAGTGTTTGCCTGTCCGTGCCATTCCCGCCAAGCTGACGCCCTCTTCTCCCGATGAGGATGATGAAACCCTTGCTTCACCTGGCTCCCAAGTGTGATCGGCTACATCGTCATCAATTAGTGTTTGCCTGTCACTGCTGTCCTCCTCAACGGTGTCGCTGTACAAAGCCTGACCGTTCACAACATAACCCTCCATGCCACTCTCCTCATAACTACTTGCCCGCTTCTGCAAGAAGCAGCAGATGTCTTCCCCACCTCTTTGCTGCCCACTGTCCTCAAATAGTTCATCCTCACTGTATAGTGGCGCAGAGCCCACAGCACATAGTCATTCTCTGGCTGAGGAAATTGAACGGGATAGAAGTGGGTGGAGGACAGGTGAGGGCCCCTGACCTGCTCCTGGGAAATGCCAACTAAAGGTTGTGTCTTACAGATGCCAGGGTTGTCAGATTTAATCTGGGAGAAAGTGTATGACATAGTGTGTGGTCAACACACAGCCGCTAGATGACACCAGAAGCTCTGGCTTCGCGGGGTGAACCTTGCTGTGATGTCCCCTTGCTGTGCTGCGACCTGCGCCTGCTCCAGGAACCTACTTTTGCGTTGTTTGTTACTCCATGTGATCAGGCACACTCACAACCCTCACAGTTTTAAGTGCGCTCTGAAAACTCATCTTCTTAGACAAACCTACCAAGATCCCTAATTGTTAACCCCCAAAATTCTGTCACACATTTGCCACTTCCTGCACTTTGGCACCCACAGGCACTTATCTGTATATAGATGTATGGTTGGGATGGAAGGCTCATCCACTTTTTTATGTATACTACCCCATATTTATTTAACATGGTTGGACCATTGTACTTGTCACCCTTTGTTTCACACATACACCCTAATAGATTGTAAGCTCTTGCGAGCAGGACCCTCACATCTCGTGTCTGATTTGTAAGTAGTTTTCTCTAATATAATGTCTGGTTTGTCTGTGCTTATACCCTCTATATTGTAAAGTGCTGCGGAATATGTTGGCGCTATATAAATAAAGATTATTAATATTATTATAGTAGGATCTTAGCCCTCAGCTCGGTTCTTTCCAGCTGGCGCTGATATTACTTTGTCAGGCTGTGTACTCACTTCAGTTATTTGGTCAGTTTTGCCCCTGTAACTGCCCAGAGAAGTGAAGTGTGAAGCGATTCTAGTACCGGCGCCTGTCATACTAAAACACAGCATTGTATGAAGACCGAACCATGCTCCGTATGCATATTTGAGCATGGCACAATGTTCTACATCACCCTACACGCTCTCTGCAGCCAGGAAATAGCTGTTTTTTAATGCGATTCACCGCAAATAAATTCGGGTCTAAAAGAATTTCGTCGAACTCGGCTAATCTAATTTTTGAGAAATTCGCCCACCTCTACTAATAACCTATGATCTTTCCTGGGTATTGAGGTCCTTAGATTTCTATGTAGGGACACATGTATCTACAAAGTGTTTTCCCCTCCCTTTTTGTCTCTATATAGTACTATATGATGTTGATCGTTTTAATACTTGGATTAAAGGATTGAATATGTCTTTATTTACAGTAATGTATGTAGAAATTCAATCACTATATGGATAAGCAATTTCATTTCATACTGTATACTGCATGACATTTATCCTTTGGCTCCTTGTTTCTTTTGTGTATTGTTGTATTTTGAAAAATAGAAAATAAAACACACAGTTATAAAAAAAAAGAAGTCTTTCATATCCAAGCAGAGATCCATGGCCGATAAATAACTGTCCTGGGTCTACTAGTTGCAGTCTGGCAGAGGCCTAGGCAGACGTAGATTCCTAAAGCTTAACACACTATGAATTAATTGAAGGCCAATTTATAGACTCTCTCCTACCTACATCCCCCCTCCCACTAGTCTCAATAGCAATTTACAGCATACTCCTCTCATCCAATGGCTGCAAGCTGAACACACAATTTAAAAATTAGTTACTTCACATTAGCTTCCTCAGGTCTCTTGCAGTGCACATAAGGGTATGTTCACACACTTTTTCCAATCCGTATTTCAATCTGACAAACTGATTGAAAAAACACCGCATCAAACGCATCCAAACACACACACTGTGGTACATGTTTGGATGCATTTTCTGTGCACCAGAAATGCACCATATAGTTTTAATTAGTGTGTCTGCTGTGGAAAACGGATCAAGAATTGACATGTCAATTTTTTGGACGGATCCGAAAGACGCATCAGAAATACGCATGCAAAACACGCATCGGCGATCAGACGTCTGAACGCTGACGTGTGTTTTACATCGAAACAATTGTAGATCACCCTGCACATTGTTAGATGCGTGTTTGGGTCTGTTTTGTGTCCAAACACAGATCTAAAAAAATGCCGTGTGAACATTCCCTAAGGCCATGTTCACACGGCTTAAAATAGAACGTGTTTTACCCCGTATTTCGTGCTGTACTGCGCGAAATACGGGGTGTAATATGTCCCAGTCATTACGGTAATCCACAGTTCTCATAGAGAACTATGGATTATGTCTCCTCTCCCCACTCGGCATATTGTGCGAGCGGGGAGAGGAGACGTAATCCATAGTTCTCTATGAGAACTGCGGATTACCGTAATGGCTGGAACGTATTCCACCCCGAAGTGACATGTGAATTATTCATGGCGTATACGCACCTAGAATAATGAATGTCTAAAGGGCCGGAGGGCTGCCGGCCCCGCCACACTGCTCTCGTCCCACCCCCGTACACACGGCGCAATTGCATGGTGAAATACGTCCCGCAATAACACCGTGTGAACATAGCCTAACTCAACACAGAGTTCTTGTCATCATCATCACTTCACTGTGCAAAGTGGCATTTGAGTACATAAACAGTAGTTAAGGGATTAACAAGTGCAAGTGTTTAAACTCCTGTATAGTACAATTGTGGCAGCTAAAGGGTTAATTGCCCGTGGCAAGTGAGCTAAAGTCATGGGCGACACCACATGGGGCCAGCTGTAATATAAAGCTGATCTCATGCTGTGATCGTGTGGGCTCTGCTTGTGAGCCCACACGATGTCCAGGACGTACCTGTACATCCATTTGCGGGAAGTAATTTTTTCCTAGGACATATAGGTATGCCCAATGTCGAGAAGGGGTTAAAGCACAGTCTCTGAATCACACGGATAGATTAAAGTATTAAAAAGTTACAGCTGCGGCAGTAATGGGTTAAACTTAATTTGCCATTTCTCCGCCCAAGTCTACAGCTTTTCTATTGTAAATCTCTCTGTGTCGATTACCTTACAGACCTTTGTATCATTGGCAAATATTGCAATTCTTCTCTGTAAGCCTTTAACCCAGACATTAATACATTATAAAGAAGAGGACTCAATTCTGACCCTTGTGGTCCCCTCCTAGCAACTGTGACCCAATCAGCAAACATTTTATTTATAACTACCCTGTTTCTTATCACAGGTCCAATTGTGAACCTGCTTATATACTAGAATATTTTCCCCAGGACCATCATTCTCAATTGCTGCATCAATCTTTTATGAGGCACACTAATGCCTTTTAGAAGTCTAGATAGACAGCATCCACATACTTTCCCAGGTCCAGTCTGGAACTTACCTGCTCATAAAAAAATTGTCAGTTTAGTTTGACCAATGCCTCATACAGCAGTGCTGGTGCTGTGTTATAAGGTTATTTTGACTGACAGAGAAAGGGTGATGTGCGTGTTTTACTTTATTTTTTCACTTTTTAAATCAATACTTTTAACTCTAGTCTCTTTGGGAGACCCAGTGAATTTTTGATCGCTGCTACAATACAAAGCAGTACTGTGCAAGCATGGTGATGTCACAAACAACCTGGAAGCCTTTTCTACTGTAGGCTTCTGGGTTGTCATGGAAGTCATCTGCACCCCGTCATCATACAGCAGTAGCTGATGGAGACAGAGGGAGCTCCGTCACTCTCTTTCCTTTAGCTGCTTTGTCGCAATTTACCATGGCATCTCAAGGGTTAATCACCCACAACCAGAGTAAACTTTGGTCCTGACCAATGATGCCAGCTGTAATATATAGCTGGTTCCAAGTGCTGATTATATGGTCTCTGCATGTGAGCCTGCATGATGTCCTGGATATATGGTTATGTCCATTTAGTGAAAACACCTTCGTGCATTAGATGTACCCATACATCCAATGTTGGGAAAGGATTGAGCACAAATATCTTAAGATTTGATGGTGTGCTTGAGATCATTGTCTTATTGCATGACCAGTTTTGGCAAGGCTTTAGCTGTTTAATAGATAGCCTCACATTTGACTCTAAAAATACTCTGGCACACAGGGGAGTTCATGGTCAACTAAAAGACTGCAAGGTGTCCAGGACCTTTGGCCCAAATCATCACCTCTCCACCACTATTCCTGACAGTAGATTTGAGGTGTTTTGCTGGCATGCTATGTTTAGTTTTTACCAAACATGGACATTGTTCCAGAAGTTTTGTGGTTTGTTAAGATGCAACTTTGTATACTTTGCTGCCATGTTATTTTGAAAAAGTATCTTTCTCTTAAACAACCCTTGAAAACAAGCCATACTTGTTTAATTTTTTTTTTCTAATTGTCATACAGTAAGCTTGCATATTTAACATGCTAACTGAAGGCTGCAGAGTCTGAGATATAGCTCTTGCACGGTCTAACCATGGAGTCAGTGTTGGACTGGGGGGCTTAGGGCTTACAGGTGGAGTTGATTCTAGGGGCCCACCAGTTGAGCTGTTTACGGCCCACTGGTGGGGATTATTTTAGGGGCCCACCCTACAGCAAATGTAAATGTTTGTACATTCTTCCTATATGCTGCCTCTTGATTTTTGCCTCTCTTTCTCTGATTTTCTGCCTCTTCTGAGGTTGTAAATGCAGTTGATAAACAACTCCAGGTCAGTCATACTCAGGTGCCTGCTAGGGGGTTTCCCTATTCCCCTGTGGGCCAGTCTGAGAATGCTTGGAGTACACATACTGGTAAATTTACTCCTGGGAGGATTGTCAGCTATCTTGAACTTTTTTCTACTTGTTTGCAATCTTTCTTACTGTAGATGGACTTTTAGTTGATTGGAAATGACTCTATAACCCTCCCCAGGTTTATGAGCAGTAACTAGACATAAGTAAATTTCTCAAAAATTCGATTCGGCAGATTCGCTGAACTTTCCCCAACAATTTGATTCGTTCTGAATTTATTTTCGATTAATCGCATTAAAAAAACAGCTATTTCCAGGCTGCAGAGAGCTTGTATGGTGTTGCAGAACATTGTGCCATGCAGAAATATGCATAGGGAGTGTGGTTTTGTAATAAAACAATGCTGTGATTTAGTATGACACGCAGATGACAGGCACCGCTCTTAGAATTGCTTCATACTTGTTATCTAGGCAGTTACAGGGTCAAAACTAACCAAATAACTGAAGTGGGAACGCAGCCTGACAAGGTAATGTCAGCCCCATCTAGAAAGAACTGAGCAGAGGGCCAAGATCCTACGATAGCATCAAAGAGCGCACTCCATTTATAGTGTCATCAGATGATTCCACAGATTATGACAGAACCTGTTTTGTTAAACGTTGATACGTGTAGAGACCCCCCACTGAAAGAGTGGAGAAGGTTTCAGCAGTAATTTTGACAAATAACTTATTTGTTAAAAAAAAAACAACTTTAAAATATAGCTTGTGTTTTTGTCATATGCACACATCTCCATTACAGGCAGGTTATTATTTTGGGATATTTTTCTCTGGGCCAAACACTAAATTTGTGACAGATGATTTCACAGATTATGACAGAACCTGTTCTGTTAAACGCTGATACATGTAAAGCCCCTCCAAAAAGAGTGGAGAGGGTGTCGGCAGTAATTTTGCATTGATGTCACTGATCATTTTGCCCTTCCTTTGATCCATCAGTGTCCGCTTTCAATCGGTCAATAATCCATCAGTATTGCTAAAGCCAAAAAGAAACAGGAGTTGATCCAAAACAGAGATGACAAGTAAATGGAATATACGCATGTCTTCTGTGTTTTTATATCCACTCCTGCTTTTGGCTACCTAATCATCAGACAATCCTGATGCAAACAAAGGACCATGTCATACTGGGCTTACAGCTTCTCCGAAGGCACAATCGGTTGCGTTTGTCCTTTTCATTCCTTCTGACATTAAAAGAAGGGGAAAACCAAACATGGGCAACATCATAGAGTGTTATAGGGTGGAAACAGCATTAGGAAACCACAGGGTAGTCGAGTGAAAGAGTGGTCAGTTGGCAGCAGCATGAGTAGGCCATAGAGTGGCACAATGACAGAGTGTGGAGGTGGCAGCAACATGAGTAGGCCACAGAGTGGCACAATGACAGATTGAGGAGGTGGCAGCAACATGAGTAGGCCACAGAGTGGCACAATTACACAGTGTGGAGGCGGTGGCAGCAACAGGAGCAATGAAATAATCTTGAGGTGGCGGCAGCTAGGTGACATAATGAGGAGGTGACGGCAGCAGCATCAAGCCAGAGAGTGACATAGCCTGGAGGTGACAGCAGCAGCATGAGGAGACCTGAGTGGTCAGGAGGCAGGAGCATCAGAAGGCTACATAATGGCCCAATGAAGAGTGGGGAGGTGGGTGGCAATACCAGTCCATGGTACAGATGGTGGATGGTTTAAGGAGAAGATGGCAGCAAATGTGTGGCATCAGGTGGGTTGCAGCATCAGAATAGTAGCTGAGGCAGGTAGCCGGAAGAATCCAGATTAATTTTTCAAAGTCTGGGTGAGGCGGCATGGCTGATCTAATCTGATGTATCAGACATTGGTGTGTGGAACTCCTGGCTGATCCACTCCTGATTCATCTTGACAAACATGAGTCTCTCCACATTTCGGGTGGACAAGCGAGTTCTCCTTGGGGTAATTATGGCCCCCACTGCACTGAACACCTACTCTGATGCCACATTACTGGCCGGGCAGGACAGATTCTCCAGTGCAAACTCGGCAAGTTACGGCCACAAATCCAATTTGGCTGCCCAGTCGTTCAGCGGGTCTTCAATGTGGGGTGGCAGGGTGCTGTCCAAGTAAGCTACAACCTACTGGTTTAGGATTTGCTGCTGCTGGTGAGTACATTCCTCACTAGGTGGGTGAAGAAAGCTGCTCATCAACGAATCCAGACTCAGGTTACTGCTGATGGAGCTGGTACTGCTCCTACTCCCCCACTCACCTACAGCAGCCGTGGCAGTGGTACGTGAGTGCTGAGGAACCCCTCGGTCAGATCTGCCAGAGGATGGACGATGGCGCAGATAGGCAGCGGCAAAATGACTACAAAGAATGTCTCTATAGTACTTGAGTTTATCCTCCCTCTCGGCAGGTGAAAAGAAGTCCCCAATTTTGGACCAGTAGCGAGGGTCCAAGAGGGTGGAGAGCCAGAAGTCATCCATGGGCCAGATGGTGACTACTCGACTGTCACTACCCAGGTAAATCAGCATGTAGCGGGTGATCTGCGCAAGTGACTCTGAGGGACTCCCTGCCTCCATCTCCACTGTATACTGTCATCTGACTCATCTTCCTCATCTCCCTCTACCTCCTCTGGCAGCTCCTGCTGCTCCTCTCCTGTGACCTGGGTAGAAAAAACAATCATTTCGCCAGACATTGCTTGTGTTCCAATGTCCTCCTCCTCCTTCACCTCCTCCAGTTCAGCCCCCACCAGACTCATGTGGCCATGAGATGTAGTCGTCACGTCTCCAGTCCCTTGACCAGACAAATTTTGCAGCATCTGTTCCAGGACATGAAGCAGTGGAATGACATTGTTCTTCCCATAGTCCTGGCGACTGACAAATAATGTATCCTACTCAAAAGCCCTTATCAAACGGCAGGTGTCATGCATGAGCTGCCACTGGCTGACATCCAAATTACATAGGGGAGTAATCCTGTCCGCTTGGATAATCAAGAAATCATTAATGGCCTTTCTCTGTTCACAGAGTCGCTCCAACATACGGAGGTTGGATTTCCAACGGGTGGAAACATCGCATATCAGCCTATGTTGGGGGAGGCAGTTCTGCTGCTGCAGCTCAAGGAGGGTGTGCTTGGCAGTGTAGGAATGGCTGAAGTGCATGCAAAGCTTACTGGTCACTTTTAGAGTCTTGAAGTGGAAGACTTCAGAAACCGTTTGACAACCAGATTAAACACATGTGCCATGCAGGGCGCATGGCTCAGCCCTCCTCGGCACAGCGGGACACCATTTTCTTTCCATTTGTCACCATGGCTCCGATTTTCAGTTGTTGTGGAGATGCCAGGAATCGATTTCGTCTTTCATGACACGGAGCTTTGCCCAGGCAAAGCATGTGGAGAACTGCGTGACACCGCCATGGTCTGCACATGTGGTATGCTGGAGGAGCACTGAGACTTGTTGCTGCATTGGAAGCTGAGGTGGTGGAGGAGGGGAAGGCGGACATTGTCGCAGAATCAGCAGTTTGACAATGTGGTGGAAAAAGCGGCAACTCCTGTCCACGTTGCTGGTGTGACTGGGCAGGAATCACATTCACCCAGTGGGCCCTAAAGGACATGTACTGTCCCTGACCGTAGTTACAGCTCCACATGTCCGCGCTGCCGTACACTTTGGAATACACCGACAGGCTCAAAGACTGGCCCACCTTCTCTTCTACATATTTGTGCAGGGCTGGCCTTTTTCGAAAAGAAATGACGGTTTGGGACTCTCCACCTCGGCTCGGCACAAGCCATCACTTCTCTGAACGGTGTAGAGTCCACCACTTGAAAGGGAGGGACTGCAGTACCACCAACTTGGACAGGAGCATGGTCAGCATCTGCGCCGTAGGATTGCTGGACGCATACTGCTATCTGTTGGCAATCGTCTTGGTGAACGACTGCTGGCGTGATGAGTGCCGAGGATCAGGAGCATCTGGACCAGTAGATGATGGGAAAGACAGACAGAGGTGGTGGAGACTTGACTGCCTGAAATGGGATGCGTGCCACTGGGTGCTACTGCTGTGGCTGTGGCAGGATGGACCACCACATCTGAGACACGTTTCTCCCAAGCCACTGGATGGTGACGCTGCATATGTTGATGTAGGGCTGTGGTGTTAACATTAGGTCCCTGGACTTTCTGCCCACATATTCTACATATACCCATGTTCCTCCGGTGTCTTGGCAAAAAACTGCCACACTGCAGAGTAGGTGATTTTACCACCAACGCTCCGCACTGACTGACTGTTATTGCCACTGCCTCGGTGAGCCCCTGTGCTGCTACTTTCTGGGCCGTAAAGGACCTGTGAAGCGGATGGTCTACTGTGTGGCCATTTGGCTCCCAACCTCACACTTCTGCCACCCTGCTGACTCCCAGCCACACTACTGACTTGCTGGCTGCCCCGCTGCCTGACCCGCAAGCTGCCTCCCTCTTCTCCCGACGATGATGATGAAGCCTTTGCTTCATCCGACTGTGCGATTGGCTACATCGTCATCGATTAGTGTTTGCCCATCACTGCTGTCCTCCTCAACGGTCTCGGTGTACAGAGCCTGACCGCTCACAAAATAACCTCCCATGCCACTCTCCACATCACTACTTGCCCGCCTACTGCAAAAAGCAACGGATGTCTGCCCCACCTCTTTGCTGCCCAGTAGCTGCTCCCTGTCCTCAAATACTTGGTCCTCACTGTATAGTGCCGCAGAGCCCACAACAGATATTAGTTCTCTGGCTGAGGGAACTGAACAGGACAGAGTTGGATTGAGGACAGGTGAGGGCCCCTGACCTGCTCTCGGGCCATGCTGACTAAGGGTTTTGTCTGACGAACCCACCAACTCTTGGCTGGGGTGGTCAGTTGTCATCTGAGAGTCAACCATTCAACAACTGTTGGATTGGTGGTCAACACACGGCCGCTGGATGACACCAGTAGCTCTGGCCTCATCGAGTGACCCCTGCTGCGACTTCCCCTTACTGTGCTGTGACTTGTGCCTGCTCCAGGAGCATTTGTGCCACTGCCCCTTCCATGTGAAGGGCCTGCCATCTCTCTGTCTGACATACTGTTTGATCAAAAATTTACAATAAAACAAACTCTGCTTAATGTAGTTGTGACAAATACACAAGCTGTATTTCAAAGGTGTTTCACCTTATAAGTGAATCAAGTAACTCTTTGGCACAGAGAGCAAAAACACTGTATTGGCTGTAATGGACATGT
Source organism: Phyllomedusa bahiana (assembly GCA_025379985.1). Taxonomy (NCBI): domain Eukaryota; kingdom Metazoa; phylum Chordata; class Amphibia; order Anura; family Hylidae; genus Phyllomedusa; species Phyllomedusa bahiana. The sequence continues at coordinate 10,869 of JAODAL010001449.1, forward strand.
GTGTATGTGAGAAATACACACACTCTATTTCAAAGAGAGTTAACCACAATAAATGAAAAAAGTAACTGTTTGGCACAGAGAGCAATAACCTAAAATAAAAACCACAGATTCAGGAACATACTGTGTAGTTGAAAGGTATTTTACTCCAGTAACTATAAAATAGGAAGTATTTGGCACAGAGTGCAATCTAGTGCTGCTGAAGAGAGATTCTTGTGCAAAAGAGGTACAGTGGCAAGTGGCAGAATGTAAAATGGCTGGCCTATTTATAGGGCTATGACATCACAGAAGCTGGCTGGCTGCTGATTGGTTACATGTCTGCATGTCATGGCATTGAAGGCGTTTCTTTCTTTCTCCCATAGTTCTTTGCTCCATGTCACGCCATGTGCTTGCGACCATTTTAGATTCGTTACCCTGAATCGCCATGAAATTTGGCTTAATTTAGAATTGCATTTATCCTGAAATTCAAAATGAATTCCATGTCCACAGATTCGATGTGCTCATCCCTAGCAGTAATAATTGATTCTCTAGGATCATTGCTGATGTTTTTCCTCCTTGGTATACTGTTAAAACATGCTCCAGAAAAGCAAACTGATAGAACCTCTAACCTTTTAAGGAACAAATTCTTTTTTTACTATTTCATATGTAAGACCATAGAAATCAAACAAGATGTACTTTCTTTTTGTAATTACTACTTTTATAGTTTATGTAGAATGTACCACACACAAGTTAAAAAGCTAAAATCCATGAACACAATAGGATAGGGATGAGAGATATCGACAAAAGTTGAAATCGGCATGATTTGTAGGCTGATCGGAAATTGCCGATCACGCGATATTTTAGGTGACAATCTTACAGATAATCTATTAATATCACACCATTTTCAGCGTTTCCTGTCATTTTGGCAGCCAGCCAATCAGCTCCGAGGATAGAGGGGGTTGAGGAGGATGTACAACGTCACCACTTAGCAGTGTATAGATCTCACTGGCTGAAAAAATCACGTAACCTCGTTTTATCTATGCTGCTGCATTTCCTGTTTGAGCTCATACTCTGTCTATCACACTTCACAGCAGGACGTGTCTCTCTGCGTTTAAGGCAATAGCTGTTCTAACAGCTCTGATAGTCTCCTCTAATACAAGAAACCAATCACCTACAGCTTAGAATAGAGTTAGATTAGAGAATTGCACATCTTATTTAGTTAGAGAAAGTTTTTAGGATATCTACTGGTGTGGGTAGCCGCGGGTCTGCGAGGTGGGGGGGCGACAGCAGGAGAGGCATTTTAAAAGAAGATATTTTCGCTCGTGGTTTCTTATCTTCAATTAAAAAAAGCATTGTTTTTCTACCCAATTTTGGCCAGCAGACCCTGTGCATTTTAAAATTGCCCCCGGGGTTTTTTAAATTCTATTGCAATCACTCGTGTCAGTGTTCCCAAAAAATGGCTTAACTTATCCCATAACTTTTAAATATTTTTTTACTAAATCCGTGTGTCTTTTTTGGACAAAGAGTTCAGTTGAAAACCCATTGTGTTATACATATTTTCTAGTAAATTACACCATATCGTGCTGCAAAGGGGCTGCCATATTAACCCTATAATTTTTTTAAATACCTTATTGCAGCCATGCGTCTTTTTTGCGC
>JAODAL010001449.1:22500-230577 GCA_025379985.1 Phyllomedusa bahiana
CCCCCCCCCACCCCCCCCCCACCCCCCCCCCCCCCCCCCCCCCTCCCCTCCCCCTCTGTCTCTGTCCTCCTCCTCTTCCGCCACTTCCAAGACCCAAAGCGTTCCTCAGCTGCCCATGTCTCTCAGTGTCATGAGCAAGGATCAAGCCTCTGATCAGCCTCCACCGTCGCCCGAGTACCACACTACTGCCAGAGACCCAATCCTACCCCCTCTCCATCCACAGTTTTTACCTGCACGCCGGACAGCGGCAAGTCTAGCAACCAACCTTCTTTCTACCAGGTTTGGGGACAGAAGAAACACTTTAATCCCAAACCATCCTAAAACCAAAAGCCTGAATGTCGGACATGCCATGCTTTTGGGCCTTGGAACTGTTGCCTTCGTCTGGTGGACCACAGAAGGGTACCGCCAACTTACGTTGGCCCTTCCAGCCCCTCAATACCAGATCCGAGCAGGCATTTCTTTTCCAGAAAAAGCCTCCCGTACTGGCCAGCCCCGTGTCATCTAAAAATCTCAAAGCGCGTTGTCTGGATTGGTTTCCCCTTTGTGTGCCGGCAAAGTCCATCTCACCATCAATACATGGACTTATAAGCACGCTTAAGGACTCAAATACTCTATCTGACAGCTCACTTTGGGTGAGCTTGCTGAATTGTATCTGGTGAACGGTGGGCTCTTAGGAGGCTGGCGCAGGACGGATGGGTGCACGGGTTCTTTTTCCCCAAAGGTCCACTGGTAGATATCACGTGCCCATAGAAACCAGCTGTGCTGCTCACTTAATCTGACTTGGAGACCTCAACACACAGGTCAGGATGCCTGTGTGACGACTTTTCGCAATGAGACCTGAGTGCAAGCTGGGTGACAAGAACCTTGTGCAAGGCAGGTTGAGTGCAATAACGTCGAAATCTCTGGGCCGCCCTTAAGATCGGTAGGCTGGAGCAACAATCCATTGCCTGCACAAACGTCAGGAACCTTCGTCGTCCATAAATTTTCTAAAGCCGCTACTCGGGGGATCTAGGACTGCCTGCTGAGGAAGGCTCGAGGATCTGAGCCCACACTGGGGCACCTTTTCCACACCCGTTCCAACACCCAGCATCGCCCAGCTGCTGCACTGCAGCGTCAGCTCGGCCTCCACTCCCGTCAACCGCCTCATTTGCGACGTGGCCAACACAGCGCTGGAATTCTCCACCCTCCAACAATGCTATCCAGGGGTCCAGCGATTGCAACAGCAATAGGCCAATTTACGCAGTACGTAAGTGACAATGGCCTGGACATGCAGCAGGTGTGCCGGACCTCGGTGTTGAGCCAACCCAATGGGGGGGGTAGCAATTGAATGGGAGTGAGCTCTGCACCAATCCTTGCGAGATTTTGAAGAAAGCCACCAAAATAGGTCATGCAGACAATGCGCCATGTTCACATGGGGGGGGCATTGTGGTGATCTTTATTCGTTTGAGCACTCTGAAACAGCAGTCCCACCAGCGACGGAGAAGGAGATGGACACAGATGCAACACAGATGCGGGCACAGAGCTTTTTCTCCGTTGAATCTAGAAGGCCCGAACAGTTTCACCGCACTTTATTTGTCATCATTAGGGCAGTGTTCGGGTCCAGGGCAAGTGCAAGCAAGTGGCCTCAAGCTCTCCAGTGAGTACAGCATCAGAGGCAAGTACCAGGGCTGGATGAAGATGAGGCGGAGGAAGCGAGAGAGGAGGAGGAAGTATAGTCCTGAACCACCGACATTACCGATGTCCCGTGCCTTGAAAGGAGGTTGGCATAAGATTTGAGGCGGAGGAGGAAGATGAGGAAGATCAGTTTGCTAGTGCCCCTCGACCCACCAGGCTGGAAAATCAAGGCTCCAACTCTCACATGAGTGCATGGATGCTCCATATCCTCCTCCAACATGATCCTCTCATTAAGGCCATCAAAATGAACAACAAGTTACTAGGTTCCCACCCTCCCTCGATCCCCGTTACAGAGAAACTCCGGCACTTTCCTTCTCCTAGACCCACTCCAATAGAGAGTAAAAATGCAGGAATGGAGAATGTCTGATTGATCAACTCGAGACATCTGTTTGCTTCTGCTTGCACGTTCTTGAAATGTCACGCTGGAACAGCGTCAGAAACGTCACAGCCAGGAAGTACCAAAGTAGCCTCAGCAGCAGCATTGTGGCAGAAAGCCCAAATGGGTGACCTCCTGCAATCCTTATTTACCACCTCACCCAACGCATATAATGCGGGCACACATACAACACACAGAGACCGGTAGACTTAAGATCATGAGATGGCACACCATGAACCTCTAAAACCCCTATCTGCGTCTCAACACAGCTGGAAGAGTCATTACAGACAAACGCATCCTGTCGCTTCTTCCAAACCGATAATGTGGATCGTTTGACTTTCATCAAGATGAATCAGGCGTGAATCTCTGATACTGTTGTGCCCCGCAATTGCCGAGGTCACAAAATTAGTTGCCAAGTCTATCTTCACATTCCTCTTCAGAGACAGAAATGGTCCTCTTGAAAAAAATATTTCTAATTATAATTCTTACTGCCAATTTTTATCTCAGTTCCCAAAAGGTCATTTTGCTGGTTTTTGAGCGATGAGAAGACTGTAAAAGTACAACAATTGTACACGATTTCATTGAAAACAAAGCGTATTCCGTTTACTCACTTCATCTTGTAAAAATTTTTCGCAGCTGATCAATGTTTTGGGGTCGGGTGCTGTGAGATATAGCTATAATCAAGTCCTTTGAACAGATATGTGGCTTCTAAGTGGCATTTCTCCCAGAATTTTTAACAGTGACTGAGAAGTCATTTTTAAAAAGTCATGCAGCTATACTACAGGTCCTATTATAAAAAAATTAAGAAAGCATTATGGAACAGTAAATGTGTACTTCTAATTCGGTATTTCTTGGGTCTCCCTCACAATTTTAACAGTGGCTGAGAAGTCATTTCTATAATGATTTTCGGGTCAAGGCAGCTAAGAAATGCAGCTATACTACAGGTCCAATTTTAAAAAATGGTGGTTTCATACAGACATTTGTCTTCTCACAATTGTAAGAGTGGATCAAGGGTAATGTTTTGAATTTTTTGGGCATGTTTGCGTGAAATTACAGCTATACTACAGGACCATATATAAAAACTGTGGACTTTTTTAACAGACATTGTCTTCACAAAGTGTTCCAACAGTACTGAAGGACATGTTTTTGATTTTATGGGGCATGGTCGTCAAAACAGGAAATAGTAGACACATAATGCCAAAAGTTGACCTTGTTTTTGCAAGATCTTTAACATAGCAACGCAATTCCCTGTAGTGAGAACAAACCCATTTAATAACAATTAAAAAAAAGAGAAACAAAGACTGGTGGATTTCCATCCTAATTTAGAAATGTGTTTTCTAGAATTAAACTACTTAAAAAAATTGCAATGTACAAAATAGTTGATACAAAAATTCCTCTGAATTGTAGCAACGGGAGGTACAGAGATTTTGAACAGATTAGGTTTAATTCAAGGATACGAGTATGGAGCAGCATTCCCACCCCAAAACAGAGACAATTTCCTCTAACACGTTGAGTAAAACAAAAAAAAGAAAGCCAAGAAAAACACTTGGTGGAGAACCAGGAGCGTCAACCACCAGCATATTCCAAGTGAAGCTCAATTGAGTCGAGCACTCATGATGAGGGGCAAAGCGCTATCTTGTAAAGTGCAGAAATTTATCAAGCGCTACCAGGTCTTGACTGTATACAGAGAAGGGCGGGAGTTCTTAGCTCCACACTTCCACGTACCGCATCTGCTTCAGCACGACAGTTTTTTGTTGCTGCATCATAGGGGCATTTTTGCCATGTTTCATAGATGATGGAGCGCCAGCCTGGGCTCTCACCGCACCCACTGTAAACTCCGGCTGCGCTATCTTAGCTGAACACTGCGTGTTAATAGGATTGACGAACACCAGCCTACTCTCAATCCTCACCCACTGTAACTCCGGGCCCCTGCTGCTGAAACCTGCGTGGATCCACGTTTATAGTCTCACCTGCCTTATCAGTAAATTTCCTTCAACCCACTTGACAGTAGAAGCAGGATTTTTCAAACAGGCCTCGTTGACCTACTGAGAGGTGGACACTCCTGATTTTCGTTTGCTTCACATTCTAATGTCACGGTGTGAACAATGAGTCACCAGTAGAATGGAGAAAACACAAGTACCTCTAGCTGGCAGCAGTATTGGAAAACTAGTTGTTTTTTAAATAGTTTTTAATATAGATTATTTCATATGGCGACAATTTTCTGCTGATGGTCCTTTACGGTGCTTATGGACATAATGCACCGTGTGGCTTTTTGTGGTCATGCCGAGTTACAGGATATGGAATTAGTCAATGTCCATTTCCTAAAATACTGCTTTTTCAACTAGACTACTTTCTTCTTGCGCACTTTCTTAAACGTGGGTCATGTAGGTTTAAGGGTCAGGCTGCGGTCCCCAGGGACAGCCATATTCCAATGTCCAGTACAACAAAAATGGTGTTGAAAGACCTCCTTTTCCGGCACTTTTTTAATGCTGTGGGTCAATGCAGTTTAGGGTCCATAGGCTGTGGTACAGACAGGGGATAGTGAATAGACTGTGACTTTTAATCTAGTGACTCTGTTGCCTAAATTGTCTTGCCTAAGCATGTAGCACGTATCCATTTAAACTGTTGTGATGTTAATCCAGCTTCTCCACCCCTGTTTGGGTGTAAGAATGAAGGTTTTTTTCCTCTCCCATAGACTTTAATGGTCATCGGCGATAATCTGTTATCGACTATCGACTCGATAACGATTGTTGACACAATCGCTCATCACTAAAATAGGGACACAAGTAACACGGCAGAAGAGAACCCTTTTAATGTGTCTAAACATCTATTACATAAGCATGCTACACATTTGATGAGCCTTCATCTTACAGGCATAGAACTGGTTAACAGACTTGTTTGTGGGAATGACTAGAGACAAATCCTTCAGAACTGCGACACATTTTCGATACTCAGATTAAATAATTCTTATATTAGAGGGCGACAGATCTGATATTGCACTATTATAATGATCTGTGTTAGTGGTTCATAATTTGTCCTTGGTTTGATTTCTATGAAGCAATGTAGATATGTGTGTATGTAGACCAAGCTGAGTCGTACTTAACCCCTTAAACCGAACACCTGAAAAGTAGTAAAGGACCATCACATTTTTTTAGTTTTTGCTTCCATGCGTTTTCAACAGTTATAACTTTTTTCATTCTTCATTTTTTGAGACGAGTTGTACTTTATGAGAGAATAGTGTATGTTCACTTATAAATAATTGAAGAATTTTTTTTCAATTCCTTTCAATTTTTTTTTCACATTTTTTTTCAATATTTATTACATTTTTTACTTATACACATATCACACTTAATTAACTTGTTAGATTAATTCTACAGTATATTACGGTCATGTGGATACCTGAATATGTATAGTTTTTTTTTGTGTGTTTGTGTAATGTATGTACAATAATTTTTTATTAAATATTTTATTTTATTACACTTTTTATGTATTTTACTTTTTTTTTTAAATCCCAAGGGATAGCTGCGTTCCTGTTTTTTTTACACTTAGTAATGTATTAACATATTCAAATATGCTAATACATTATAATCTGTGTCAGCCTGACACAGGCAGTGATTAGGGCAGTACATAGTCTGCCCTGATCACGGGTTTGTTACACAGACCACCCTGGGGCCACTCTAGGTCCCCAGGGCTGACTGTGCCCTGCCGTTCCCCGGGCCACTGTCCGTGTCACCTGGGTGTCCTATAACCCGACAGAGCCAGGAAACCCTTTGAATTGCGCTGTGGGTGATGAAACTACAAGCAATCAAAAAAAGGGAAGTTAAAGCACCGTGGACAGAGATTCCACTCGCTTCCTCCCGGCTTTGCCATAGCTGTGCTGGGAACAGGGCGATGTGTTTTGCAGCGGTAGGCCAGGGCTCTGTGCAAACTCCGATTGTCTGCAGCGAAACGTCAAAAAGGGGGGGGGTCGCTGCAGACGAACGACCTGAAATGCCCGACGTCAAAGATGGCGGGCGATCGTTAAGGAGTTAAGATTTATCTTTGAACCACATCAGCTGCTGCATATCTTTATTGAGCTGCCTTGAGATATATATAGGCTTAAATATTGCTATTTAAAAGGTTTGACGTAAAGATTGCAGTCGTATAATTAGAGAATCGGTGATAGCAACTTTTACTGTTTTGGATTGAACTTTGAGTACCAAGCTGCCATTGGTTGCCATGGTCTGAATAAACTGCTAAATTGCTCTTACATTATACTGTATATGAAAAAGCCACATATATACATATATACATATATATATATATATAATCATACTATAATATATCACATTACGACCAAAATTTTTTGGACACACCTTCCTCATTCCAACAGTTTTTCTGTATTTTCATGACTTATAAAAAATAATTGTAGATTCTCACACTGGAAGGGCATCAACACTATGAATTAAACACATGTGGAATTATATACTTAACAAAAAAGTGTGATACAACTGAAAATATGTCTTATACTCTAAGTTCTTCAAAGTAGCCACCTTTTGCTTTGATTACTGCTTCGCACACTCTTGGCATTCTCTTGATGAGCCTAAAGAGGTAGTCACCTGAAATGCGTTTCACCTTCATCAGGAGTGCCTTCAGTTTTCGATAAGTGGGATTTCTTGCCATATAAAATGGGGTTGGGACCATCAGTTGTGTTTGTTTCAGCAAGTCAGGTGAATACACAGCTATAGTTCCCTACTGAATTGGACTGTTAAATTTGATACTATGGCAAGAACAAAAGCAGTAAGTAAAGAAAAACAGAATGTCCATCATTACTTTAAGAAATGAAGTCATCAGTCCAAAAAATTGGGGAAACTTGAAATGTCCCCAAGTACAGTGGCAAAAACCATCAAGCGCTACAAAAACTGGCTCACTAAAACCCCTCCAGGAAAAAGGGGACCCAAAAGACACCCCTTTCTGCTGCGGATAAGTTCATCCCAGTCCAAACCCCCCTCAGAAATCGAGTTAAAAAAGAATTAACCGGGTTGAAAAAAAAAAGGGTTTTGCAGCAGACACTTTTCTACAACAACTTTAAGAGGGGAAAATGTGGGCGGCCCTTTATGGTAAAAAAGCGTAGGAAACCACTGCTAAGGTAGGCAACAAGCAAAGTGATGTGTTTGGGGTAAAGAAAAAGGAATGGACATTAGACCGTGGGAAAACTGTGCTTTGGCTATGATCCAAATTTGAGTTTTGGTTCCAACCACCGTGTCTTTTTTGCGACGCAGAAAAAGGGGAAAGAAGGGGCTCTACTTTTTGGTTCCCCCCAGAAGCATGGGGGGGGGGATGTGATGGTGGGGTGCTTACTGGGGACACTGTTTTGGGGGTTTTTTTCAAAATTTAAAGGAAATTGAACCCCATGGTTTTGCACAGCATCTTGCACGGCTCTATTTTGGTTTTTGTTTTAACCATATTTTTTTTTCAACAGGACAATGACCCCAAACCCCTTTTGACGTGTAAAGGCATTTGACCAAAAAGGGAGTGTGGGGTGCTCGCCAGATGACCTGGCCCCACAGTCACCAACCCGAACCCAATGAGTGGTTTGGGTGGTGGACCGCAGAGTGAAAAGGGAAAAGGGCCCCAAAAAGTGCTAAGATCCTGGAACTCCTTCAAACTGTTGGGAAGACCATTTCAGGGACTACCTCTTAAGTCATCAAGATAATGCCAATAGTGTGCAAAGAAAAAAATATTTAAAGAAAAGGTTGGGTACTTTGAAAAAACCCAGAAAAATAAAACATTTTTTTCATTGTTTTAAAACTTTTTTTTTTAAATAAAATAATTCCCACTTTTGTTTTAATTTTATAGGGTTTGGGTTTCCTTCAGTGTGAAACTCAATTTTTTTTAGTTTATGAAAATTAAAAAAACTGTTGGGGGAAAGAGAAGGTTTTTTCCAAAATTTTGGTCTTTTGATCCTAGAAGTAAACCAGCAGCAATGAAGACTTTTTTTCCTCTTTCCCATCACTGAGCTGTTGTCAGGTGAAAATTATAGAGACATTATAGAAAAATTAAAAAAAGAAAAAAAATTCCCATTTACTCTGATGAGATGTTTATATGGATGTAACCTTATTCTCTGTATTTTCCGGGGGTCCAGTCTCAAACCCCAAAAACCTTCCCAGTCATAAAGACCAAGGGGTTTAAAAACCCCCGGGAAATTACATCAATCCCCATGAAAAGCTTCGGGATTCATTTTCAATAGCTACGGGACCCCCTTTTTTTGGGGTTTAGGACAGCCCTCCTGAAAGGATTCCTTTGGATGGGATATTTTAAAATTTGGATGGGGGTCACAAAAACTTTCAAAATTTTTTAAAAGGACAATTACATTTATCCAGAGATCTCAACCCTTAAAATGCCCGGCATATGTTAAAAAAAACGTTTATGGCTCTTAACCACTGTCGGTTGCTTGCTACAAGGGGGGAATCTCCCAAATCCCATAAACATGTACCAACCAATGTGTAATAGAAAGCTGAACTGAAATTTTCTAAAAAAAAATTTTAAAGGGAACATATATCTAAAATATGTAATGGGCAGTGTAAATTTTGGTTTACTTGCTTTCCCTTTAAAATGTCCATAGATGCGTGGGAAGGGGAAACCCAAAAGTCCATGTATAGTATCTCCGGGTCCTCGTTTGGCTAACCCCGGGGGGGAAGAGACGGACGGTAAGCCTAAAAGGGGCCCGGGTGGGGACTTTTTTGGGGGCTAGTCCCCCCTTTTTCAAACACGTTTTTTCCTCTTACCAACCCCCTTTTATACTCAACACCTTAAGGGTTCCCAAAAGGAAAAGGAACCATAAACACTGGTTTCTTGTAAGTAAAAATAAACTATAAAAAGACACGTAAAATTTGGGATTCTCATTCATCCCAAAAGGGGGCCAGTTTACTCATTTTAAATATAAAAACGTTTTTTCCCCGGGGGCAAAGTTTCCCCTCCAGATTTATTCTTTTTCTGTCAAACTTCCCAAAAACCCGCCCCATTTCAGATCCGCTACGGGGTTTGTCTTATTTCAAAGAAATGTCTTCGCAACCGTTTTTTCCCCCAAACTTTTCTTTTTTTTCTGTTAATCTATACTTTCGCACTATTGAGGTAATTACAAAGGGAGGACTTATTTTGGGTTTAATTCGAATTTTTTATTTGACGCTTTTTTTTAAACCTATGTTCCCTTCCCAAACATGGGCATTTTTGGGAAAAATACACTACCCCTTTAGAATTGAAATGTAAAGAATCCCTTATGGCTTTTTTTGGGAACCTTTTTAGTGGGATGGAGATGAAAGGGGCCTTTTGATGATAGCATGCAATTGCAGCAACCCTTAGGCAGGGAAAAGTGCCTTTTTTTTTTACTCTGTATACATCCTTTGTTTGGGTTTGCCTGCATTTTTTTTGGGAATTGGGAATAAAAACAATTCGTTCCCCCTCAGTAGGGCCCTTTTTATGGAAAAAACTAGGAGTATCCCCAAATATTTTTGAGATTTTTGGGCCCTTTGGATAGCGGATCCCAGTATTTCTTAAGGGTTTGTCGTATCACGCCGCTTTAAATTATCAAAGTATAAGAAAAATAAGTCTTCTATCCCCTCATTTTTTTTTTTTGGGAAAAACTAATAGTTTTCTTCTCTGTTAAACTTTCAAATCTCCCCTCCCAAATTTTTCCTCCAAGGGTTTTTTTTTTTTAAAGCCTCTCGCTATAAAATTTTATAAAAAAGGGAAATCTTTTCTTGTCATAATATAACATCCTCCGAGCATATTCCCCTAGCTTTTAAATGAGCGGGACCTTTTGGGATCCCCCGGGAATAATTTTGGGGCATGTTTGGACCGCTTTTGGGGTAATATTTTATTTCTTTTCCGATCGGTTTTTTTTTATTAAAAGTGGTTTTTTGCCCCTGGGGCCCCTTACTTATTTAAACCATTAGAAAAGCAAATCTTCCTCTTGTCTAAAATTGGGGTAAACTGTAAATGGATGTTTTAATTGGCGGGGTGATAAACTCATTGAGTTCCCCCCAAAGCTCCCTTCCAAATAACAAATACGCCCGTCGACATATCTAAACCGGGTATAGCCTTTTTTTAAAAAGTCTTCTTTTTATAGCCAAACTTCTTCTAATGGGCTATCATATAAAGATTAGCTAAACTGGGGAAGCTCCCGGGCGAGCCCATTGAGACTCCCTGAAATTGAAGATTTTGATCATTACCAAATCAAAAAGTGATTTTTTGGTAAGTATCAAATTTTGGGATAGTTCATGATAAATTTAATTTAGCTTTGGGTTAAGTAGGGTCATTCTTCAGTATGTCTTTTAAATTTTTTCTATAGTTTCCTGTTAAGGGATTTTGGGGGTAAAAAATTTTTTTAGCCCATAGTGCAAAAAACCCCATGCCCCAAAATCGATCTTTAAGCGGGGAATTTCTCTGGGGAACTGGCCTGTATCAAAAAAGGTGTGTGGGGGTCATTTTTAAGGGTATTTCTGAAAAAAAATTTACCTGTCTACTTAGCGCTGGGGGTTTCCAGAATGGAGCCGATACCTGATACGTTTGGGTCGGCAGGAGGTCTTCAATCTTTTTTGTGTACTTTCCCGGGACCAGATAGGTTTGGGAAAGCGTGGGTTTGAACAAGGGTAAAAGGTTTTTTTCTTTTGGGGGGGTTTATTTCCTTTGTCAACAGCCTCCACAAATCTCCCCTATTGTAAAGCAATAGTTCCCCGTTAGGATTTCCCCCTTCAATTTTTTTTTTATACTGGGGGCACTTAAATTTCGCTAAGGCTTCCCGTTTTTATATTCTTTTTCTTTTTCCCTTTTCCCCCAAATGCTCCCCCTTTTCAGCTTTTTGATTTACATTTTTCATTGTTTTTTTTTTCCCCTAAAACTATTTCTCCTGTTTGGTTTAAAATTTTGGGTTTTTTTGTTTTAACCGATCCTTTTTCCCCGTACCTCCGCTATCACCAACTGCTGGAACATCTCCAAAGCTGGAGTTGAAATTTCTGGATCAAACTGACTTCGTGACTTAAGTTTATAAGAAATATAATTTCCTAACTTATTAGTACTTTGCCCATAGAACATTTTCAATCTAATAGCTCTACACAGACGATAAAAGTCAATGTTAAACTGAAACAGGGTAGTAGATGCAGTCGGCACAAAATTAAGCCCTTTGTTTATAATGGAGCGCTGTGCTTCAGATAGTTCTTGTGAGGAAATGTTCAAAACCAGACTGTCGCTTATTTTTTCTTTGACTGTTGTTTCCCTCCTGTCCGAGTATTCCTTCTTGGGTCGACACCAGAGGTTTCTCCAGGGTCTGTATCGCTTGATCTTTTTGTCGCTCCTAAAAAATCTTGTGCGTTATCCTTCCTAGGGACTGTTCTCATTTGCATGCGGTTTTGATACCCAGTATCATCTGAGTCGGAGGTTGCGCTTGTACTTTGCGGTTGTCTCCTTCTGGGTCTATGGATCGCCCGTTGTTTATGCCGTTCTTCTGCCCAGGAATAGACCCTGTTATGCAGATAGTCCTTGCTATCCCTTTCATATTTCTTTAATTTGTTTTGGAGAAGCTGTATTTTTTGTTTATCCAGGATAACCTGTAAATCTTCCTTCTTCTTCATAAGCTCTTCAGTTGGTACATGTTTTTTAAACTCATCATCGATCACTTTAATTTCCTTACGTAAGGTGTCTATATTCAGCTGTAGATGTTGCACTGTCAAATAAATTAGATCCAGAGAATACTGGTTACTGATGGCAAACCATTTTTCTTTATACAACAAGTCCTCTTGCAAGAGTATTGGCTGTAGCGGACTTCTTAGCCCTCTAGGAATCCTTTGCACTTTAAGGTATTCCGTTAGGGCCGATGCGTGAGAGGTTAAACTAATTTCTCTCTTTTTCAGCTGTTCATACTTCTTGAACAAGCCCAGAGTAGAGTCGTTAACAGGTAACTCCCGGCCGAGCCCAGCTGCTTCGGCAAGTTTTAAAATGTTGCTTCGTTCATTTTTTGTAAAAGAAAAAGTATCAGCCTTCCTGTCTGTTAATATAGCAAAGTCTTCATAAGACATAATAGCGTATACTTATTAAATGCCTTGGGAGTAAATGCAATCTCAATCTTCAAATGTCAGCATATGTTATAAAACGCTATGGCTCTCTAACCACTGCTAGGTTGCTTGCTACAAGTGGGATCTCCCTAATCCCATAACATGTACCAACCAATGTGTAATAGCAAGCTGAACTGTATATATAAAATAAACTTTATTGGTAACATATATCTAAAATATGTAATGGGCAGTGCTAAATATAGCTACTTGCGTTCCTTAAATGTCCATAGACTGCAGTAGGAGAGCGGAATCCAAAGTCCATGTATAGTAGTCTCCCGGCGTCCTCGTTTCGGCTAACGCCCGTAGGGGAGAGACAGGCAGGTAGAGCCTGAAAGGACCGTGTGACGTTTCGGGGCTAGTCCCGCCCCTTTTTCAAACACGTAATTTCCTCATACCAACTTCCTTTTATACTCAACACCTTAATGGTTGCCAAGGAACCCATAAACACTGGTTACATGTAAGTAAAATAAAACTATAAAAAGACACGTAGATTTAGATTCTCATTCATGCCTAGGGGAGCCAGTGTACTCATTTTAAATATCCAAAACGATTCTCTCCGGAGCAAAGCTCTCTCCAGATTTATCTCGTTTTCTGCTCTAACTTCCTCTAAAACGCACCATTTCAGATCCGCTACAGTGTGTCTTAGTTCAAAGAAATGTCTCGCAACCGTTGTTTCCCAAATTTCTTTTTTTCCTTTTTTTCTGTATCTATACTTTCTGCACTATTGAGGTAATTCCGAATGGAGGACTTATGTTCGGTAATTCGAATTTTTATTTGACGCTTAGTTTGACCTATGTATCCCTTACCACATGGGCATTTTAGAAAATACACTACGCCTTTAGAATTGCATGTGAAGAATCCCTTATGGCTTATTTTGTTATCCTTTAAGTGGGATGTGAGATGTAAGTGCCATTGATGATAGCACTGCAATTGCAGCAACTATAGGCAGGGAAAAAGTGCCTTTTGTTTTACTCTGTATACATCTATTCTTGTGCCTAGCATTTTTGTTGACTTGTGATGAAACAATTACGTTACCTTCAGTACGGCCCTTTTTATAGACAAAACTAGGGTATCCACAAATAGTTTGCATTTTTGGGGGACTTTGGATAGCAGATACCAGTATTTCTTAAGGTTTGTGTAATCACGCAGCTATGATTATTCAAAAGTACTAAGAAAACATAAGTCTTCTATCCTCTCAGTTTTTCTTTTTGGTACTAAATAGATCTTCTCTGTTCAACGTTCTAATATTCCTCTGCAATTTCTCCCCAATGTTCTTTTGTAGCCTCTCGCTATAAACTTATCATTAGGATATTCTCTTGCTTCATAATATAATCTATCCTCCGAAGCATATTTTCCTAGTCTTATTGGAGCTGACTTTTGGGATGCGCTGAATAAACTGTGGGCATGCTGACTCCTCTAGTGTAATATATTATTTCTGTCGATCCGGTTGTTTTTATAAAGTGGTGTTTAGACCACTACGGGCCTCTTACTTAGTTCAACATCTAGATAGCAATTCTTCCTCTTTGTCTATATTGGAGGTCACTGGATAGATGGATGCATTTGATTTGAGCAGAGGTGATCAACTCATTGAGTTCCTCCAATAGGTCCTCTCCAAATAACAAATTACGTCGTCGACATATTCATACGGGTATTAGACTTCTATAAAGTTCATCTCTGTTATAGACAAACTTCTTTCATAGGCTATCATATAGAGATTAGCTATACTCGGAGCTGCCGGCGAGCCCATTGAGCTCCCTGTAATTGAAGATATAGATCATTACCAAATTTAAAGTGATTTTTAGTAAGTTCAAATTCTATTGATAGTCGTTGTAAAGTTAATCTTGCATTGGTTAAGCTAGGGTCATTCTTCAGTTGTCATTAATTATTTCTCTAGTACCTTGATAAGGGATGTTGGTGGTAAAGAGATTTTTATGTCCATAGTGCAAAACACCATGCTCTCATCGATCGTAAGCTGTTCAATTTCTCTGAGGAACTGGCCTGTATCACAAAGTGTGTGGGGGTCATTTTTAATGTATTTCTGTAAATAGCTGTCTACGTAGACAGCTAGGGGTTCCAGAATGGAGCCGATACCCGATACGATTGGTCGGCCAGGAGGTCTCTCAATCGTTTTGTGTACTTTCGGCACCAGATAGAGTATAGGGATGCGTGGGTTTGAACAAGATAACAGGTTTTTTCTTTGGGGTTGATGGATTGCCTTTGTCAACAGCCTCATAGGGTCTCCTTATTGTACGCAATAGTTCCTGTGTAGGAATCCCGCTCAATTTTTTTTATACTGCCGGGTCACTATTTGCGCTAAGGCTTCCCGTATAGATTTTGTTCTATCTGTACCACCCCTGCTTCCCCCTTTATCAGCTTTTTTGATAGGACTTTTCTTCATTGTTTTTTAATTCCTTAAAGCTATTCTCACCTGTATGGTAATATTTGGGGTTTTTTTGTTTTAACCGTATCCCATTTTTTTCTTGCTACCTCGCTATCACAACTGCTGGAAACATCTCCAAAGCTGGAGTTGAAAATTTTCTGGATCAATATACTGACTTCGTGACTTAAGTTTATAAGAAATATCAATTTCCTAACTTACTTAGTACTCTTGCCCCATAGTCACAGTTTCAATTACTAGCTCTACACAGACGATAAAAGTCATGTTTAACTGAAACAGCGGTAGTGGGATGCAGTCGGCATCGTAATTATAGCCCTTTATTAATTACATGGAGCGCTGTGCTTCAGATAGTTCTTGTGAGAAAATATTCATAAACCTGGCTAGTCGCTTATTTTTTCTTTGACCTGTTGTTTCCCTCTGTCCGAGTATTCATTCTGGGTCGACACCAGAGTTTCTCCAGGGTTGTATGCTCTTGATCTTTTTTGTCGCTCCTATAAAATATTGTGCGTTATCCTTCCTATGGGACTTGTTCTCATCTTGCATGCGGTTTTGATACCCAGTATCATCTGAGTCGGTGGTTGCGTTGTACTTGCGGTTGTCTCCTTTTGGGTCTATGATCGCCCTTTGTTTATGGCGTTCTTCTGTCCCAGAATAGATCTGTTATGCAGATAGTCCTGCTATCCTTTCAGATTTCTTTAATTTGTTTTGGAGAAGCTATATTTTTTGTTTTTATCCAGGATAACTGTAAATCTTCCTTCTTCTGTCATAAAGCTCTTCAGTTGGTACATGTTTTTTAAACTCATCATCGATCACTTTAATTTCTTACGTTAAGGTGTCTATATTCAGCTGTAGATGGTTGCACTGTCAAATTAAATTAGATCCAGCGAGTACTGGTTACTGATGGCTAAACCATTTTTTTATACAACAAGTCCGCTTGCACGGAGTATTGGCTGTAGCTGACTTTCTTAGCCCTCTAGGAATCCTTTTGCACTTTAAGGTATTCCGTTAGGGCCGATGGTGAGGGTTTAAACTAATTTCTTCTTTTCAGCTGTTCTACTTCTTGAACGAGCCCACAGGTAGAGTCATTTACAGGTAACTCCGGCGAGCCCAGTCTGCTTCGGCAAGTTTTTAAATGCTGTTCGTTCATTTTTAGTAAAAGAAAAAGTAATCCGGCCTTTCCTGTTGTTAATATAGCCCAAGTTTCATTAAGACATAGTCGCATATCCGCTTATAAAATCCTTGGGTGTAAATGCAATTCAATTTCAAATGTCGGCATCTGTTATAACACGCTATGTATTATAATGCTCTCTAACCATGCTAGGTTTGCTTGTACAAGTGGATCTCCCTAATCCAAACATGTTACAACCATGAGTAATAGCAAGCTAACTGTATTTATAAAATAAACTTTATTTGGTAACATATATCTAAAATATGTAACGGCGTGCTAATATAGCGATTGGTTCATTAAATGTCCCATAGACTGCAGTAGAGAGCGGAATCCCAAATGTCCAATGTATAAGTAGTTCCCGGCGTTCGTTTTCGGCTAACGCCCGTAGGGGAGAGACAAAGGTAGAGCTGATAGGCCGTGTGAGTATCGGGGCTAGTCCCGCCCTTTTTCAAACACGTAATGTCCTCATCCCCAACTTCTTTTTATACTCAACACCTTATATGGTTGACAAGGAACCCATAAACAAGGATACTGTAAGTAAATAAAATATAAAAAGACACCGTAGTTTAGATTTCAATCATGCCTAGGGGAGCCAGTGTCCTCATTTTAAATATCCAAAACGATTCTCTCCGAGCAAAGCTCTCTCCAAGATTATCTGTTTTCTGCTCTAACTCATAAAAGCACCATTTCAGATCCGCTTACAGTTTGTCTTTGTTCAAAGAAATGTCTCGCAAACCGTTGTTTTCCCAAATCTTCGGTAATAGGATTTTTATTTGACGCATAGTTTGAACCTATGTATCCCTTACCACATGGGCATTTTAGAAAATACACTTACGCCTTTCGAATTGATGTGGAAGAATCCCTTATGGCTTATTTTGTATCTTTCGTGGATGTGAGATGTAAGTGCCTTTGATGAACCATGTATAGACTGTATATATGATGGCCTATGAAGAAGAAGTCTGTCTAAACAGAGATGACTTTTATAAAGTCTATTATGGTTGAGATATGTCGACCGACGTATTTGTTATTTGGAGAGGAGCTTTGGAGGGAACTCATGAGTTTATCCCCTCGCTCAATCAAATGCTTCCATCTATAAGTTTACCAATTCAATCTAGAAAAGAGGAAGATTTGCTATCTAGATGGTGAAATAAGTAGGGCCCTAGTGGTCTAAACACACTTTATATAAAAAACCGATCGACCGAAATAACATATTACACAGAGCAGTCATGCATGCCCCCCAGTTATTCCACGGGCATCCCAAAAGGTCAGCTCAAAAGAGCTAGGAGAATATGCTCGAGGATAGATTTATATTATGAGCAAGAGAGACGATCCCTTATTGATAAGTTTATTAGCCGAGGAGGCCCTACATAAAAAGAAACATTGGAGAATTGGCCGAGGGCGTATTTAGAACGTGTGAACAGAGAAGATCTATTAGTACCAAAAAGAAAAACTGAGAGGGATAGAAGACTTATGTTTCTTAGTACTTTTGATAATCATGAAGCGGCGTGGCGTGATACTGACAAACCATTATGAAATATGGTATCTTATCTGCTATCCAAAGACCTAAATATGGCAAACTATTTGTGGATACTCCTAGTTTTGTCTATAAAAGGGCCGTACTGTAGGGAACGTAATTGATTCATCCACAAGGTCAACAAAATTGCAGGCACAAGCATAGTTGTATACAGAGGTAAAACAAAAAGGCACTTTTCCCTGCCTGAGTTGCTGCAATTGCAGTGCTACTAATAAGGCTTTACATTCACATCCCACTAAAGGATACAAAATAAGCCATAAGGTTTCTTCACATGCCAATTCTAAACAGCGTCGTGTATTTTCTAAAATGCCCCATGTGGTATAGGGATACCATAGGTCAAACTAAGCGTCAAATAAAATTCGAATTACGACATTCATGTCCTTCCCCATTCGGAATTACCTCCAATAGTGCAGAAGTATAGATACAGAAAAAAAGAAAGATTTGGGGAAACAACGGTTGCGAGACATTTCTTTGAACTAAGACACACTGTAGCGGATCTCGAAATGGTGCGTTTTAGAGGAAGTTAGAGCAGAAAACGAGATGATAAATCTGGAGAGAGCTTTGCTCCGGAGAGAATCGTTTGGATATTTAAAATGAGTACACTGGCTCCCTAGGCCATGAATGAGAATCTAAATCTACGTGTCTGTTTTTATAGTTTTTATTTTACTTACATGTAACCAGTGTTTATGGGTTCCCTTGGCAACCATTACGGTGTTGAGTTAAAAGGAAGTTGTGTATGTGGAAATTACGTGTTGAAAAATGGGGGCGGGACTAGCCCTCGAAACGTCACACGGTACTTTAGGCTCTACCTGGCTGTCTTCCCCTACGGGGGCGATAGCAGAAAACGAGGGGACGCGGGAGATACTTTACATGGACTTTGGATTCCGCTCTCCTTACTGCAGTTTCTATGGACATTTAAGGAACGCAAGTTGCTTATATTTAGCCACTGCCCATTACATATTTTAGATTAAATGTTACCATTAAAGTTTATTTTATATATACAGTTCAGCCTTTGGCTATTACACAAATTGGTTGAACATTTATGGATTAGGGAAGATCCCACTGTGTAGCAAGCAAACCTAGCAGTGGTTTAGAGAGCATAGCGTTTTCTAACATATGCCCGATCATTTGAAGATTGAGATTGCATTTACTCCCAAGGCATTTAATAAGTTATATGCTACTATGTCTTATGAAGATTTGCTATAGTTAACAGAAAGGAAGGCCGATACTTTTTCTTTTACTAAATAAATGAAACGATTAGCAACATTTTAAAACTTGCCGAAGCAGCTGGGGGGCTCGGCCGGGAGGTGGGAGTTACCTTGTTAATGATCTACTTGGGCTCGTTCAAGAAGTATATGAACAGCTGAAAAAGAGAGAAATTAGTTTAACCTCTCACGCATCGGCCCCTAACGGAATACCTAAAAGTTCAAAGGATTCCTAGAGGGCTAAGAAGTCCGCTACAGCCAATACTCCTACAAGAGGACTTGTTGTACAAAGAAAAATGGTATGCCATCGGCAACCAGTACTCTCTGGATTTGATCTATTTGACGGTGCAGCAGCTACAACTGAATATAGATACCCTACGCAAAGAAATTAAAGTATCGATGATGTTTAAAAAAATTACCAACTGAAGATTTATGAAGAAGAAGGAGATTTACAGGTTATCCTGGATAAAACAAAAAAATACAGCTTCTCCAAAACAAATTAAAGAAATTTGAAAGGGATAGCAAAGACTATTGCATAACAGGTTTATTCCTGGGCAGAAGAAGCCATAAACAACGGGCGATCCATAGACCCCGAAGGAGACAACCGCAAAGTACAAGCGCAACCTCCGACTAGATGATACTGGGTATTTAAAACCGCATGCAAATGAGAACAGTCCTAGAAAGGATAACGCAAAGATTTTTTAGGAGCGACAAAAAGAAAGGTACGCCCTGGAGAACCCTTTGGGGGTTGACCCAAAAGGAAAATACTGGAAAGGAGGGAACAAAGTTAAAAAAAAAATAAGTACACCCTGGTTTTGAACATTTTCACAAGAACTATCTGAAGCACAGCGCTCCATTTAAATAAAGGGTTAAATTTTTCGTGCGACTGACCCATACGTTTCATTTTAACATTGATTTTATGTCTGTGTAGAGATTAGTTTGAAAAATTTTTAAAAGGGGAAAAGATAAAAAGTTAAAAAATGTATTTTAATAAACTTAAGTCACGAAGTCATTCGACCAAAATTTTACTCCAGTTTGGAGATTGTTCAGCATTTGTTGGGGTAGGAAAAAAATGGGATGGGTTTTTTAAAAAAAAAAAAAAACCAAAATTCCCCATACGGAGGAATATTTAGAGGAATTAAAAAAAATGAAGAAAAGTAAATCAAAAAAGCTGAAAAAGGGGGAGCATGGGGGTAAGGATGAAAGATATTACGGGAAGCCTTAGCCCCAATTAAGTGACCCAGAGTATAAAAAAAAAATTGGACGGGACCCACACAAAAAACTTTTGGGTACAATAAGGAGACCCTAGTGGGGCTGTTGCAAAAAGGATATCACCCCAAAGAGAAAAAATTGTTATTTGTTCAAACCCCCCGCATCCCTATATCCTATCGGGGGAAAGTACACAAAACATTGAGAGCCTCCCCGGCCGACCAATCGTATGGGGTATCGGCCTTTTTCTGGAACCCCGTGTCTCGTAAAGCTTTTTAAGAATACTTAAAATGACTCCCTTTAATTTGTGAAAAGGCGTTCCAGGAAATTGAAAAATTCGATCGATGGAGGGTGTTTTGCCTATGGTAAAAATCCCCTTTTCACCAATATCCCCCTTTTCAGGAAATATAAAAAAATTTTGACACCCTTGAAGAATGCCCCAGTTAACCAAGTAAAATTAATTTTATCATGATTCTGTTTGCTTACTTTAAAATCTTTTAGATTTGGAATGTCTATACTTCAATTAAGGGGGTCTCAATGGGGCCGCCGCAGCCCGAGTTTTTGCTAATCTCTTATGAAAACCTATGGAAAAAGTTTGTCTTTAAAAAGAATATTTTATAAAATTATACTGGTTGAATATTTAACGTATTTGTTATTTGGAGAGGAGTTTGGGGGGAACTCAATGAGTTTTACCTCCTCTTTAAATGCATCCAACTATACGTTCACCCCAAAAAGCAAAAGGGAAAATTTGCTTTAGATGTTGAAAAAGTAAGGGCCCTAGTGGGGCCTAAACACCCTTTATATAAAAAACCATCGACAGAAATAAAAAATTACACAGGCGAGTAGCATGCCCCCAGTTATTCCCGGGCTCCAAAAGGTCACTCATAAAAGCTAGGAGAATATGTCGGGGAAATTATATTAGAGCAAGGAAGATCCTTATTGATAAGTTTTTTAGCGAGGGTAAAAAAAGAAATTGAGAAAATTTGGGAGGAGATTAGAACGTTGAAAGAGAAATCTATAAAACCAAAAAGAAAAAATGAGAGGGATAGAAGGCTTAGTTTCTTAGTACCTTTGATAAAATTTTGCGGCGTGTCCAAGCCCTTTAAAAAATATGGGATCTGTATCCAAAGCCCCAAAAATGGAAAAATATTTGTGGGTATCCCCAGTTTTGTTATAAAAAGGGGCCCTATGGGTAACGTAATTGTTTTATCACAAGTCAAAAAAATGCAGGCCCCAACAGAGATGCATACGAGTAAAAAAAAAGGCACTTTTCCCGCCTAATTCTGCAATTTCAGTGCTACATAAAAGGGGATTCTCTACATCCCCCTAAAGGAACAAAAAAAGCCAAAGGGGCTTCACAGAAAACTAAAGCGTTGTGTATTTTTTAAAATGCCCATGTGGTAAGGGATACATAGGTCAAACTAAGCGGCAAAAAAAATTCGAATTAAACCAACATAAGTCCTCCATTCGGAATTACCTCAATAATGCAGAAAATTTGATACAGAAAAAAAGAAAAGATTTGGGGGAAAAACTTGGGACATTTTTTGAACTAAGAAACTGTGGGATCTGAAATGGGGGCGTCTTAGGGGATTAGGCAGAAAACGAGAAAAATTTGGGGAGAAGCTTTGCCCCGGAGGGGAATGTTTTGGAATTTAAAATGAGTACACGGGCCCCCTGGCATGAATAGAACTAAATCTACGTGTTTTTTATATTTTTACCTTATTACATGTAACCAGTGTTTAGGGGTTCCCTTGGAAAAACCTTTGGTGTGGTAAAAAAAGGAAGTTGGTTGAGAAAATTAGGGTGTTTTAAAAAAGGGGGGGGGACAGCCCGAAATCACCGGCCCTTTCGGCTTATGCTGTTTCCCCCCTATGGGGTTAGCTGAAACGGGGGACGCAGGAATATTTTTATGGATTTTGGGATTCCGCTCTCCATGAGTTTGGACTTTTAAAGGGAAGAAAGTAGCTATTTTGCACTGCCTTTACAATTTTAGTTATATGTTCCAAAAAAGTTTATTTTATATTCATTTTAGCTTGTATTAATTTTGGGTTGGAAACTTTGTTTTCCCCTCAGATTTAGAGCAGTTCTTATTTCCTTTTGTAACAAGCTTCATTAAGTTACCGACCCCCTCTTCTGCCTAACATGATCTAAACCCCTGGTAGGATGGGTGACATCACCCCCTGTTTTCTTACTACGGGGAGAACTTGTTTATTTTACCACTGAAAAACTTTAACCCTTCAGAGCTTGTACCCCTGTTATACTTTTAAAAAACCCCCCAATAATGTCTTCTGGTTCGATAGGTATAGACAGCTGATAAGAACCCCCTCTGTGGACAAACCCCTCAGTCAACAGAAAGTGGGGCCTAAAGCTGGGCTGGGCTTTTCGGCATGGGGTTCACACCTTTCTTTCGGGTACCCTACGGGATATTAAAAAAAGTATGCAAAGGGACCTGCAACGCACATAGGCAAAAAACAGTGAAATAGTCATTTTGGACAATTTTGGGGCTCTGTTTCCCAAAAGTTTTCTGTGTTAAAAAAACTAGACGGAAGGTCTCTTTAAACAGTACACAGATTCACAAACAAATGCAGTGAAAATAAGCCATAACAATAGCAAAATTTTAGGGTAACTTCATTAATAAAAATGAAGTGAAAGTAGAAACCTAAAAGGTGATAATAATGAAGGTAAGATACCCTTTTTTTGAGCATGTAGCTAAATCCCTTTTAAAAAAAAATTTAAAAGGGGGAAAAAATAACCTCAGTGTGATGCCTCATATAATCTTAAACATTTCATCACTTTCTAAACTTTAATCTGCAGACATTTTAAAGCTTTTTAGGTCACCTTTTGTTCAGCTGTCATTGTAAGGCTTTGCATCGGGTATATTTCCCAATCTCTCAAAAACTGCCACTAAAAGAGACCTGGTGGCTTTGTTTTATCAAAATTGATAACTGCTCAATTAAAGGAATAAACCACTTTTTAGATTTTTAACAATTTTTTTTTGTTTTGTTTATTTTTGTCATTTAAAATACTAGAAGAAATAAAATACCCTGGAAAAATAAAAAAATTATCTGTGCGCATTTACTGGAAATTTTTGTAAATAAAAATATACAGACAATGGGAGAAAGTATTCATCATGCATAATGTTTCTCTCTGTAAGTATAATCCTCAAAGATTTTAATTTTACAAGTCTATTTTACGCTACACAATATGAACGTAGACTGTGACATTTTCTGAGTTTTTTGGTCATTTCACCAGACAAATTTAGTGGTAATGTGATATTTTTTTTTTTTATCCGCTGTTTTGGGGTCTCTCACAGCTAGTGAAAGGGCAATAAAGGAAAAATATAATTTTAAATGTATGCAAAAATTATTAAAGAAATTAAAATAAAAAAAAGAAATAAAAGAAATCAATGTTTAAGTATCAAAAACGTATAGTTAGTACGGTTTTTGGGTTTTAGTTTGTATTATTTAAAATTTTTTTAAAAGGCCTAAAATTTACAGTGTATTAAAAATTCACAGGGCCCCCTGAGTAAAATTTATTAAAACCACCAATTAAAAATGCCCGATTAAACCGTGTGTACTCATGGGCCCGCCCGCTAGACCCCGGGGTGGGAGGGACCAATAAGGGCCCCGATAGGGTTTTCACAGGGGGTCCATTTTAAACCAAAAACAATGATCAGGTTCCCGGGGGCCCCCAACAGATTTAATTTGGATTTCAGTGGTTGCTAATTTTGGAAAAAAGTCCCTATTTCCCCCTTGGGCAGAACCCCTATCACTAACTGCTTGCTTTTACATGGAAATAAGGGAAGGCCCCCCCCCTTTTTAACGAAATTTACTGGGAAACCAAAAAAAGGGCCCCCAAAAAAAAAAAATAGGTAAATTTTTTCCTTTTTGGGAAAAAATTTTTTTTTTTATTTTGAATTTTTTACATAGGGGCCCATGTATGAAAAATTCTAGGGCCCAAAAAATTTACTTTTTTGACCATTAGCAAAACCAAAACATGGCCGCCCCCTTTTTTATTTTAGTCTTTTTTGGGCAATTTAAACCCCCTTTTCCGCCCGGGGCCAGTTTTTGGGCCCCTCTGACAGGGGCCCCTTTTTTTTAAAAATTTTTCATGTGTCACTTTAAGTGAGAATAACTTTTTTCAAATAACCCATTTCCCTGTGATTCAAGAAATGGTTTCCCGTTGGGCAAAAAATTTTTTGCTTTTTAAAATAGTAAAAAAGCAAAAAAATTTTTTTTTTTTGAAAAATTAAAATTTTGTGAAAAATGGGGGAAAAAATTTTCCAAAATTTCAAAATTTTCTGCATGAAAAAAGATATTATACCCCCCAAAAAGTTTAAAAACTCCCTTTAAACCCTTTTGGGGTTTTGTAGTTTGGCAAACATTTTTTTTAAATTTTTTTTTTTTTTTTTTGACATCTAGGGGGTTTTTTAAAACCCCGTAGTATTTTTTCCCTTTTAAGGGAAAAAATTTTCAAATTTCATTTTTTTTTGGGAAAACCATCCAGTTTTAAATGAAATTTGATTTACCTTTATGGTTTGAAACCCCCATAAGAACCTCCCCTAAAAACAAAACCCCTTTAAAGTATTCAAAAACCCATTTAGGAAGTTTTTTTAACCCTTTTGGTGTTTTAAAAGGGAAATTTTAAAAAATTTTGGAAGTGAAATTTCAAAAAATTTTACTTTTTTTTCAGATTTTAAATTTTTTTAAAAAATTTAAAGAAAGGAAAAGGTAAATGGGAAGGAAAAAAGAAAATTAAAAATTTTTTTTCCCCCGATTCTGGGCCCTTTTTAGAGATATCCCCAAGGGGCCCAAAATGGAAATTAAATTTGGGCCAAAACCCAACCCAGAATAGGGAGGAGCACCTACGGGACCTGGGACCTATTTTCAATTTGATTTTAAATTTTTGGGGCCCCTTTTAGGTTTGGGACACCTAAAGGGTTCCAAAAAATAAAATAAACACCCCCTAAAAAAACCCTATTTTTAAAACTACACCCCTTAAGGGAAAATGTCCCGAGGTGTTGTGGGGGTTATATCGAAAAACCCCCGGGGTTTTTAAAAAAATTTTTTTTAGCGTTCGGCTTGTGAAAATAAAAAAATAATATTTTTTTCCAATAAAACCCGAAATTTTTTCCCGAAAATTTTTTTAATTTTTACAAGGGAAACTTGGAAAAAAAAGCCCCCAAAAAATTTTTTTGTTACCCCAAAATTTTTTTCCCAAATTGGCCAAAACCCTACTGTTTGGGGTAAACTGCTTTTTTGGGACATTTTGGGAGGGGTTTTCAAAGGGGAAGGCCCCTATTTGGCTTTTTTTCGCACCGTTTGGGGGGCCCATGTCGCATCCCAAAAGCCCCCCAAAGATTTAAAAATTAAAACCTTCCAAAAAAGTTTCCCCCTTTTGGATTCAAAAACCCTTCAGGGATTTTCATTTTAAAAGGGGTTTTTTTGGAATTTTTGGGGACAGGTTTTCCTAGTTTTTTTTTTTTTTTTTTCATTGGGGCCCTGGAAATGGGGGGGGGAAACCGTTTCCCCAAGCATTTTTTGGCCCCTTAAAATTTTTTCAGTATTCCCCAACCCCCGGGGTAAATGGGGGGATAACTTTATATTGGGGGGGCGGTAAAATAAATAAGATATTTAAATTTTTAAAATGTTTTTTTAAGGGTTTTTTTACTTTACAAAAGAAGGAGTTTTTAAAAAAAAAGGTTTTCTTTTAGGTTTTTCCCCATTCTGACAGCCCTACTTTTTTAATTTTTTTTCATAAGGGGCTGCTTGTGGGCCTTGTTTTTTTTTAGATTAGTTTTATGGTTTTTTTTGGTTTCCCTTTTTGGGGGGCATGTGATTGGGGTTTTTATCCCCCCTTTTTTTAAAGGGTTTTTTTTTTGTAGGCAATTTTTTTAAAAAATACAAAAACCTGGGATTTTTTTTTTTTTTTTTATTTTTTAAACGGTTTACTTGGGTATAAATAAGGGTTATTTTACTCAGAGGTTTTTAAGATTACCCGCAAACCAATTTAAAAATATTTTTTAAAGTTTTTTTCTGCTTTTACCAATTTAAAAAAAACTTTTATTTTAAAAGGAAAACACGTTTTGCATCAAACCCCGTCTGAGACCCCTAAATTTTTTTTTTTTTTTGTTTTGGAGCTGTAAAGGGGAAAAATTTTTTTTGGGGGGTGGGGCCCTTTTTTTTGGTAAAATTTTTTGGGGGGGGGCACCAAGACTTTTTGAAGGTTTTTAAATTTCCCTTTTTTGGAAAAAAAGGAGGGGAAACAAAAACTTGGGAATCCTAGCAGGGGGGTTTTTTTTTTTTTATTTTTAATAGCGGGTTTACCCTTTTCAGTACCGTGAAAGTTTGTTTTTAAAATTTTTGGGGGGGCCCTTTTGGTGAAACCCAATTTTTTGTAGTTTTTTTTTTTGAAAGACAAATTTTTTTTTTTAAAAAAAGGGTTTTTTTATTTTTGGGAAAACCCAAAATTTTATGATCGCTTTTTTCAATACCCGAACTTTTTAATTTTTCCCCCCTATACAGAGTTGGTTAAAGGGCTTTTTTTTTTTGGGATGAACTGACGTTTTAATTGGGATCACTTTGATGTTTTTTATGAGTTTTTGTATGATTTTTTTTCCATTTTTAAAGTGGGGGGGGATGGAAAAAAAATCGAATTCTGTACTGTTTTTTTGGGAATTTGGGGTTTTTCGGCTTTCCACGTTTCGGGTTTAATTAACCCGAAAAGGGGAAATTTATTTAATTTTTTATTTTTTTTTGGGGCGATTGGGTTTTTGTAAAGGGGGGAAAAAAGGGGGATGTAACGTGTTTTATTTTTTTTTTTGTGCTTTTTTGTTTTTTAAATTTTTTACACTTTTTTATTTTTATTTTTCAAAATTTTTACATTTTTCCCCCCGGGGGGAAGGAAATTTCATGAAAGATTGGTTAGATGTTTTATGCAAAGGAAAATCAGCAAAACAGCTTATAGCTGTATGCTGGTCCCTTTTGGGAATGCCCGTCAACCCCGGCCCCCAAAAGCATTGTGGGATTTTGACGTCACCAAAAACCCCTTTCTGTCATTCGCGTCCGGGGTGCCCGGAAGGAGAATTTATTAAACGGGCTCCCGCCGCCCGGGCAGGGCCCGGGGTATCCGTCCCGATGGGGGTTCCAACCCCCGACCATCCCCGGGGGGTTTAATCCCCCATGGCCCCGGGGCTCCACCCCCCCCGGCCCCCTGGGGGTTGCGGCATGATGCCCGCGGTAATATACCCCTGGTTCCATGCCGCGATCTTGCGCGCCTCCGCCGGTCCCGAGCCCCGCAAGAAAACGCCCTGGGGTAATCAAACAGCAATTTGCGGGGAACCCCCCCCGACATTGCCCTATGAGACAAAAAGTCGGGGAAAGGGTTTAAAAGGGGGGCTTGATTTTTGGGTTTGGGTTGGGGAAAAAGTGGTTTTAAAACCTTAAACAGTTTTTTTAATGGGGCCCTATGTTTTTAAAAGATATTTAAAATTCCCCAAAAAAATAAAAAAAAAATAAGTTTTAAAAAGAGCCCATTTTTTTATAGGTTTCCTTTCTTTTATTTTTTGGAGTTCCTGTAGCAAGCATTGTATGAAAAGAAAAGAGAGAAGTAGATATATATAAAAATTTTAAAAAATTTTTACCAGTTATGCCAATAAAATTTTATTTAAAAAGTATTGAGGCCCGTTAGAAACCCGTTTTAATTCTTCATTTAAATGCATGTGAAAAATTTATGAAACCCCAAAATTTTGGAAAAAACAATAGCAACTATGGTATATAAAAAAAAACCAAATTTTAAAACCTTTAACCCAAAAAATTTAAAATTTTACCTTTTGGGTTTTGCCCCCCCCCCTTTATACTTTTCTGTAACAAGTTAAAAAATGTAAGGAAATTTTGTGTAATTCTTAAATACCCCCAGTTTGTCTTAAATAAAAATTACATTGACCCCCTTCCCTTTTAGGGGAAAAATAAACATAAATTAAAAAAATGAAAATCCCCCGGGGGCCCGTCCAAAGTGACAAACATTAGCAACTGTGTGTTTCCAAAGTAGCAAATTTTTTCTTGCGATTTCTATTTGTTCCCCACGAATTTTTGGCTCTGCTAAAAAAATAAAAATTTAAAAAAAAATTTTTAATATTTATTACCCTTTTTTTTATAATAAATAAAAAAAAAACATTTAAAAATTTTAAAAAAATTTTAGGTCAGCCAGAGCAAATGTTTTACCGGTCAATCATTTTCCATTTTTGGGAATAGATTTATAAATAATTATTTTGCTCACGGAAAAGGGGGAAAAATTTGAAAATTGTGTGAAAAAATGCTTTTAAATTTTCATGAGCTAAATATATAGGAAAGAAGATTGATAAAGGGTTATAATTACACCCTTTAACTTTTCCAGAATTGTTTAAATTAAATTTAAAAGGTTTTAGGGTATGAAAAAGCCCCTTTTTTGGGAAAAGATTTTTTAAGATAAAGGGAACTGGCAAATTTTAGAAAGGTCATGTTGCTTGATATTAAAAAGTAAAAGAGTAAAAAAAAGGGGAAAAAATGGACTTTGGAAAAAAAGAAATGAAAAAAAAAATTTAATTTCGTCCCCGAAAACACTTTAAACAAAATGGGGAAAAGGTGATGCCCTTTCACTCAAATATGTGGTGTTTTGAAGTACAAGATTTTGCCCTGTAGATGTGAGATTAATAAAAAAAAATAAAATTAGGTTTTTATTTACAGATTTAAAAAATTAAATGACAAAAAGCTAAGCCAAAAAAAAAATTTCTTCAAAAAAGCTATCCCCGGGGTTAACCTTGTAAATTCCCCTCAGCTTTTCGGGTTTTGACCCGCCATGCAAATTTTACTTTGGGCCCAAACATACATTTTTTTTAAAATTTTGGGAAAAGGGAGTGAAAAGATACTAAACATTAGATTAAAATGATAAAAATGGCTGACTTCAAAAAACCAAAGGTTGATATTGGAAATTTAAAATTTTAACAACAAATGATCATTCTAGCCAACCAATGACAAGCCGTTATCAACTGAATTAAAAGCAGACATGTACATTTTTGGCCTATGTATGCTAGTTTACTACAAGTGATAATTGGTTCCAGTTTATTGTAACATAGTAAATCTCTTTTCTTCCATATACAAACAAGAGATAAAAGGTGTGCACAGCGTCCCGCTTACGTTTTGAACCTGAGTGGTTTTTGTTCACAGCTGGGGACTACGTGCATCTGATTGCATTAAAAACAATCAGAGTAAGTCATTGCAAGATATTTCTAAATGCTATCAAGAAACTGTTAGACATTTAGAAATAATGATACAAACAAACCACATATGTTATAATATGTATAACTTCAATAAATATATAGTAAATGGTTTCTATAGTTAAAACCACTGGGTGCTGTGGTGTTCAAGTTTAGTATCCAGAATGCCTCTCACAACTGGACCTGTTGCAGCCAGTCTCCACTCTTTTGTGCTTTGTTAACACTTTCATTACCAAAGAAGGTAAAAGAACTTGTATTCCCATCTTGATTTTACACTAAGGGTGACATGTATGAAAGGGTTTTTCCCCCTTTTTCTGGCGTAGAATGCACCTAAATGACTAATGCACCTATTGAATGTGTTAGGCACATTGTTCGTAAGACTCAACACTTTCTAATGCACCTAACATGAAGGGGTGTTCTGGGGGCGTTATGGAGGCCTGTCGCACCACACTCGTAATATTAGACACATCTATGAATGTGGTTTGACAAAACTAGGTGCATTACTGTTCCGACAGGCAGACCTATTTCAATGTGGTCTGCCTGAGCCTGAGGAGTCGAGGTGGAGCTAGATTTGCTGTAAGAGGCAAAAATGTCCAATATTTCTCAACTTACAGCAGTACAATAATAAAAAAGTAATTTCTAATAATTATCAAACTGTTTAAAACTTAATTATTTAAAGTTAATAAAAAATATCATATAAAGTAACATAAAGTATATAATATCCCCAAAATATAAAAATATATCCTATAAAAATATATTTAAAAATAGAATCTAAAAAAAAATTTTACTAAAAAAAAACCCCTTTAAATTATGATGTTCAGATTTTTTTTTTAAATTTTTTCTACATTAATTTGAAATTTATTTTTTGTCTCACCCTTTATTCTAAATCAAAAGAACCAGCACACCCAAAAAGTCTTGGGGACCTCGGGCCCACCAAACAAATCTACCTTTTTATTCCTGCATCTGTCCAATGATTCCTTTTTTTCCAGCCGTCTATAACCTTAATACTGTTCCTAAATGCCCCAACCCCTAGGCGTGCCGGTTGAACTTTACCACCATTTATGAATACACAAAAACCTTCTTTCAGGCCCATTATACATAAAAAGAGATGATTTTTCATTGATGGCCTTCCTTCAAATGTGCCCAAATGTTGTACTGCAGTTAAAACCCCAGAAAATAACTCATGCCCAGATAATTTGTCCTTTGTTTAATGCCATTTGGTAATGTGGACTAAAATATATATGCCTGCATCAGCAAAGTGATCATTCACCACACAATCACTTGCTCACTGTTTGCTCAACCATCAACCTACTATCTCATGGTAATGGCCATATGGATACATTTTTTATTTTTTTTTTTTACAATTTAAAGCCCAAAACGTGATATTATTTGGTTTAATTTTCTGATGACATATTCCCATTTATCCACTTTCAGAAACCTCTAGTGGCTGCTTATCTCCCCCAGATAACAAATTGTACAGGCATGTTGAAATCTAATACCATCTTATACACTGGGTTGTTAGCCCGTCCTGCCAAAATCAGTGGGTTTAGCCAGGACTAATTTCAAGTGTATAGCAAATATGTAAGAAAAAATTATTTTATCATGATCAGTTCCCGGTACGACTTCTTAAAACCTGTTTGTGTGTCGACATATAAGCAGTTGTGAACAGTTAAAAAAAAGATTCACACTCCCCCAAGTAGAAATTTTGTTTATGTTTGATTTAACTGTACAAATGAGTGTCTCACCCAAAAATTTTCATTTAAATACAATAAATAAAAAATTTTAAAAATTTCTTGAGTGGCCCCTTTTCTTCAGCCTAAAAAGAGTGACAAACATTAATTTTTTAAAACATACACAATTAACTAAACAGATTCTTTATTTTATCTCATGAAAAAAATCACATTTACATATACAAAAAAATAATTATTTAAATGAATGGGGCTGAGCTGCAATACCAGTCACAGCCTATGGACAACGTCATGGTCTTAAGAAAAAATATATGGTTTATGACACATTATTATTTACATTTCTCTATTTAATAGAAGCTTCTCAAAATGGCTGATACATTTAAGAAAATCACAGGGATAAGGGGTCTAGCAAAGAGTAAAAAAAATCCTTAGCGGGTTCTTTTAAAAATCCTTCAAACTAAGAAGGGTAACTTTCGTACTTGGTTGACATGATTGTCAAACAAAAAGGCTTAAAAAATATGTGCTTTTCCCCAAAAGGGTTTGAAGGAGTGCAGCGTGGGGTTTTTACCACCCCTTTTTTAAAGGTTCCTGCCTAGCCAGGGTTCTGAATAAAACTTTCGGGGTTTAAAAGCATCCTTTCAAACCCCTGGTGGGGGTGGGGGGAAATTTAAAACCTCCCCCCTATTTTTCCCTTTACTCCCTGTGATTTTCTTTTTACCCTGGTGTTGTTGGTGTGGATTGCTATTATTGGATTTCTCTTGCTCTGGTATTTGGCTCCTATCTTTGTAACACTCCTGGTTTCTGATTCGCTACTGCGTGTCCTCGTGGTTTGACCTCAGCCTGCCAGACATTGCTTTCTTTTTGTTTTCTGTTGTGTCTGTGCCCGTTTGTCATCCGTCTGTTTGCCTTCTGTTTGGCCAGAAAAAGGAAATTCCCCGGGGGCCCTTTTTGGGGGGGGTTTCTTGCTTGGGAGCGTTACCCAGGTTAAAATTTAAAAAATCCCCGTTTTGGGGTTTCCGGAAAGGGTTTTAAGAATTTTTTTTTTGACAGACATTGTTCTAAAAAAAACTCCACAGAAGCTATTTCAGATCCACATGTGTGTCAAAGCACCAGCTAAACAGAAAAACTCAGACTTCCTTTTTTAACTTTCCTTTAAAAACAGTTTAAAAAAGACCGTTTTTTTAAAAAATTCAGTCTCTTGAGCCTACTGCCCTTAGTTTTCCCAATGGAAGTTTAACCACATGTCTATTTACTGCTTTTAAGAAGGAATTAAGGTCCAAGAAACAGGTTTGGGCTTTTAGCATATTTTTTATTTCCCCTTTTCCCTTTGGTTTTTCATGTAACCCAAAATTTATTTTAATTGTTGTGCTGTCATTCCATATATTGAGGTTAATTATATCCTTCCTAGTATGTGATAATAGTGCAGTGCAAATGCCATAACACAACATAATGAGGTGATCTAGTTAACTGCATTGTTTGATGGGTTGATATTCTTGGATATATTTACTGTATGAGTGTTTTTTTTTCCTTTTTTTGCCTTTTTTATGTGTTTTTTACCCTTGAGAAAAGAGACTCAAGTCTTGAAAAATTTGCTACATGCCATGAATCTTGGGGATCATAAGGACTAATTGAATTGGTGTATTTAGGCACATACAGATTGTTACTGCTTTTATGAATAATGTAGTCTAAAGGTATATGCATTAAATGACTGTAAACTGACTGTCAGTTGAGGTCAAATTTGGCAAAGACAAAGTCTTTGCATCTGTTAAGGTAAACACATGAGTTTTGTACCAAGGCCACTATTGCATACCATATTCTTTATACAGGCCCCTTTTCATATCCATAACTTATAACAACCACTTGAAAAAAAATCATGTTTTAAGTTACAATATTATAAGAGACAGAACTTTGTTTTGTTTTTATGTTGATGGACCTGTGAGGGCTTTTTATTTGCGGGATACATTGATGTACAATTTGGTAATGATAATTGTATAGATTAAATCATGCCAAACACAGTTTTATCCAGTTTGTACCTTCTTTATTCTTTTATTTTTTTGAAATAAAGTGTTTTATTTTTTATTATTGAAACAGAATGTTCCAGGAGAGTTGAAACGTGTAGCCATGCTTACCCCAAAAGAATGCCACTTACAGTGGACCATCACCTTTGCCTCCCACTATCCCTGACTCCCGCAGCCTTCTTTTTGCAGGATTTTCCTGTAAAATTGAGCTCAACAGGGCAGATTTATGCAACTGGACCCAATGTTGCAGTTTCTAGGAGGTTTTGAGAGGGATAGTGTAATGACTATGCCTGTTCAGGCCACAGGAGTACAGTAGAAACTGTGCTTTTAGCCATAATTTGGTGCCTTTATTTTATGTTTTCTGTGCACTAGGTTGAACTCTGTCTTATTCCAATACTGACTGTGTGGTGATTGACAGGTTCTCCAACACATCCGTTCTCCACCACTCCCTAGTGCTGGGCTGCAGATAGTTTAGACTGAGTGGTGATTAACAGTTGCCATCACCACTCATCTTTCTTCCCTGCCAGTTTGTGTTCTGTGTGGTTTGGGCCGTTCCATAACACCTTGGACCAGGACTCTGACATCCCTTAAGAAGACCAATTTTTCTCTGGAACATTGCTTGTGATTGTCTCTTATTGGATGACATTTCATATTCTCTTGTATTGCCTGGTTTACTGATCTCTTTGCATGTCCTTATGACCACCGTTTTCTGCCTACCGTCTGTGTACTGTTTTGTTATTTATGGTTTGAATTTGTATTTTGCCTGAGTATTCTCTTTTGTGTTTGTCTGTTTTGTCTTGTTCTGTGGTTCTATGCCCAGTTGTCAATGACCACTTAGGGTTGGGCTGGCAAGAAGGTAGGGACAACCCTAGCACTAGGGCTCACTGTCTGTATTTTCCTGTTGCCCTATCTTGGTCCTTAGGTCCCTTACAGGCAGTACTTAAAATAAAAAATTAAATGTTAGGCGGTTTGTGTGAAAGTGAAAATTTACAACAGATTTATTGTCACCGTCATAAGGGCTCCCCTTTTTATTGAAAAACAAAGGGTATAAAATATGAGGGGCAAAAAAGTTTTAGTGTTTAGTGGTGTGAACCAGCACCAGGAACTGTCCCTATTGTAATTTTTGCTATGGGTTCTATTCTCCTCTATGCAGACTGATGGGTGAAGATCTAAATGAGAAGACATTAGCAAGAAATATGAAGCTTTCACAGGAAAAATTTTGATAAATCATACAGGTGAAAAGAGGCCTAGTCAGATTATATGGATGATCACAAATACTGTCTGCTGCCTGTTTCCTACAATTTCTTCCACCCACCCTTTGTCATCCTACTTCTGTTCCTGCAGAAATGTGAATTGCTATGAGCAAGATGTAAGGAACAACTTCAAAAATGTTGGCTAATGTACATTTATTCAGCAATAAACATATTGGCTCTTCATTATACAACTGATATGCTAGAAGTAGTTGATTCTCTGCTGACATCTACTGACCACAAGGCTTGCAATGCACAAGGTATAAATCTCTGTAAATATTGCAATGGAGCAATACATCAAATTATAACTCATCCTACAGAACATTAGCAATAATATAATTATGGTATGTGAACATTAGCTTTGTTGGCAGAGAAGTAAAATAATTTGTAAGATACATGATTCAGTATGCAAAATAATCAAAGCTGAATTTTATAATAAATAACATTAGGGAAAGCAATAGCAAAACTCAGGCTTTTTAAACTTAAAAAGTGCCACCAAACTAATGCCCAACAATACGCCTATATAGCTGCATACAAGTATGTTTTCTATTAATTATCACTGTACAAAAACATACAGTGTGCACTGATTTTTGCAAGTTCCGCTAATATTGGATATAGTTTCCAGTGCAGTTAACTTAAAAGGCAGCTTCCCTCCTTCAAGGTTGGCTGAAATTATACTCTTTTGGCACATGTTTGGTTCATGCTGACACAGATGTTGGTTAGTGCTTTACACATGAGCAGATTATTCTCCTAGGTTGACAATATTTAAAAATATATTTACTATACTAGGGAACAATATTATGAGTGAAATCCTAGAAGAATACTTTTTCCAGAATTAGTGCCTTTATAGCCAGATGTTTTAACATCCAGAAAAGAATGTTGATAACTACCATTCAGACAATATACTGAAACGTACAGATACAGAATCACTTTTTGGGAAGAATACAATGCAATAGGAGACGACACACTAAGACAACCCATGGTATGACTAAGGTTATGTCCACAAGTATTTCCAGACAGAATCCATCAATCCATTGACATCAATAATAAATAATCCCCAACACAAAAACTTAGAACATGTTAATTTTTTGGTAGTATTCCACATGGAAAATGTACTACTACTGCGGATGAACATTTGTATGTGGTTTTTAACATGGACCCGCATCCAAAACCACATAAAAATTGATGTGGCTCCTTTTTGACTGTAAACCATGAGTAAAAGAACCAACCCAAATCCACAATAACAAGTGAAATACTCATTGAAAACTGCATTGCAGAATCTGACAAATAGATTTCACTTGTCATATGAACGTACCTTTAGGCTTTATAATATGGGCACTTAGGGATTTAGGGCGAGGTGTATGAACAGATCCACGCCAGATATCTGGCGTCTTTTCAGCCTGATATCAGGCGCAGCCCCGCTCATATATGTTTAAATCTCCCACACACCATTCTGGAGCGCATTACATAGAACCTGCGGTGCTTTGTAACGCGCTCGATCTCGGAGGGCGTGCGGGATGCGGGGCACGCTAGAACCCTACAAAGCTACATATTTATAGCTTCGCTCTGGCGTTTCTAGGCGCATTACAGCTGGAATAGGTAGAGCACTTTCAAAGTGGTTTACCTGAGCCAGAACTGTTGTACCAGCACTAGAATGTGTATGATTTATGACCTGCTGTAGAGCGGGTTCATAAATCAGGTGCATTCTAGGCTATTATTATGCGCATGAAATTTGGCATTCACACGCCAAATTTCATGCATGTCGCCCTTAGTGTGCTGCCATGGAGGGTGACCGTTTGATAAATTAACTATGTTGCAGTTAATTGTATTAAAATATTTAAATCCCCCTTCACTCCAGCAAAAATGGTGGTCCCTGATGGTTGTTATTTACTTTTGGGGAACAATGATGTGCCACGTGACCACTTCGTTCAATCACTGATCTTAGCAGGAATGCTAGCAGATATGAAGCTTAACTGCTAAGGTCAGTGAGTAATTACAACCATCCCGTGGACATAAGGCACATCATCATTCCAGGTAAATAAACAGACTATTGAGGAACACAGGCTCATCACTGCTAGAATGGCAGATTTAACAGGCGAGTAAAATTTGTTTTTATTTTTATAACATTTCTTACAGCAAATTTTATTTCTTAAACTTTTAGACAATCCTTTTTGTTTTGCATGACAAGTCAATTTACAAACTGCAGTGCTTCTTTGACTTCCATCACGGAAACGTTTGTGTTTATTCTATAGAAACAGCTTCAAACATGGTTATACTTTCTTGTACAGTGAAGCAAAGCATGTATGAATCCTTTTGCTTTGTAAAGAAGGAAGCCCACATAAGGTAATTGATGAGAGATATACTACCTAAACAGGTAAACTAAACCATTTTCATACATGTTCTTATTGATCAACTGTAGATGAACAATACTTACAGTGGAATAAAGAGATGATGTGCTAGAAACCAATGATAATGATGATCCGTGTACTGAAAAAGAACAAACAATTTGAGCTATATTTCCTTTACAATACTGTAAATGTGTAAATATTTGAAGGATTTAATATAATGACTACTTTTCAAAAGTGTTGCCCATGACAGTCAGTAAGCACAGAGGCAGAATACCATTCATATGAAAA
The DNA here is from genome assembly GCA_025379985.1 of Phyllomedusa bahiana. Classification (NCBI taxonomy): domain Eukaryota; kingdom Metazoa; phylum Chordata; class Amphibia; order Anura; family Hylidae; genus Phyllomedusa; species Phyllomedusa bahiana. The sequence goes on from JAODAL010001449.1 coordinate 58,998, forward strand.
AGCATATGTCACTTTCAAGAGTAGACATACTTTATAAAAACTACACCAGGAGTGAATGAGAGTCTAATACTACTGAAGCCACTTAATTACCTTCTTCCATGCTGTCCCGGAAGGAACCCGAATGACTGATTGCTCTTGGTCTGTCATCTAATGAGGTAGCACTTCCTCCCAACTGTGAGTCTTCATATAACTCAAAGGAAGCATCTTGGGCTGGGATGCTGTTTGAGCGCATCATGCTTGGTCCAGGAATTGTAAACTGAGAGAGGTTGGTTGGGCTTACTGCATAAAAGAATATAAAAAAATAAAAGGACCCATTACATGTGGCCCCTGTACAACGTACACACAATTAAAAGTTTAACATATGTGGGGTTTTGTTGGCAGGGATCTGCCCTTAAGTGATGTTCCGATTTTGAACCACAGTCATATAAAACTAATAAAAAAATTTATTAGAAATAAAGAGAGTCTTGGTGTCTTATAACCCAAACATCAAGATTTCAAGACGTTCTTAATGGAAATAACTCAGCCAAGCCAGCCTAAATGAATCTAAATCTCCCCATAAACTAAAGTTTACCAGTTTACCATTTAAGTAGTCACCACAACTTGTTCAAGGCTGTGGCCTTTACATCAGACTAAACCCTATACTTGGCATAATATAAAATGTTTCTAGGAGTGGCGGGCACTCCAGAAGTAGTCAGAGGATAAAGTCACAAAACATACAATAACATAGGTACTGCAGGTCTCATGCAGGAAAAGCGACAAGGTGGAAACTACATCTGTTTAAAAAAATCTGTTGGTTAATCACAAAGCCAATTGGGATAGCGTTTAAAAATGTAACTCTCAACATCATGTAATAATTTATGTATATATATAAACAATCTGAAAAGTTGAGTAATTTTACATATGGTGCTGTCACGGCGCACGTTTCCGCCGTGAAGTAGCAAGGCACGGTAGGAGTTAATCCCTCTAGTCAGTCGACACACGCAGGGAGAGGCCGGGCTGATGAGCTTAGGAGTTACAGCTCAGCTCCGAATCAAGTCAGAGGGTGTGTCGCACTGACCAATCGTCTGCTGGGGCGGGCTCTGGGTTCCTCATTTAAACTCCCTCATTTCTCTCAGTCCTTGCCTGAGAAAGGTTTCCCCTTGCTTCTTCCTATGTTTCCTGTTTGTATTTGCTCTCCTGATTTCTGACCTCGGCTCGCTTCCTGACCTCGCCTTTGCCTCCGACTTTCTACTGAGCTTCTGACAGTGTTTGGACCGCGGCTTGCTTTTTAACTATTCTTTTGGCTTACGTTTCTTGGCATATATGTTCCCGTACTGTGACTGACCCGGACTGTTGGACTTTGAGTTTCCCTGACGGCCCTGCACTTAGCAGCGTAGGGGCTGTCGTCCAGTTGGGGTCTGCCACCTAGGGCAGCACGCCAAGTAGGCAGGGACAGTGGGCTGGGTGGCAGTCAGGGCCCACTGCACCTCCTCTGATGTGACAGGTGCTTTATTTTGTACAAAGTTAAGGCCACATGTATGAAAACTATCCAGGTCTAAAACTCACTTTGTTGACCATAGTAACTAATCAGAGCCCCCCTTTCATTTCATAGAGTGCTCTGGAAAAATGAGAGGGGCGCTCTGATTGTTTGCTATGGGCAACAAACAGTTTTCATACATGTGGTCCTTAGTGTCTGTATTCTATCCTATAGCTATATCATGATTTCTGCTGTTTGCTACAGGAACCAGTCGACAGCCTTAAAAGCTCAGTTGAGCTACTGTAATGGAATTCTTTGTGTATCACCACTTTCTTGCAAGCATAGCCTTTCTAGCATAGATTGCTGTGCAGTATCTGATATAATGATCACACTCTTTAGAATGCAAATCACCAGAGCAAGCTCTATAAATCCAGCATGGCTAGAGCGACAACTGCTGGGGACTCTATGAATGGAGCTATAAGGGGGGCATTTAAATCCGATCAAAATTGCTACAGTGGTGTTGGGGGATGTAGGTTTGGGGGCATTAGGATTGAGAGAGCCCTTAGAGAAGACAGAGCTGCATAGAATGCTTGAGGGCATAGATGACAAGGGGAGATGTGTGCTGGAAACAATAGGTATTCCAGGGAAGAGGACAAAAGTACTAACTGGTTAGGTATATAAGAAACAGAGTCAGGTCTGGCTGGCAATGTAAGTCTAGATGAGGTGCCGCAATTTTGATCTGACTCCCCTTATGATGTTATCTGTTATAAGGCCGACCTACAGGCAGGTGGTGAGTTATTGCGGTAACATGTGAAATTGACATGTGGCTTCACTAAAGTGCAGAGTCTAAGAAGTGCCTGGTCCTCACTCTTTACCTTCACAAGGGGATTTGGAATTAGCTGCAGGATTTTTCAAGGCCGCTAACCCCAACACACTCTGCCACAGCAACAACTGATGTGTGAGTATATAGCAAATGGTACTGGAGGAAGAGACAATTTTATTTATCTATCAAGCAGAGGGTTGTGGTAGGCAGATTACATTCATGTTAAGTCATAAGCAAAGTTCAGTGCAGGCAGCAGATGACAGGCAAAGGAAACAGGTGAATAGCGAAGGAGTGTTCCCATCTCAGACATCTATGTGTGATGGATATGGGTCTCACCTCTGAGATCCACATATTTTTTTAAGAAAGGGCCCCTGATAGTCTCCATGTAGAATGGAAAGTATGTCATGCTTACATAGTACTCTGTTCTATGTGATTTCTGAGTACAGCAAAGTGTTATGCATAGCTGCACCTAGAAGTCTTACTCAAATGGAATGCAAGCACAATTTCTTCTCCATTCTACATTGAGACTTTTAGGGCTTGTCCCCATGGCAGAGGACATACCGACCGGTATTTCTCCGGTTTGTGAGGCGTCCACACAGCCGCGGGGTGGAGGGGGCGGCTTTTCTCTGCGATGAGTGGAGAAAAGCCCTCCCCCTTCACATTAACATGCACATATTCTGTCCGAAAACCGGACGGAAGAATGTGCATGCTCAATTTTCCGCGGGCGGAAAACCTGTGCAGTGGGGGCTGCTGCACGGGTTTTCCATAGGGTCCCGTTGTGCTCGTTTGTGGCCGTTTTTTTTAAAAGGTCTGCAAAACCGCAAACCGTCTGAAAAACCGGCCGAAAACCCCTGCCGTGGGGACATGCCCTTAAGGGCGCGTTCTCAAGATAGATGCAGGTCCCAGAGGTGCAGTTACCTTTCACATGGATAATATTGGTTTTGGTTCACACTGCTTCTTTAGTAACTGAAGAAAAACACAGTCCAGAGGATAGAAGGGCCAGACCTACCCTAAGATACCAAAGCTAGTGATTCACAAAAAATCTACAAGCAAAAAACAAAACTCCCATAGAAATCAATTAGCAGCTAAATACATACAAGCACAACCTTAATTGAAACAATACTTAAAAATCCTAAACCTTACCCTCCACAGACCCTCCATACAATTACAGAAAGCCCCCCCCCCTACCCAAGGACCACATGTAGGAGACTCGCCCTGATAAGGGCGTCCCTACCCGGAACCTGTCCCTAACTGACAGTCCCTACTAATCCCTATCACTACCCTACTGCGTAGAACAATAACAGCTACCTAGTATTTTATGATAAATACCACAGTAGGGAGATATGATAGTATTCCCACAATAGGGGATATACAAGTGCAACCTCTACGTGGAACGGGGTACAAAATCAACCCCTAATACAATGGAAAAGGTCCCCCCCGACCAACGCGTTTTCCCCCTAGATAATAAAAGTGTTCATCAGGGTCAAAGACTAAATGGTACTAAAGTCCACGCAAATACATAACACAAGATAAATATAAACAATCTATACACTACAGGGATAGTATCCAGGACATGGGGGACCTTTATCATTGTTGTGGACACGCGAGTATCGTTCATATCTGTCTGGGTGTCCCATATATTGCTATTTTGTATACTATCCCTTATTTTGTATACTATCCCTGTAGTGTATAGATTGTTTATATTTATCTTGTGTTATGTATTTGCGTGGACTTTAGTACCATTTAGTCTTTGACCCTGATGAACCCTTTTATTATCTAGGGGGAAACGCGTTGGTCTGGGGGACCTTTGTCCATTGTATTAGGGGTTGATTTTGTACCCCGTTCCACGTAGAGGTTGCACTTGTATATCCCCCATTGTGGGAATACTACCATATCTCCCTACTGTGGTATCTATCATAAAATACTAGGTAGCCTTTGTTGTTCTACGCAGTAGGGTAGTGATAGGGATTAGTAGGGACTGTCAGTTAGGGACAGGTTCCGGGTAGGGACGCCCTTATCAGGGCAAATTTCCTACATGTTGTCCTTGGTTAGGGGAGGGCTTTCTGTAGTTGTATGGAGGGTCTTAGTAGGGTAAGGTATAGGATTTTTAAGTATTATTTCAATAAAGATTGTGCTTTTATGTATTTAGCTGCTAAGTGATTTCTATGGGAGTTTTGTTTTTTTCTTTAGTAACTGCAATTATATTTTAACCATTATATGATAAGACACCATTCAGTGTATCATACATTAGTACAAACATAAACAAACAAACATCTATTCAGTTCTGAGAGTGTTTTTTAAAGCAACATATAGGAGCTTTTTATGGCATCCTGTTTCCTGCTCATGCTTTGCTTAGAACATGAGATCTCTTGAGGTAGAGATTACACTCAACATTTGCATAACTGAATCACTATAGTTGTTCAGTGCACATTTCAGGGACAGTGCCCCAAAAGACAATGACATATTATTGGTGGACAAAACTCTAAAGTTCAGTCAATGCAACCAATAACCAAAAGATCTGTTCCTGAGAATCCCATTAGTTTAGGGTTATGATGCAAAAATGCATCTTATGATGCAAAAAGTAAATGTTTTATGAACCTCTGGGTATATATTATAATCTAGTAGCTTCCAATTTTCTTGCAATCTCTTACAGTGGAAATTCATTATAATCTTCGTGATTGTGGTATTGTGTGACAATCAGTGAGTGAGTTCGCAGGCCAGCAAAAAATGGTCAGTTGCTGCCACTGTGTATCTAGTTCCTGGCCTATGTGACAAGATACTATTGGTACAGTGGAAGTATCCAAGAACAGCAACTGCAAAAAAAAATGCTGTGGGACTGCTTGGCCAAGAAATATTTTTTTTCTTTCTTTTCCATTATTTTATATTGATAATAAAGGCCCACTGCTTGAGTGCCCTAATCTATTGTAAATGTATAGTATTGAGATAATTTCTTAGGATTTCTTACCAAGATTTGAATAGTGATATTTTCCACTAGTAGAGGAAGGCATGCCTGATGGAGAGACGAGTGGAGATTGGCTACCAGTGTCCTGGAGCCCTCCAGTAGAATGAGAACGCAACCACTCTTTACCCTCATCCTGACTGGTCTGTCGAGATGATGGAGTGTACCTGGGAAAAGAAAAATGGGGATAACTGAATAGGAATTCTTTTTGGGTGGTGTCCAAGTAAATCAGAATGTTTACCCTAAATAGTATAAATGTTAGCGTTAAAAACTTCAGATTCATGAACTTTCCAAGTAATAGTTGGATAATAGAAAAAAGCAAAGTGATATAACAAATAAGATTTGTAGCATCTAACATGCTTTAACAGACAATTATAATGCTCGGCCTCGTGGCACATCAGTTAAATTTACCAATAACATAACGGAAGTTATAGGGCAGGGGTGTCAAACTGCGGCCCTCCAGCTGTTTGGAAACTACAACTCCCATCACGCATTTATATAATTTATAACAGTGGGACTGATGGGAGTTGTAGTTTCCCAACAGCTGGAGGGCCGCAGTTTGACACCCCTGTTATAGGGGATTATGAAAGTATACACAGGTTTTCTGTTTTCACGGTTTGCCTTAGATAAGAGAGCTAGCATTCTGTTAATTTGCTGGTCAGATACCTTAGCCATTAACTGAATAGTGAAATAATAAATTATGTCTTCTGTGAAAGATTGATCAATTCTTTTGAAGCACACCAAAATTTAATATAAAGATAAAAAGACAAGAAGGGCCTAGAGGCTACAGTGACTGACAAGAATTCCACAATTGTTCTAACCAAATTGTAACATGAATATGAAACGAACATTATATAAAAGGTATAAAGGCTGCATAAAAATACATTGTTTATTACAATGAAAAATCCTAGAATAATCACTCTATGTGTGGCATGGATTTATTGTTTTGATGGCTAGAAAACTAAACCTACTCAACTGCCAATCAATGTGCTTCTTGGCATATAAGCTACAGAAAGGATTAGCACGACTGGCTGTTTAACAGGGCAAACGGGCTAGAAAAAATTACCCAAATTAACATAGGTCCAGCTAGACATGGAGCATAACAGTTGAAGTTTTCTGAAGACACCACACATCCTCTTTAAAGGCAACCTTAAAAGTTAAAAGAGACCGCAAGAAATGTGCAGCTTAACTTTTTATTCCAAGAACTGTGCAAGGGACTGTAAGGCATTTTTATACAGAAAAAAACTAAAATAATGTTATCAATAGAAGATGGTTTATATAGAGGTTAAACTGTGGAATGCCCCACAACAAGAAAATTGAAAACATCTATAAAGACTAGAATGCAGACTAGAACGCAAGAATGGACATTATTTCATCCAGGGCTTTCATCCATTTGAGTTCTGGGGTCAGGAAGGACTATTTACACTTTGGAAAGAGAAAATTAGCTACAGTTACCAAAGGTTGGGGCTACTTCATCTTTCTCTAGAAAAAAAATAGCTGGCTCTAAGCTTTTACACAGCATATTTTCCATGGACTACACTTCAGAATTCATATAAAAACTGTGTGTACTCCATTGTTTTTAATGGAAATGTGCACCGTAGTTACATTGTGAACTGCAGTGTGCATTTTTACTGACACAAACAAATCTGCTATGTATAAAAAAACACAATGCAGCAGTTTCATCAATTCTGTCTAACTCTTAGACAGTTTAAAGTTACATTTATCATAGTATTGATAAATCTGGCGAATGTTTCAACTGGCGAGACTAGCTTTACACTTTTTCTAAATTGGCTTATTTGATACCACTAAATGTGCCATAATCTTGGTGCATTTTCTGGCACATGGTGTGACAGGTTAAGCCATGCACCTTTTGAATAGGCCACTTCCCTTTTGTCATATGAGGCGCAGAAGTGTCTAAAAAAAAACTGTCTAAAACAGATAATAAATGTGGAGTAAGGCATGTCCTTTATTATTTTTGGTGTAAATGGTGCCAGAATTCTGATGCAACTGTCTTAATAAATGTGCACCAATTAACGAACTGTGCTTTATCTACACATTTTTATGCATATTTAGCAGAATGGGGCAAATATGTGTCTTAAAATGTGTCAAAATCAGTGCTCAGAAAAAAAAAAGGTTACGATACGGCAGAATATGCTTCCACCTTATACACTGCATATTTTTTCATGTCAATATACCCTAAAGAACCTATGCTTATTGGTTATGCAATTAAGTTTAATAACTAATGTTCTGAGCTGCCTATGCTTTTATATTAAAAGGCTCTAACCTAAATATAACAGAACTACCATACATTTCTATACAAAACATATCTTATTAGACAACCATAACAACTGTTTGTCTAGGTTACAAATGTAGTTTATTTGATAATGGAATTTGTGATCTACTGTAGTACATCTTTGAACTGGGAACAATTAACAGCTGTTTTAATGCATCCAAAAAGTAGCAGCTAAATGTTCATGAATCTGTTAGCCACTAAGAATTAATTAGTTGCTCCAGGCCTTAATTTCACTGACTTTATCTGCACACCATTAAACATGTGCATGAAAACAAGTAGAGATGATATGCCACAGTAAGCATTAGAGATGGAAATGTTTAGCTTCTCAACTAAAGGTACCTTCAGCAGTATGCTGAATGTGCACAGGAAATGTGCACAGGGAATAATGCTACAATGTCTCTATTACAAAAACCTACAGTATGTAGGCTGTTGTAATAGAGACATTGTAGCCAGAGGCGGGACGACGGGTAGGCAGAGGTAGGCGATCGCCTAGGGCGCCTATCTCTGCCTATCCCTAAGGGGCGCAGGCAGGGCCCCGAACCTCGCCGGGCTCCAGGCTGCTGCCATGGGCCTGAAGCGCCGGCGGTCTCCTTGAGTGCTTCTGCAGAGCAGAGAGCGAGCGCTCCCTGCCCCGCAGACAGTGTCGGACCCGCTCACCGGAGGATCGCTGGATCCTCCGGTAAGCCGCAGGGCCGACACAGCGGGGCCGCCGGGTCCTCACAGCGCTGAGGATCCGCCGCGGCCCGTGCGCCTCAGCTGGCAGCGTCGCGATGAAGTGATGTCATCGCGATGCTGCCTCTCCTCGGGCACACAGCGCGTCATTGGCTGTGCGCCCGAGGAGCTGACGGAGGAGCGCGCGGTCGGAAAAAGAAGAGGAGCGCGCGGCCGGGAAGCAGGTAAGTATAAATGTTGTTATTTTTAAGTGCCTGACTGCCCCATACGCCTGCCTGTGGCCCCATATGCCTGCCTGAGGCCCCATACGCCTGCCTGTGGCCCCCATGCGCCTGCATGTGGCCCCTACACGCCTGCCTGAGCCCCAATACGCCTGCCTGTGGCCCCATACGCCTGCCTGAGCTCCCAGTACACCTGCCTGTGGCCCCTATATGCCTGCCTGTGGCCCCTATATGCCTGCCTGTGGCCCCATACGCCTGCCTGAGCCCCCATAAGCCTGCCTGAGGCTCCCATACACCTGCCAGTGGCCCCTAAACGCCTTCCTGTGGCCCCCATACGCCTTCCTGTGGCCCCCATACGCCTGCCTGTGGCACCATACGCCTGCCTGTGGCCCCAGACGCCTGCCTGAGCCCCCATACGCCTGTCTGAGCCCCCATACGCCTGCCTGTGGCCCCATACGCCTGCCTGAGCCCCCATACGCCTGCCTGAGCCCCCATACGCCTGCCTGAGCCCCCATACGCCTGCCTGTGGCCCCCATACGCCTGCCTGTGGCCCCATACGCCTGCCTGAGCCCCCATACGCCTGCCTGTGGCCCCTATACGCCTGCCTGAGCCCCCATACGCCTGCCTGTGTGCCCCCATACGCCTGCCTGTGGGCCCCTATACTCCTGCCTGTGGCCCCATACGCCTGCCTGTGGGTCCCATACGCCTGCCTGTGGGCGCCATACGCCTGCCTGTGGCCCCATACGCCTGCCTGTGGGTCCCATATGCCTGCCTGTGGCCCCCATACGCATGCCTGTGGCCCCCATACGGCTGCTTGAGACCCCATACGCCTTCCTGAGCCCCCATACGCCTGCCTGAGCCCCCATATGCCTGCCTGTGGCCCCTAGCTATATACCTGCCTGTGTGCCCCTATGTACCTGCAACTGCCCCTATAGCTAGATAACATGCCTGAGTGCCCCTATATACCTGCCTGAGTGCCCCTATATCAATATAGCTGCCTGAGAGTGACCCTATATCAATATACCTGCCTGAGTGCCCCTATATCTATATACCTGCCTGAGAGTGACCCTATATCTATATATGTGCCTGAGAGTGACCCTATATCTATATACCTGCCTGAGAGTGACCATATATCTATATACCTGCCTGAGTGCCCCTATATTTATATACCTACCTGTCTAAGAGGACAATATACATATACCTGCCTGACTGAGAGGGCATATCTATATACCTGTCTAACTGAGGGGACTTATATACCTATAATTAAGGAGTTACTGGAAATGTGAGGATTCTAAGATATTTGTGTCCAAATCCTCAGGGACGAGTCTTGGCCGGGAGCAATCAGCATGAAGGTGTGAACCGGATGGAGAAGAAAAGGGAAGGTGAACGACGCTGATCAGAAAAGACGTCTCCTGTGAGTCACTACATGTAACTGCAGTGTAATCACTTATATTTCTGCAGAGCATCTACATACAACTAGTATCTACCACTATATGGCCCCTGTATGGCGGTGGTATATGTAATCAGAGCCTGTGTACAGCTGATGGTCACATATGGGGGTTGCGTTCGGTCAGGGTCTGGCAGGATTATTTGATCCTTAAGTAGTAATAGTTTCGGGTCTTGGTTTTGTAGGAGTGTTTTTTAGTAACAATCATTCGTCCGGTAGATTTGCTCCATGTATCGGTGTATTATTTGGTGATTGTTATTTGTAATGTATTACACTGTCATACGGAGGGGTGCGATTTTGAAAAAGCAAATTTGTCATTGTGTAGTGACTGCTGAGGAGGTGGACAGGAGCTATGTGTAATGTGCAGAAAATTAGTGACAGGAATTGGTGCAGGGGTGAGAGGAATTAGTGTGGGGGAGTGCCATTTTTTGGGGAGTGAGGGGAGGGGGGGGGGGGCGCCATTGGCTGTACTTGCCTAGGGCACCAAAATGCCTTGTCCCGGCCCTGATTGTAGCATTATTCCCTGTTCACATATGCACTTATAGGCAACATACTCATATTTTACAGACAACATTTAGAGCAGAACATAAAGCTGTAAACAAAGAACAAGATAAGAAAATACATAGATCTTTAAGAAAGAATACGAAAGCAGCCAACGAGGAGTAAAAGAAGTTAAGTGGTGTTACCATTAATCTGGAAAAAAAACTAAATTGTACAGCTTTAACATGGCAGATACTACATACAGTTGAAACCAGAAGTTTACATACACTATATAAAAAGACACATATGCATGTTTTTCTCAATATCTGAAATGAAATCAGAATAAGACTTACCTGTTTTAGGTCAATTAGGATTACCAAAATTATTTATATTTGCCAAATGCCAGAATAATAAGAGAATTTTTATGGCATTTTTATTACTTTCTGCAAAGTCAAAAGTTTACATACATTTCAATTATATTTGTTAGCATTGCCCTTAAACTGTATGACTTGGGTCAAACGTTTTGGATATCCTTCCACAAGCTTCTCACAACAGTTGGTAGGAATGTTGGTCCATTCCTCCTGACAGAACTGGTGTAACTGAGATATGTTTGTAGGTCGCCTTGCTCGCACCTACCCTTTCAGCTTTGCCCATACATTTCCAATAGGATTGAGATCAGGGTTTTGTGGCCACTCCAAAACACTGATTTGGTTATACTTAAGACACTTTGTAACCAGTTTGGCAGTATGCTTCGGGTCATTGTCCATTTGGAAGACCCATTTCTGCCCAAGCTTTAAATTCCTGGCTGATGTCTTGAGATGTTGCCTCAGTATTGCCACATAATCTTCTTTCCTCAAGATGTCATCTTTTTTGTGAAATGCACCAGTTGATCCTGCAGCAAAATAACCCCACAACATGATGCTACCACTCCATGTTTCACAGATGGGATGGTGTTCTTAGGCTTACAAGCTTCTCTCTTTTTCCTCTACACGTAACGATGGTCATTATGGCCAAACAGTTCGATTTTCATTTAGTCAGACCACAAATGTCTCCAAAAATGTAGGTCTTTGTTCCAGTGACCATTTTGAAACATTAATCTGACTTTTATATTTTTCTTTTGGAGTAATGGCTTCTTAATGGCAGAGTGACCTTTCAGCCCATGTTGATATAGTACTCATTTCACTGTGAATAATGACACAATCTTACCAGTTTCTGCCAGCATAGTCATAAGGTCTTTTGCTTTTGTTCTTGTGTTGATATGCACATGTTGGACCACAGCACATCAATCTCTGAGACACAGAACCCATCTCCTTTCTGAGCAGTATGATAGCTGGATATTACCATCTTCTTTGTACTTGTGTATAATTGTTTGTACATATAAACAAGGCACCTTCAGGTATCTGTAAATTTCACCCAAGGATGATCCAGACTTGTGCAAGTCCACAATTCTCTTGCTGAAATCTTGGCTGATATCTTTAGACTTTCACATGATGTTGAACACAGAAGCAGTGTGTTTCTGATGTGCATTAAAAATCCATCCACAGATGTGTTTCTAATTAACTCAGATGTTGCCAATAAATCTGTCAGATGCTTCCAAAGACATGACATCATCATATGGGCTGTGCCACATTGTTTAAAGGCATAGTAATCCTAGTGTATGTAAACTTCTGACTTTGTAGAATGTCATAAAAAATTCTCTCTTATCATTCTGACATTTGTCAAATACAAATAATCTTGGTAATCCTAACTGACCTAAAATGAGCAAGGTTTATTCTGATTTCATGTCAGATAGTGAGAAAAACATGCATATGTGTCTTTTTATCTAGTGTATGTAAACTTCTGGCTTCAACTGTATCTTTTGTTGTAATTGGATTTTTGTTCTCACATTGTTACCCATCCAAAAACACTTTAATACATGATTTTAAGGTAAGGTTCTTGAGATTGTCTCGAGATCTTGAGGACACATTATCGCAGGCGCTCCTGTATCATGATGGTACACTGCAGAACCTTGACTGCTTGCAAAAGTGAGCATATCATCATTAATTACTATAACAAAGACTTTTCACAGCTTAAATATGATTCTTTCCCTAGGAATCACAATTTTATTGTTAGCTGTCAGTCTTCTGCCATGGTTCTGCCAACATAGCATGAAAAATATGTTACTAAAGAAATATGCAGTTTATTGCTGATGAAACAGAGATTGACCAGCACCAACAGAGTGAGGAACCATATAGACTGACAGAAAGCAAGAGACGCCCAAGTGTACCAAGGCAGCAGTCATGCTCAAGAAGTATTTGTACCTCAGTCCCTTTTTGGGCAGGGTGTTTCGGTCAAGTTGCAAACTGTTAAGATAAAGATAACCCCTACAAATAAGACAAAAACATTAGCAGGAAGTAAAAAAAAATTATTAATGCTACCAAAATTAATACAATATAAACAGAAGAAGAAAACCTAGACATGACCACAACTGATCATTATACTTTTACTTCGTTCCATCGTAGTTTCCTAAATTTTAATCCTGTTTTATTTATTTTTGTACAAAGGCCAAATACATAAGGAGAACAAAACAATAGTAGAAGGAAAGAAGCTCTATATTCTACCGTATTAACAGTAACATCTACTGTATTAAGATCTTCTCAAAGATATAAGATACTCTAAAATACAGGCGAGATGTGTAAAATCACTATATTCGTTAAAAAAAATTATATTTTAAAGGGGTTATCTCACTACAAAGAATAGCTTTCAAATTGTAGGGAACACAAAATAAAGACATTTTCCAAATATATTGCTTTGTTCCTCTGTTTTCCCTAAGGAGATACAAGTGAATTTATGACCTCCCTGGCTATTTCAGTTCCCTTAGTAACTGACCTATAAAACAATTCTCCCCTGCTGTTTGTTCAATGAGAATAACAGTGAGTGTAAGTCATCACAAGGTCACAGCAGTGTCCTGTTGCTGATCAGCAGTAAAAAGCTTGAATTATGTAAAATAAACAGCACTGTAATTAGGGCTTTTGTTTTGGGATCAGATAAGAAGTCCTGTTAGTAGTTTGAGAAGCTAATCTGATCTAATTAGCATCTGAAAGCACAGCACAGAGCTGTACAAGCAAGGAGCTTATGCAAATGAGTCAGTCTGAACCAGGAAGTGACAGAGTATTTCATTCATGCATTCTCTGAAACTCTGAAGGGAGACAACTCCTTTAAGATATTTGCCAAGCAGGTTTGTGGAATAACAACTGTCTAAAAAATTAAGACCCGTGTTCAATTATGACTGCATGCTTTACAATATAGTAACACAAATCTATATGACCACACTAGAGCAGCAGTTCTATATATCTAAATTGTGTGCTTCATGTGTTTTGTATGCAGAAATTGAATTGTTAAGCCCATAGACAGGGATGTGAATGGTGGCAATCTCTGTACAGCACTGCATAATATATTGGTGCTATATAAGCAACAGAAATGAATTACATTCACACGTAAAAGTAAATAATGACATCAACTCTTAAGGTACATGTCCTCACCTTTCTGAGAGGGTTGATCTCACACTACCAGTTCGCATAAGCATGCTTTGTAGTTCTGGTGTACATGTGGTCAATCCAGATAGTGATCCATGATGACTGAGAGGTAAATCTATGGACTCGGAGCTGGTGTGAAGGCTTGTCATAGATTGGTAACTAGGAGTATCTTTACTACCAGTAGAAGAGCTGCTTAAATTTGTTGTCCACACTTGGCCACCTGATGTAAACGAGTGAACTGATGCTGGGCTGGAGGCCAAGGAATGTCCTAAACTTATAACGTCAGGGGTCAATTCATTAGGTTTGCTGAACAAAGGGCTGCTGCTTCCACTCTGTCCTCCAGCGCTTCCCATGCTACCTGTACCAGATGATGGAGAATCCAAACTGCCTTGTCTAGCCAAAGACGTGTTGCTAGGGTTGGACATGATTGACGCGGACTTCACACCATCAGTACTGACAGGAGATGAAGGCTTATTTCCTGCTTTTGTACCAAATAATCTGCAAAGAAAAAGAATATAATAATAATAATCTTTATTTATATAGCGCCAACATTACAATTTACAATTTGAGAAATTATATAGATTTATCATGCCAAAGTGTTTTAGTTTTTAAGACTAAGGTTATAAACCATTTATGGGGTACAGGGATCAGTGTTTAGTAGCATGACTTAAAAGCATTAGAAAAGAAGTACTTGGAACATACCCTTGATGCATTACATGAAGGGTATGTTCCCCTTCAGTAGGAAGAGCTAATAAGTGTCAAATGGGATTTTTCAAACTGTCATCCATATTATGGCTCATTTAATTTTTTAATATACTTCGTGTGTCAATTCCTCACAGTTCTCAAGGTCTCTGGTTGAAATAATTGAAAGGGAATTTTCATTGTCTGTATCCAGAGGATGAAACTATGTCCTGGTCATAAGATGATCACACAAGTGCTGATTACCTCTCCTATGAATAAATAAACATAGTCCAGTGTGATCTCGACACAGAAAGGTGTCATTTAAAACTTCAGGGCCCCGGTGCAAAGTCTATAACAATCCCCTGCCAGTATGTGCAACCTATAATACTCATATCGTCTATAGCGTCAGAGGGGCCTTCAGCATACTTACCAACTTTTGAGAAACCGTGTTACATTTAATAGGCCAGACCCCCTTACACTGCATCTCCTCACACTAATGTTAAAGGGGTTATCCAGCTTTACAAAATTTATAGCTTATTATTAGGATAGGCCATCAATTTTACAGCAGAGAGGGTCTGACTCAAAGCACCCGTGCCAATCAGCTGACTGAAGTGTGAGTGCCGAAGCCTCATTAATGCATACCTGTACTTGTACTTGTAAATGGCATTCTTTTAGTAGTGGTGAAATTTAGCACCATGGCCTCTCCATTTAGCAGACGGGCAAGGTGCCAGGAGTCATATCCCAAATGATCTAGCATTAATGGCTAGGTTGTCACTCAGTTTTTCTATATTCTTGAATAAATGTTGTATATAAGTTTCTTACCCAGTGTCTCTGCACAAATCTTCCCTACATCATGTGTATATATCCGAATTCCTTCAAAAAGATATTTAGATGAATGCAGCAGCACACCTATTAGCTTCACTAGACCAAACATATTCTTCTTTTCATTACGGGTGATCTGTTTTTTGCTGATGTTCCATATATTTAGTTCCGGAATAGAATAGATGTAGACTACTACACTATTCTATTCCACAAACAAATTGTATTAAATACAGACCAAATGTAGTCACAACAGGACTATGTTTGATCTAATGAAGCCTATGGGCACACTATGGTATATATCTGAATACATTTTGCAAGAATTTGGACTTAGATGCACAAAGTAGAAACAGTTTATATAAAAGCTAAAAAATAAAAAATAAATGATGTCAAGAAAATGCAAATATGATAAAATAAATTAGCAGATGGTAGCATGTAGATAGCTCTGTCCCTAGTTATTCATGTACAGACTTGGACTGGAGTACAGAGGAGCAATGAAACCCCTGTGGGCCCCTGGGCATGTTGGGACCCTATGCATTGTAGGCCCGTGGCTGCTTTTCAGGTAGAAATAGTGTGCTACCGCCCCTTTAAGATGTTCTTGCTAATTTTCAGCCTTAGCCAGGATTCTATACAGAGACCAGTGAGTTAAGTACCTAAACACAATCCCTGAATTGAACAGGATATTTAAACCTCTCAGTTTCCTCATTCATTGCCTGTGATTGCTTCTGTTTCCTGGTTTGTGCGTATATGTTGCAGTTTAACAGTGACTTTCTGGTTCCAGACTTTGGCTTAATCTACGTTTACACTTCTGCTTCTTATTTCATTGCTGCATTCCCCTCCTGGCTTGTCTGACCACGTTTTTGTCTTTGTTTGTTCATATCATCTCCCTGATTTGTTTGCTCTGGCTTATTTGTTTATACCTGTCTAAGTCAGGGACATTAAGGCATGTGTGTGCGGTCTCCCTTTTCGGGGTGGTTACTCTGCTTTATGCAGGAAAAGGTCAGGGAAAGAATGATCCTTGACAGAAAGGCAGAGAAAGTGAGGAAGAAGGCAAGAGTCATGTGCAGTATCACATCACCAATAACCACTTCATGACCGGGCCATTCCCCCTCCCTCTCTTCCTGGTTAAGCACATTTTCATTAGTGTCACGATTGTTCTGAGTAACTGCAAAGAATACGGTGGATCCCCTGGTCACCACATAGCTGGGGAACAGAGTCCAAGGGGCCCCCTTGTCTTCACCAGCGCCCGCCACAAAGCAGGAAGGGCTTTGCTGCAGGGATCACCATGTTACTACCCCCGACACAGGTACTGGTGGTGACAGCCGAAGAAGGAGTCATAGACCACAGGAGGGAGCTGGAACGTGAAGCAGCAAGATGAATGGACCAGCAGGCAGGTATGGCAAGAACAGCAGGTAGTAAGGGGAAATAGACAATATAACCATAAGCAAGTACAGCAGACAGTAGCGAAATAGGATTCGCTAGGGAACGCACAGCAGTGCATAACTAAGAAATGGACATCAACAACTGTGCATGAAGAGCAGGAAACGGAATCCCTAAAAAGTTCCCGCAAAACACGAATTGGAGGAAACATAATTACCTATTGCACGCTGGCCCTTTAAATCCAGGGAACTAGTGCGTGCGCGCCTCTAGTGGCTGGTAGGGAATGTGCATCTCAAAGGAGGAAGACACAGAGGAGCGTGCCAGCCGAGGAGGAAGCAGAACAGTACCAGGTGAGTACAGGCAGAGCGGGAGCCGGGAGAGAGCATGACAAGAAGCCCGAACCGCAGTGCGAGGACTGCCGGCAGCTGGGTGACGGACATGCCCATGGCCCGGATGTCGGGCTGTGGTTCAAACCATTACATTTAGTACATAAGGGCTATAACCCTTTCTTGCACTCGGTTATTTTACTAATAGTTTTGCCTTTTTTTCCTGATGTGTTATTTTTATGTATTCTTTTACTTTAGTTTGTTTCTTCTTTAATAATACAGCCAGTCCCCAGGTTATGAACAAGAGTTTATAGTTTTTTTCTTTTTTTAAGTTGAGTTTGTATAAAAGTCAGAACAGGTAAATTTTTTAAGTCAAAATTTTTTATACGAACTACATTTCAGCCCAGGTTGGCTGTATTCCCGTCATATCTGTAGGAAGATAGTCTGGTGTCGCATGTGCAAGCAATTGCGGCGTATAGCATGTAATGCTGCTAAATGAGTGTGGGAGAGCCTGGCTGTGACCAGAAGAAGTCCAACGCATCACATTGTACATTCTCCACCCATACTATTAGGGCTTGTTCACACCGAGTTTTGTCTCCGTATGAACATATGCTTTTTAGATGTGTCTCGGGGACCGACAGGACGGACATGAAATTCTTTGATCGGGTCCGTAAAGTGGACCCGACAGGCGAAAGGCAAACACGCAGCGGCGATCTCTCATGTGAACGCCGCTGCATGTTATTCGTTGAAGACAGTGATAATCCCACTACAACTCGTTAAATGCGTCTCTGGGTCCGTTCTGTCGGTCCCTGAGACGCATCTAAAAAGCGTATGTTCATACGCAGGCAAAACTCCGTGTGAACAAGCCCTTAGACCAGCGGTTCTCAACCTGTGGGTCGCGACCCCGGCGGGGGTCGAACGACCAAAACACAGGGGTCGCCTACCGGCCGGAGAGCTGCGGGTGGCGCCGTCAGGACAGAGAGCTGGGTGCTGCGGACTTGCGGAGGAGCGCTGTGGGCGCCGCACTATGCAAGCAGCTGCAGGGAGGAGGCGCAGCGGCGGCGGCGTTTGAATTACTGAGGGGAGGGGGAGAAGTGGGCGCCGTTACGTCCCACCGTCCTTGTGGGTGGTGCGTGCATCACGTGCTCACACTATGTATCCAAGCATCAGGAACAGCCCTGCCGTACTCAGTGCAGGGAGAACGCTGATACTGCAGCGATACAGGGCTGTTCCTGACTGCAAGGTAATTTAGTGTAAAACACACACACACACACATCCATAGCATCATGCAATGTCTGTGTGTGGTACAAGTAATATGTTATTAACCTGTTACTTGTACCACACACAGCCATCACAGGATATACACAGGGGGGGTTGTGAGTGGCACATGAGGGGGGTCACATATGTAACCCCTCATGTGCCAATCACAGCCTCCCCCATCCCCATCCCCCCGGACAAGGTTATATCTATGTAACGGCTCTGAGTGGTTCCTTTATATGTATGTGACATGTAGAGGTACCGCTCAGAGGCATCACACATATGTAACCCCTCATGTAGCAAAAGTACAGTTTTGAAGTAGCCATCAAAATTATTTTTTGGTTTGGGGTCACCGCAACATGAGGAACTGTATTGCGGGGTCACGGCATTAGAAAGGTTGAGAACCACTGCCTTAGACTAATCAGATTAGTACATATATTTAACACATAGGGGGGAGAATTTTTTTTTTCCTTTTAAATACAAAGATAGTTGTACACTTGTATCAGATTCATCTACCTATGCAGGTAAAAAAAATAAAAAATCTACCCCCACCCAGTGCTGAGTACATGTACTAATAGTATGAGTGCACAATCTATATGATTTGAATTGAAGTTCCTTATCAGCTGTCTGAGGCAACTAATATGGAACCACAAGTCCCAGCATTCTACATTAATGTATATAATAAATGGAAAAGACAGTCCAGGAGGGCTCCCCTTTTCCAGGAGCCTACCAGAAAGTTGGCAAGTTTGACCTTTGGGCCCTCTCAGACTTCAAAGCCCAGTTGGGGCTACTACATCTTTACCCCTTATAGTTAAAGCACAATTTTACTAGCTGCAAACATAGGTAAACAATGCAGCTTAGCCTACACATTGTCTCCACCCTACCCAAACATGGTGCAGAATACAAAGATTATATGCCCTTATCACGTGGCAGCTAATTAGTGTCAGATCTGGAGTTGTAGAAACAGAGCTCCTGATCTACTGGATGAAGTGGTGGATTATATACGAAATTAAATCAAAATAGGTTATCTTATTAAACAATGACAAGAAAGTAGACCACTTATACTATGCTCCATGTAGGATGTTTTTACATACAAGTAAGAAAATTCTGAAATATCTATTGTGCCCACAAGAGGGAGACCATTACACACGCCAAAAAGAATTTCGACAGTGAGCACAATAAAACTTGTAGCTCATAAATTGCATTCATATGTTTTGTATTATTCTAAATTGACATTATTGGCGACACGTCCGAAAAGAGGCACCGCAACACTAGTTTTAAGGCGCATTAATTCAATGTCAAGTGTGCCTGAATGATGACCCTGTCGAAAATCTGGTGTCTGGTATACCTTGCATAGTATAATTGATGCACCTAATCTAGTTGCATAGCATAATTTAGGTGCATGATATACTGTATCATTGCTAGAATATTTAATGTGCCTATTTAGGCGCATTCAAATGTCTCGTGCCTGGTGTATAATTTTCCCAATTTTGGTGCGCTTGGTTCATTTATATAGAGAATAGGGTGTCAACAGTTTTTTGGAGCAAAATACACCCAAAAAATGGCGCAGACTTAATGGGACATGTCGCCCTATCGCTTTGTTTAAGCTATAATAACAAGTGACATGATATTACAATAAACACATTTATACCTGAAAGTGTGAGCATTTTTCCTATTCATCTATTCAGTTGTAGTAACATAATTTGTTTCAGACATTATGTTTCTAAGGGAGTTTGTCACACAGTAGCACCATATAAAAGTAGATAGACTGCCTAGTGCTACATAGTATGGAAGAAATTTGTGTGCTCTGCCAATTCATGAAGCCTTAGGGTATGTTCACACGGCTTATTTTAGGGCGCATTTCACGGTGTACTGCGCTCTAATACGAGCAAAATGCACCCCAATCATTACGGTAATGATTACACCTCCTCTCCCCGCTCGTACTATACGATCGTATTGAACGCGCGGGAAGATAAGTGACATGACAGTCTATGGGGCCGGTCCGCGACTCCCCGAACACCCGACGTAATTGCTGGGCGTACTGTACGCCCCGCAATTAAGCCGTGTGAACATATCCTAATGCTCAAATTGGGCCTACCCATTGAAAGTGTCAATTGTTTCTATATTTTATTATAGAGTTCCTTAAATTCACAATATCCAGATGAGGACAACTTGCTGACTAATGCACTATGATACTGTATCCCTATATGCATCAGATAAAGGTCTGTAGCTTGTCTATTACTACACTGTATGAGAGGAATTCTGGGTCCTCTGCCATGTACATAAAATAAGGCGCTCAAATGGGTCATGCTTTAGAGGTTTCATTTGTAAGGGTGCCTTCACATAGTGCAGTTTTGGTACAGTTTTAACTGTGCTCTAATTAAACTGCCTTTATTCCCAGAAAGCTTCTTTCACTTATCTAAACTATTTGGGAAGTGAGTAATCAATCAGTGTGTTTGTATCCACAAGACTTAAAAATAGTAATTGACTGCTCACTTGAAACACCTTTCAGAACAATTTAGACAACTGAAAGAAGCTTTCTGGTAATAAAGGCAGTTAAATTGGAGCACAGTTAAAACTGCACCAAAACTGCGCTGTGTGAAAGCAGCCTAAAAGTTGCTATGTTTTATTATAGATTTCCTTAAATCCATATAATACAGATGCGGCAAAACTTGACAACTAATGCACTATGATACTGTACCACATAGATGCATCATATAACAGTACGTAGCTTGTCTATTACTACATAGTATAAGGGGATTCTGGGTCCTCTGCCATGTACATAAAAACTAAAGCTCAAATGGCTCCTGTATTAAATGTGTCATTTATAAAACTGTAGCATATAATTACTATATAACCATGCTTGTTATTTTAAGATGGACAGTATTGTGTATCTGAGGGGAAAAAAATTCTTATTATATAGAAAGTATTAGTTGTTTGTCAGTCTTTCGGGGGATAATTAAAAATAGAAAAAAAAACTCCGATTGATGACGACACGTTAATTTTTTATGTGACCCTGCAGCCAACCACAGACCACAGCGATCACATGCGGTATATCGAGCAGGAGACCACTGCGGTCACGTGAAGAAGGGTCACGGGTCAGTGACGTCATCAGCCGGGATAAATGGAACCGGTCACGACATTGGAAGGAGCAGGTTGACAAGGTACGTTTTTTTCTTTATTTACTATTTTTAATCATCCTTGACAGATTGACGAGCAATTAGTATTTTTGAAACATCCACATCACTGAATTCTAGATCCACAAATCAATATAGATTAGCCCCTTATTTGCAAAATTAATAATAAATAGAGAAGGAGAGAGCTAAAATTTAACTTTTAACCCCTTACCGTCGTAGCCAGTTTTTGCCTTCCTGATAGAGCACCATCTTTTAAATCTGACTTGTGACACTTTATGTGAGAAAAACTTTGACACTTTTACCTATCCATGTTATTCAAAAATTTGCCAATTTCAAACTTAGAAAATTCCTGCATGTAAGACATATAGTTATACTACTCAAAATAGTTTATAACTAGCATCTACCATTTAGTAGTAATTTTTCACATTTTCTAGAAAACTTGCAACATAGATTTTTTGGGGGACTAGTCCAGTTCTGACGTGGCTTTGAAGGGCCTGAATGTTAGATACCCCCATAAATGACCCCATCTAAGAAACTACACTCCTTAAAGTATTTACAACAGTGTTTAGGAAGTTTGTTAATTTGGTATTTCACAGAAATTAAAGCAAAGTGGAGGTGAAATGTAAAAATTTCACCTTTGTTTGCAATTTTTATCCATTATTCACTGAAACATGATAGATGTGACCAAGGGGATGCAACTCAACATAGATTCCCACTAGGACATACCGGTATGTCCAATGTCAGGAAGGGGTTAATATAACCTCTTAAAATGTCCCAAGGGAATTATTAACGCAAACCAAAAAAGTGTGATCCCATGTATGGAGGTGAACTCTACACACACCTACAAAAACTGCTATAAAACCTACAATACATTTAATTCATTATACCCCGAGACGTTTCTCCACAGAAGATAGTGGTTCATCAGGGGAACATATAAGAATATGCAAAAAAAAGATATAGTTACCGGACTAATATGAGACAAAATATAGCTAAAAAAGGTTGTCACTGGATAAGTGATCATCGAAAGCAATATAGTCCTCGGACCCCATAAGATGATGTGTAGGACTGGATGAAACCACCTCAATCCATTGCCTAATATTTGCTAAGATGTACCATGTGCCTCATGATAGGCAAATAATTTCCTGTACATGCTTGTTTTGCATATTCTTATATGCTCCTCTGATGAACCACTATCTGTGGGGAAACGCGTCGGTGTATAATGAATTAAATGCATTGCTTTCTATTGGAGACAGCAAACTGGATTTATAGTAGTTTTTGTAGGTGTGTGTAGGGTTAGCCTCCATAAAGTGCAGCTGTCCTTTCCGGGGCGGCTTCTCTGCTATTTAGGCAGGGTTTAATAGGAACCGTTAGGTTCTTAGTGTACCCCACATTGTAATGAATACTGTATTTGTTTTCTGTTCATCTCCTCCGTATTGGACAAGTGGATTATTTCTCCGTATGCTCAAGATGGCGATTTGGTCACGTGTGTTTTTGACACACCTTCATTGAACGCTTTGCAGTATTAATTGAACATATTGATGTTGATAATTAATAAGAGACCATTTTCTATATCTTATTCCTTTGAGACATTTTAAGAGGTTATATTAAAAGTAAAATTTTAGCTCTTTCCTTTTGGAACATCCCTTTAATTTCTGTACCCCATAAAGCTTTATTCATAAACTTCAATATCAAAGGTTTATGAACAGTCCTATGTACAATCACCAAATACAAACAAATATGATCTCACCTTCGGAATGTTGGAGATGCAATGTCAGGATACTTTGATCCTGGCTGTCTTAGACCTTGAGTACCACAGGCACTGGCTGATGTTGGACTTGATTTAGGAGAACTTGACAAAGAGACACTTTCTGAGTCTGACACTTTTTCCTTGTCCTTGTCTGTTTGATTGATATTGACAGGGCTTGAACGCTCAGAGATTTTTGAAGGTTCTCTTAGTTTAGTGCCTGCTGCTCCGGCTGATTTGCTGCTGACATTTGAGTCAATGCTGCTTGTGCTTGACCTGTGTCCTCCCCTTCCTGGAATACCACTAGTACTGGACTTAGAAGGTCGTGGTAAGCTGCGATACTGCAAGGTGGTTTTGGAGCTGGCTAACAACACTCCATCATCTTGATTTTGTGAGCCATCAAGACTTGTCTTTCTACCAGCACCTTTTCCTCCAATCCCTGATGATTTGGGCATCTTTCCAAGCGTAGCTGATCCACTGGTAATAGTAACCCCACTTCCAGTTATAGTTGGTGAACTAACTCCAGACTTCTTAAAACCAACTGACCCAGTTGCAGTTGGTCGTGCGATTCCAGAAGGGGGTTTTTTACCTTCATCCCCACTGCTTTTTCCTGCGTCAGAGGGGGAGCGCTGTAAAGGGCCACCTTTAAGTGGTGTTTTCACTTTTTCAGATGCTTTTACATCATCTGTTTTTCCTTTGACAAATTGAGAAAGGAATTAATACAAAACGCACTGTAATCGGTAAGGCAATACCATAATAACAGGCAAAAACAAATATAAAGCTTTTCTAGTTTGGTATAATAAAGTCTAACAACACTTAACACTTAAAGGAACGCTACCATCCAAATTTTGCTTTACACATATTGACAAGCAAAATGCGACTATTATATGGATTTTTTTTAAATTGGGTGTTTATATATATATATATTATATATATATATATATTATATATATATATTATATATATATATATATATATATTATATATATATATATATATAATTTTTTTTTTTTTTTTCCTGATGTAGATTACTCTCCTTGACTTTTCTTCACTTAGCTCTGATAGCACAGCAGTAAGAGGATTGCTTGATAGTCCTTCTTTCTGGTTGGCTCTGGTCAGGTAATTATCAGTAATTATCAGCAATTACCTGATAAATGTGAAAAATCACTCTTCAATGAAAAAAAAAGATTACCCTACTTTCCTTTCATGTATTGCACATGGGCTAGTATAATTTTATTTATCCCTGTGGAGAGAACAATAAAGCAATGTTATGTCATTACCTACTATTGTAATGAGACTAAACAGAGATAAGAATTAGCTGAAGTGAAGAAGTGAGATCAGTCTGCCCTGCCAAACAAAAGTTCTCTGACACAACTACAGAAGGACCATATTTTATATGTAATTATTAATTGCATAGGACTGCTGAAATAAAATAAAAAATATTGCCAAAAATACAGTACTCCTGTCTTATGGCAGTGTCCCTTTAAAAAAAATTTAAAAGTTTGAAAGAAGACGACCGGTTTTCTAATTTTTCATACCTTGTGTTTTTAGTGAGCTGCTCCCAGATTTGTGTCTGGACGATGTTGTTCCTATTTGGGCAGTCATTCCTCGCCTCCATGACCCAGTCTGAGAGATGGATAAAGACTTTTGTCCTCCTTTTTCTGAGTCATCAGACAGCCCGGATGAAAGTCCCTTCCATTTACCACTCTCTATGCTGATGTCATATTCATCATCTTGTTTCTTTAGTTCATCATTGCACCAAGACTTCTCATTTTCTGTCTTTAACTAAAGTGGAAACAACACGTCTATTAAACACATGGGGTGACATGTATAAATGGGGCTGCGCCAGAATTCTGGCCTCAAAAAGCTGTAGTAGACCAGGTCAGATGTATGAACAGGCGTACTCCAAACTAAGTGCCTCATTACTGTGTCAAAGTTTTGGGGCGTTCTGGGGGCGTTGCACCACATTAGTAGAAGTAGACACATTTATGATTCTTTGACACCAAACCTAGGCACATAACAGTTAGAACAGCCAGACCAGGTTAAAGGTGGTCTGCATGAGCCTGAGCTGTCGTATTGGCATTAAACTGCGCCTGTATGTATGAACTGCAGAAGAACAGGGTCATACATTCTGGAGCAGTCTATATTACCTTAAAGCAATTTAGAACTGGTCTATAAACGCCAGAATTCATACATGTCGCCCTAAGGGCCTTATGTATGAAAACTGTCTAGGTCTAAGACTTTCTTTGCTGCCCATAGCAACCAATCAGAGCTCCCCGTTCATTTTTTTCAGAGCACTATATGAGATGAAAGAGGAGCTCTGATTGCTTGCTATGGGCAACATAGAAAGTCTTACACCTATGCACTTTTCCTACATGCCCCCTAAGCGGATTTTTATGGACTTGTTATAACCTTTTCCAAGGTAGCAAAATAATAAAAACATAATTTGATTATGGCTTTATGTAGCCTTAACATGCTGCCTTGCTATCTAAAATTGTAGTACTCCCTAAAAGATCAATGTGTAATCATTACTATTTCTGTGCGAGCACAGTAAGCAATTAGCAGGCAGACTTTTTACTCAGATTCACCAAGTTTAATATATTGACATGTGTATCTTTCTGGCCGGCAGATGTCAGTGTTTCCATTCAATGAATAAGGCTAGTGCTATTCTGTAAAATACAATATTTTTTTGCTGCATCATGCAAAATATATACACATTACACTGGGGAAGTTCTCAAAACAGAGAAATATATATGCACTTACAATGATAACCCAACATACATACACAAGCTCCTATACTAACCTCTAAACAGCTGGTCATAATTTTTCAGATCTTCATTTTTTTTTAGCTCCCCACCTTCATGCCTGAGGCAGGAAGTAATAGAAGTACTAACATTGCAGCTATAGAAGCCTTCATTGGGCTTACAGCTGCCATGGTAACCCCTCAGAACCCTGCAATCTTGTTGCACTGCCTCTCAATCGCATAGACGCCACGGTCGCAATCGCTGTGGCATCTACAGTGGTGGCCAAAAGTATTGGCACCCCTACAAATCTGTCAGATAATACTCAGTTTCTTCCTGAAAATGATTGCAATCACAAATTCTTGTGGATTATATATCTTCATTTAATTTGTCTTCAATGGAAAAACCAACAAAAAGAATAGTCATAAAGCCAAATGTGATATAATTCCACATCAAACATAAAAAGGGCTGGACAAAAGTATTGCACTGTTTGAAAAATCATGTGATGCTTCTCTAATTTGTGTAATTAACAGCACCTGTAAATTACATGTGGCACCTAACAGGTGTTGGCAATAACTAAATTACACTTGCAGCCAGTTGACATGGATTAAAGTTGACTCAACCTCTGTCCTGTGTCCTTGTGTGGACCACATTGAGCATGGAGAAAAGAAAGAAGACCAAAGAACTGTCTGAGAACTTGAGAATCCAAATTGTGAGGAAGCATGAGCAATCTCAAGACTACAAGTCCATCTCCAAAGACCTGAATGTTCCTGTGTCTACCGTGCGCAGTGTCATCAAGAAGTGTAAAGCCCATGGCACTGTGGCTAACCTCCCTAGATGTGCACGGAAAAGAAAAATTGACGAGAGATTTCAACGCAAGATTGTGCGGATGGTGGATAAAGAACCTCGACTAACATCCAAACAAGTTCAAGCTGCCCTGCAGTCCAAGGGTACAACCGTGTCAACCCGTACTATCCGTCGGCGTCTGAATGAAAGGGACTGTATGGTAGGATACCCAAGAAGACCCCACTTCTTACCCCGAGACATAAAAAAGCCAGGCTGGAGTTTGCCAAAACTTACCTGAGAAAGCCTAAAACATTTTGGAAGAATGTTCTCTGGTCAGATGAGACAAAAGTAGAGCTTTTTGGGAAAAGGCATCAACAGAGTTAACAGGAAAAAAAAAGATGTATTCAAAGAAAAGAACACGGTCCCTACAGTCAAACATGGCGGAGGTTCCCTGATGTTTTGGGGTTGCTTTGCTGCCTCTGGCACTGGACTGCTTGACCGTGTGCATGGTATTATGAAGTCTGAAGACTACCAACAAATTTTGCAACATAATGTAGGGCCCAGTGTGAGAAAGCTGGGTCTCCCTTAGAGGTCATGGGTCTTCCAGCAGGACAATGACCCAAAACACACTTCAAAAAGCACTAGAAAATGATTTGAGAGAAAACACTGGAGACTTCTAAAGTGGCTAGCAATGAATCCCATAGAACACTTGTGGAGAGATCTCAAAATGGCAGTTTGGAGAAGGCACCCTTCAAATCTCAGGGACCTGGAGCAGTTTGCCAAAGAAGAATGGGCTAAAATTGCAGCAGAGCACTGTAAGAAACTCATTGATGGTTACCGGAAGTGGTTGTTCGCTGTTATTTTGGCTAAAGGTTGTGCTACCAAGTATTAGGCTGAGGGTGCCAATACTTTTGTCCAGCCCATTTTTGAAGTTTTGGGTGAAACGATCAATGACTTGATTTTCGTCTCATTCTGTTTTGTGTTTTTTCATTGCAAGAAAAATAAATGAATATATTAATACCAAAGAATTTGTGATTGCAATCATTTTCAGGAAGAAACTGAGTATAATCTGACAGAATTACAAGGGTGCCAATACCTTTGGCCACCACTGTATGGCCCTTTATGTCTGCAAGCAACCCTTTATAATGTTCATTTCAGGGTTCTACGGTGGTTTAAAGGTAACCTGTCACATAGGTTATTCCCCCCTTGCTGAGGACAGTACAAGCTAGTGCCAGACATGCTGTTCCCAGCCCTGTGCTCCTTATTCTGTAAGATGCTGTAGTTTTAGAGCATTTACCCCTCAAATCTTATTCATGGGTAGGTGTTAGCCCTGCCCACCAAAGGCTAGCGCCGCCCACTGACAGTTATTCACATGTTTCTACCTATTCAAAGTAATAGGTTTATCAGTTGAGATGGGTGGGGCTAGCCTTAGATGGGCGGGGTTTGAAAAAAAACTGACTCTTTGAATGACTTCTGGCTGAAAACTGCAGATCTGAGCATTAAATACACGAAAACTACAGCATCTTACAGAATAAGGGACACAGCGATGGAAACAGCATGTCTGACACTAGCTTGTTCTGTCCTCAGCAAGGGGGGCATCATCTATGTGGCAGTTTCTCTTTAAATAGAACCACAAGGGGTTATCCAAGTGTTGTGGAGGTAAAATGATCAGACCCTGCACAGTGAAACACATGTTTCTGCCTCATAGGCAACAGTAATACTTATGGAGTTAACTTCCATGTTCCATTACTTCCACATATATTCCTTCCAGTATTCTTTTTAGCTTCACTTTTAAAGTTCTGTGATGAAATATCAGACGAAATAACAAAATAACAATAAAAAACATGTTTTTTTCTCTTTGTGCTTAATGTAGCATCACTTTAATTTTGGTGTTTACTGGTCCTTTACAATAAAATCTATAGTTCATTGTACACTTTCACTTTAATAACATACAGGGTATGACCAAGCATAATAAAACCAAGAGCGAAGGGCAACACTTACCGGAGTATGATTAGTTTTCCTAGGAGAAACTGCATTGGAATAGGATCCAATAGAGGATGTATTCAGATCATCAGTGCTGAGGTTATCAAGTGTGTCACTAAGGCCACTGCTAGCAGAACTGCTGTCATCCCAGCTACAAAGAAAGTGAATGCAGTTAGCGCTATACTACAGCAAAGCTGTCACTTTGTATTAACAAAGTACTTTATCACATCATCACAACCATGACTAAGAAATAACTGCTAACAATAACACAAAACAAGTGTCACATGTCATGTCTCGTCTTTGTCAGGTCACATAAAGTAATTGAAAGAAATGAAATGCAGGAGACGACGCATAAAAAGAGCACACTGGAAAAACTGCCCTGTGTTGCAGATTTTGCATCCATTTTTTAAAGGGGTTTTCTCACCACCTCAGTTCGTGCACATTTTGTCTGCTCACAGCATTTTGAGTTTCAAAACAGGGGGCGTGCTAACACAGCTTGGGGGCGTCTTCAGGCTTAATCACGCCCACAGGCATAACATGTTCACTCCCCTGGCAATGCGGGCTCAGTACAGTATATGGTCTTGTGCTTACTGATAAAAAGCAGCTATGGGAGCATTTAGTAGCTGCAGAGAATTACAAGACACCTTGAATAGCACTGTTTCCCCTACACGCTCCCTGTTTAAAAGCCGACAGGAGAGAAGATCTGCTGATAAGCAATGTAAACATGTGAAGGCTGCCTGAGTACAGAAATCTTAGAAGCTGATTAGCTGTCCGCTCGTCTACAGCACACACTGACCGGTAGGGGCCTCCGCTATTTGTCTTATCCTGTAGCCTGCGAGTGTACAGGCAGACAGGATAAACAGCGGAGCTGCCGGTCAGTGTGTGCTGAAGACCAGCGGGCAGCTCATCAGCTTCTAAGGCCGTGTTCACACAGCTTATTTCGCCGCGGATTGGCGCTGTACTCCGCGCCGGAATTGCGCTGCAGTATGGCGCCAATCCGTCGGAGTAATTAGGGTAATCCACTGTTCTCATAGAGAACAGTGGATTCCGTCGCTCCTTCCCGCTCGGCGAATCCGCCGGGCGGGGAGAAAGTGACATGCACATTATCCAGGCGCAATACGCGCCGTGGATAATGGCAGTCTCTGGGGCCGGCGGGCCGCGACCCCGCACTGCCTCCGCACCCGCCCCTTATTCAAGCCGGAATTGCGAGCGCAATCCGGCTCGCAAATCCGGCGTGAATAAGCCGTGTGAACGGGGCCTAAGACTTCCGTACTCAGGCAGCCTTACATGTTTACATTGCTTATCAACAGGTCTTCTCTCCTCTTAAACAGGGGTGGGGTAGGGGAAACAATACTATTCAAGGTATCTTGTAATTCTGCAGATACTAAATGTTCCCACAGCTGCTTTCTTTCTATCAATAAACTAAGGGGGGAGGTGGCAGAGGAGATCAGGGAGCCTGTGCGCGCTCCCGAGGTTACAACTGGGGGCAGAGACATAGAGGAGGCTGGAGAGCCGACAGCCAATGGCAGTGAAGGGAGCAGGACACTAAGAAAATGCACTATGGAGGCAGAAACAAGGGAACATCTGATAAACTATAACATTTGAAAAATACAAACCTATTAGAAAGCTGTTTATTTTTTTGGTTCCCTTTTGTTGAAATATGATCTTTGTAGTGAGAAAACCCCTTTGATTCTTTGGCAAACAAACACTTGAGGTGACATGTATGAACGGGGCGGCACCAGTTTCCTGGTGTACTTTTAACCAAAAACAATGTTTGAACAGGGCATTCCAAACTTTGGCGCGATAAGTCCCTTTGTAATGCGCCAAAGACACTTTTTAATGCACCAAAGATATGGGGCGTTCTGGGACGTGTCACATCACAGTCATAGGATTAGACACATTCATGAATATGGGATGCCAAACCTAGGCACAGAACAGTTAGAACAGCCAGACCAGGTTAAAGATGGTCTGCCTGAACCTGAGTTGTCACATTGGCACTACAATGCACCTGTATGTATGACCTGCAGAAGAACAGGTTCATACATCGTGGCGCATTCTACACTATCTTGACGCAATTTATAACTAGCCTGTCAGCGCCAATGTTCATACATATCGCCCTAAACGTCTTTGAATGACATGATCAGCAGAGCTCTACGAGCTGTGAAAGTGCCTTCATGCAAACAGCTAGGTTTACAACTCAATACAGTATGCTTGATGCTCTTAACATGACAGAGGCAGCTCCATACATTCACTGCACGATAGAGCTGATTTGACAAAGGGTTTGACTATGGAAGTTTTAATACAACCTCAATCAGGCGGCACATTTCTCATCAGCAGTACATTACCAATGCCCTTTGTATACTAATTCTTACATACAAGTTTGAAATACAGAATCAAAACCTGATCACTTCTAAGAACATTTCTAAATTGCCTTCATTCATCAAATCCTTTGAATATGTACACCAACCATTTGTTTTGTAGTCAAGGTCTCCTGAATTGAAATAGCATTCATCTAGCTGACAAATTAGAGAGCTATTGAGGAAATGGAATCCATCACTCAGGAGCAGGTAAAAAGTAGGCAGCAGGGTTTTGAAAAATTATAACAAAAAGACCTAGAAAAGGTCATTTAATAAGCAGTCTGTATAATATTACATAATGTTGGGTAATTATAATAATTCTCTGGTTCTTCTTGACAGACTCCAATTGCTTGTGCCCAAATGATCCTTGCCACATGCCGCTCTCTCGTTTCTAGGATTTCCATTTATACAGTATTATATTGTGTCCTACTGAATCTTATAGTGAATGCACAGATGTTTCCAAATTACCCTATTCAAGTACAGAGTACAGAATACACTCTTCAAGTACAGTAAAAAGTAAATGAGTAAAAACTACTAGTGCTAACAAATAAGCTATATATAAAGGGGTTGTCTCACTACATCGACTCTTCTTACCTCATTTGGAACTCAGGGGCGTGCTTACTGGCTTTTACTGGCTATTACTGGTCTGCAGTGATGAGCTGCTTAGTCGCCAGGTCTGTAGCTATAACGACCTGAGGAACTGGTGCAGCCCATACAAGAGGGGATATCTAGGAATAGGTAGTACACTGTTAATGGACATATATTGCAAAGTGACTTGTTTTTGCAAGATCTTTAACATAAAAAGCAATCCTTGTAGTGAGACAATCCCTTTAAGGCAATTCCATAGTGCTATTTTTTAATAAAGAGGATCTATGACACTTCCTGACAGACCTTCTGCTCCCTGTGAAATAACAATTCTGGAGCATCTTCTCTTAAAACTCTGTGTTGTGTTGTCCCTCTGTTATTTCTCCTAGAAATGTATTAAATCAGTCAGATGGGTGTTACCATTCTAATTTTTTAAAGCGGTGTGTGCCTGCATACACTGTCTCTGTCAACACTGATAGGAGTAGTGAAGATTGTGCAGGGGCACACCTCCAATTGATAACACACAGCTAGAAGGAATGACAGAGGAATAGCACAACACAAAGTTGTAGGAGAAGAGGTTCTAGAATTGTTTTTACACAGGGAACACAGGAATTTACTAATACATCAATGTCCACATGTCCTCTTTCTCAATTTTTATTGAACTTTTGTCAAAAAAGTAAAGCAATATTTGGCATGTAGCACAATACAGAGATTTCAGGTCAGTTGGAGTAGCATAATAGTACAATAAATGCAATACAAGGTTCCATGGTGATATACATATGTCAGAATATAAACATTTTGTCAAAAGTTGAAATTACAACTTTAGGAAAAACTTAGTGTTTTATATTCAAATTGTATCACCTCTAAACATATGGTGGAATTCGCATATTCTTTTTTTTTCAGACTTTGGAGTTCTGTGTTGGACCCCTAGTGTGATTCCCCATTACCTTTTCCCTGCCTCTCCCCTTCATTGCCTCCTTTCTTATCTTATTTTTACTGGTCCTCTTTTATATTGCTAAATTAGCAGCCTAAATAACAGGTATATATGGAGTGCAACATAATAAGCTTTTCATATCCTTGCTGCAGAGGGCTAACATGATGAAACGAGGCCTCTTGTGGTCTACCTATGAATGAGAGATTATTATAGTGTTAAGTTCCTCTTCAGTTTTCCATTAGTAGATGTGGTTAAACATAATGTCACAGAAAAAAAAATACTGCATCGGAGCTTTATTAAACTATGGTGTATTGAAAAAAATTATTCCTGCCATTTCATTTCCTTTTATCCATATCAGTTGTTATGCAACTACCCAGGCCCGCCATACAGGGGGTACAACCCGTACTCCTGTATGGGGCCCGGAGAAATAAGGGGGCCCGCTTCAAGCAGGCCCCCTTATTTCACACTACATGAGAGAGAACGGCGCAGCCGAGCGCCGCGCTCTCTTTAGGGCCCTGCAGCGGCCGACGTGACGAGTTGCGGGGCTGCAGGGAGGGGGCCGCGCTCCCAGCCACAGCAGCGCTCTGCCTCTCACACTTTAAAATGTACTTACATCATGCCTGAGCCGCGCCGCTGTAGCCGGAGCCGGGCCCTCCTCCTCTGGCTGTGAAACATGAATCCGTGAGGCTCCGCCCCTCTGGTCGGGGCCTCAGGAAATTCAACTTGTTCCGCATCCCCGCTGGGCAGTCACAGCGGCGGCGCGGACAGAGGAGGAGGGCCCGGCTACAGCGGCGCGCCACAGGCATGATGTAAGTACATTTTAAAGTGTGAGAAGCAGAGCGCTGCTGTGGCTGGGAGCGCGGGCCCCCTCCCTGCAGCACTATAACATAGTCCCCCCTCTCCTAAAGAGCAGGAGCAGCAGTGGGGGCCCGACCTCGCCCACCCAGCAGCAGGGGCCCCCCTTTCCCACAGAGGAGCAGCAGCAGGGGCCCCCATCTCCCACAGAGGAGCAGCAGCGGGGGCCCCCCTCTCCCACAGAGGAGCAGCAGCGGGGGCCCCCCTCTCCCACAGAGGAGCAGCAGTGAGGGCCCCCCTCTCCCACCCAGTAGCAGTGGGGGCCCCCCCCCTCCCACCCAGCAGCAGCGGGGCCCGTTTTGCCCACCCAGCAGCAGCAGCGGGGGCCCCCTCTCCCACCCAGCAGCAGCAGCGGGGGCCCCCTCTCCCACCCAGCAGCAGCGGGGGCCCCCCTCTCCCAACCAGCAGCAGCAGCGGGGGCCCCCCCTCTCCCAACCAGCAGCAGCCCTACAGGGGGTCCCTCTGCTCCCACCCAGCCATAACTGGGGGGCCCCCACCACCCCCCCGGGTCCGGTGGGGGGAAGGAGGGGGCCCTCTCTCACCCAAAAGGCCCCCACTGCTGCTGGGTAGATCCGTCTCTGGGACCGACAGGACGGACTCAGAGACGGATCTAAACAATTAGCAGTGAGTTTATCACTGCCGGCAATGAGGAAGACGCCGCAGCGTTCACATGAGATCACCGCTGCGTGTTTGCTCTGCGCCTGTCGGGTCCGTCTTGCGGATGTGCTCCAAGAATTGCATGTTATTTCTTTGAAAGACGGACCCGACAGGCGCGAGGCAGACACGTAGCGGTGATCTCTCATAGCCTGCAGTGATAAAGTCACTGGTAATTGTTAGATGTGTCTCTGGGTCCTTCCTGTCGGTTCCCCGAGACGCATCTAAATAGCGTCAAAAGACTAGGAAATAATGAGGGCATGAAGGGGGCGGGGCTATGACAGTGAATGGGTGGTGCCTGGGAAGGGGTGTGTTTGGGGCGGGGCATGGAAAGGGGGCCCAGGCACTTTGGCTGTATGGGGCCCCAAAATTTCTATTGGCAGCCCTGCAACTACCTCAAACAACTTTCAGGGCAGATCAGCTGACCAAGTCATGAACCAGTAGCTCAGTAGAGGAGTAGTTACTGCTTGCCTCTATAAAGCTCCTTCAGGACAATAACCAAGGTGCATAGTATATTACATGTTCTGAGAAATTGTGGCTAGGGATCTGCTAGTAATTTGTTCCAGTGATCTAGTATCTGTCATGAATCTATTTCTGTTCTTTTTTCATCTAGTTGTAGTGATTGTAGGTAGTAACCTGTTTAATTGTCTTACCCAGTTATTCAGTGGCCTTGTAGTTTCCTTGTATTTTGGGTTGTGCTAAAGTTGTTCTGTCTTGGCAATTAGAATAACACAGTCTCGGCACTGCTGCTCCGCACTATTCCTCCATAATCAGTGACCCACGTGAACCTTGTTATTTATGAATTACTCTGTGGTGCTCAGTGAACAAACAGATAGTTAAAGTTTTTCTGTGTCTCTTGTCAGGGCCATTTATTCTCAGGTCCTGTTTGTTGCTAGTCTGTTTGTATTAGGGTCAGTTGTAGCTTTGGGTCATTTATTAGGGATATCTCAGGGACAAAATAGGGTTATGGGGTCTGGTTTCATGGACAGCAGAAGGGGTAGAACTGGGGAAAGATTCAGGGAAAATTAGAGTCAGTTATCTTTGTCATAGTCTTGCTTCTGGATTGAAGTCTTTATAGTGTCACCCTCCCTTGGTGTCCCTGCTGTCATATGCCTGATGTTTAACAGATCCAACATCTAATGGTGATCGTCATTGTTTTGTATTTCATATTTAATTTTTACATGCAAGCACTAGGTTGGCTATAATTTATAATACTGTTCAGTCTATCATCTTGTGCCAGCTAGCATTGTTACAAAACCCTGGGATATAGCATAAAGCTTAGGAAGGGTGCCATAGATATAATTAAGTAACACTGAAAAATAACCAAAGGCACAAAGCATAACTTTAGGTCATTCATTTATTTTAGTGAATGAGACAAAGTATTCTGAAGTAATAGTTGTGCTCTGAAGTACATAAATCACAGTTAGGAAAAAATTAAATTTCAATAGCTGAGAGTTTTTTAATGAGCTAATATTATGGTTCATTAAGCTCTATAGAGCAGTGTAAAGAATGTCTGGACAAGAGCAAGACTTGAAGCTTAAATGGTTTAGACATAAACTACATAAAGCAAGCTTATTTCTGGCAAGATGTGTGCTTCCTGCAAAACAGAAATTGCTATAATGTGGCCAAAATCACATGGTTCTTCCAGTCACACAAAATATGGAGAGGCCGATTTATTAATATTCTTTCATGGACAAGTTCTAACACTATATAAACAGTAATTTGAGAGCTGCTGCACCAAATAAATTAAATACATTTATACAAATATACACAATCTCAACTGTGTGCTGTAGTGATCAATATATTTTATAATAAATATGTCTCATTTTAAAGTCAGGAGACCATAGAGGATAGATTCATATCAGTCATCAATTTCATTTTCTGCTCTTAAAATGAAAAATGATTGCTGGATTCATCACACAATGCACACCAACAGAGCCCAATGTACTCTAACATCTTATAATAGGACCCATCTGTTCTGTTGCGGCCACTGCTGCATGCTGCTCTTTTCTTCCAATCACACATAATTGAATTTGTAGATTGAAAGTGTACACACATATATAGGAATTCAGAGCTTTAAGTCACCTACTACCCTAAGGCTAAGTCTACACGACAGTGATTTATTGTTTTTAAACTGATTTGGTATTTAGAATACATAAAAATCTGACTATAAGTCATCCCCATAGACCTCAATAGAAAGTATGAGCTGTGGTCTACAAACTTCAAACTTCAAATCCGAAATTCATTCAAAAAATTTAGAACATGTTCTATAATCCAGTTGTTTTTTGACATGAATTTGGTATTTGAAAACTTTCAAAAACCATCTGCAAACCATCCCCATAGACCACAATAGAAAATCCAAGTTGCAATCTATACAGCTTGGATTTTTTGAGGTCGGATTTCAAAACTGCTGTTGTTGCTAAAAATTTGGAACATGTTCAAAAATATGCCATATTTCACTACGAAGCCAGAGGAAAATTTACAATTGAAGTCAATGGGGAGGCTGAAAAATGACGAGAAAACTTTGTGCTTGTTTTTTGATGCGGATTTTGGCACGGTTTTAGGATTTGGTTTTTCAATTTCTGAGTAGATATATCCATCTAAACAGAATAGGTAGCTCTATATTTATATATACACTACTAGTTAGGGATGATTGGCTTTTGGTTGAAATTTTAGGATGAACGTACAATTTCTTGAATTTTTTTTTAAATGAACTAAAACCATCTCTTAACTTTAGAATACACATGTCCAACTGTTCAATGTTTCAGTACCTTTTGCACAACTTGCTGATCTCTAACAAGGAGCTTAACCTCTTAAGGACCTAGCCTATTTTTTCACGTTAATTTTTTCCTCCCTGCCTTCCCAGAGTCATAACTTTTTTATTTTTTCATCTATATAGATATATGAGGGCTTGTATTTTGTAAGACTACTGTAAAAGTAATTTCTAATGGTGTAATTCAATGTACCAGAATATACTGGGAAATATACTGGAAAGCTGCAAAAAAAATTTAAGTAGGGCAAAATGTGAAAAAACATACTTGCACCATGTTTGTGGGGGTTTTGTTTTTACGGCGTTCAATCAATTGATGTGTTATATGTATTCTACATGTTATTATGAATCTGGCAATACCAAACATGTACGGTTCTCCTTATGTTTTGTACCGTAAAAAAATCTAAATGCCTTCTATTTTTCAAAATGTTGCCGCGGCATTATTTTCTGCCACTATAACTTTTTTGTACCTCTACCAAGTACAAGTGAGGGTGCATTTTTTGTGTACTGTACTTTTTATTGGTACCAGTTTGGAAAACGTGTATTTTTTTATCACTTTTATTCCAATTTTTAGGGGACGTGAAATTACCCCAAAAAATGCAATTTTGGCATTTGAAATTTTTTTAGTCTATAGTGCTCAGTTTATGGGATAAACTAGGTTATATTTTAATAGATTGGACTTTTTCACATGTAGCAATACCAAATATGTGTAAATTTTTTCTTATTTTATTTTTTTCACTTGTAAAATGGCAAAAGGGGGTGATTTGAACTTTTAATATTTTTTATTTTTTATACTTTAAAACATTTTTTTCTTTTTACTTTAACTCTGAGTCCCCCTGGGGAGCTTCACCACTAGGGGGTGCGATTGTTTATACATCCTATTGCATTGTAATACCATGTAATAGGGTGTACAGATATGGCAGTTTTAATACTTACTGCCAGGAAGTAGTAAAACTGAAAACATGACAGCGATGGAAGCCTTCACCAGGCTCCCAGCTGTCATGTAAATTGATCAGGGCCCGACGATCTCGCCGCAGAGGCCCTGATCTGAGTGAGGAGGGCTAAGTACACCTAAGCAGATGTGTGGAGAGATTTCAGAGCCCAACAGCCCTATTCGCTAATGTGGACTGGATATTTTCGGACTAGTATTGGGGTCATTGTGTTCCTCTCTTAATGGCAATGGATTATGATGCTTCCCTCTCCTTTTCTATCGCTTACTCTCAGATTATAATAGATGTATATATTTCTGCACTACATGGGTATCCTATTAATTCTTTGGGCACTCTCCAGCAATCGGATACATTGCTCAGAGTGCACATGCGTGACCTGCTGTGTTTGTTGCACGTAAGTATCTACAATCGCTGTGCTTAGCACCTTGGTTTCTAAGGACGCTTATACTGTTTTCCATTTGTCAGTGTTCCAGTCATGCACAGATCTCACCCCGTGCGGTCAAAATTATCACAAGAACGATGAGCAAAAAATCCCAGAACCACACGGGGGGACAGTGAATGACCTGCAGAGAGCTGGGACCAATGTAACAAAGGCTACCATCAGTGATACACTACGGCGCCAGGGACTCATAGCCTGCAGTGCCAGACGTGTCCCCCTGCTTAAGCGGGTACATGTCTGGGCCCCAAGTTTGCTAAAGAGCATTTGGAAGAGTATTGGGAGAATGTCATATGGAGAATGGAGAATTTCAGATGGAGAAGCAGTAGAACTGTTTGGTAGAAACACAACTCGTCGTGTTTGGAGGAGAGAGAATGTTGAGTTGCATCCAAAGAACACCATACCTACTGTGGAGCATGGGGGTGGCAACATCATGCTTTGGGGCTGTTTCTCTGCAAAGGGACCAGGACGACTGATCCGTATACGTGAAAGAATGAATGGGGCCATGTTTCGTGAGATTCTAAGTGCAAACCTCCTTCCAGCAAAGGCATTGAAGATGAAAGGTGGCTGGGTCTTTCAGCATGACAATGATCCCAAGCACACCGCCAGGGCAATGAAGGAGTGGCTTCGTAAGAAGCATTTTAAGGTCCTGAAGTGGCCTATCCAGTCTCCAGATCTCAACCCAATGGAAAATCTTTGGAGGGAGTTGAAAGTCTATGTTGCTGAGCGACAGCCCCAAAACATCACTGCTCTAGAGGAGATCTGCATAGAAGAATGCACCAAAATACCAGCAACAGTGTGTGCCAACCTTGTAAAGACTTAGAGAAAAAGATTGACCTCTGTCGTTGCCAACAAAGGATATATAACAAAGTATCGAGATGAACTTTTGTTATTGACCAAATACTTATTTTCCACCATAATTTGCAAATACATTTTTTCCAAATCAGACAATGTGATTTTCGGGATTTGTGTTCTCCTTTTGTCTATCATAGTTGAGGACTACCTATTATGTCAATTACAGGATTCTCTCATCTTTTTAAATGGGAGAACTAGCACAATTGGTGGCTGACTAAATGCTTTTTTTTCCCCACTGTACACAGAGATTGGAAAAACAAATTCTAAAGCTGTCCCTAAAAAATGCACACAAAGTTTTTGAGTCGTTTTTCAGCCTCCCCATTGAATTTCTTAGTAAACTTTCTGACGTTTACCTAGTGAAATACAGTGTATTATTTAACATGTACCAGGTTTTTAGCAAACAGGTGGTTTTGAAATCTGACCTCAGAAAATCCAAGCTGTGTAGACTACTATATTGAGATCTATAGGGATGGTTTTACAGTTTTTAATGGTTTTCAAATACCAAATCCATGTCAAAAACTGACTGGAAAACCTTTAACACATCGGACAGAAAAGTCCGACATGGTTTCCTTGGCAATAATCCAAGGTGACAGCTCGGATTTTTGCAGAGAATACCCACTGTAATTGGTGTCTCTGTCCCTCCTCCCCACGTTGAATCTAATGAGTATCTGCTTAAAAGAATGAACATTTCTATGCTTTTTTTAAAACTGCAGTGTTAAAAATACACACTGTAGTGGAATTAAATGCATTAAAATCCATTGTGTGAACATACCCTTAGAGAAAGACAGATTTATTAACAGTGGAATTTCATATGCAAGACTAAAACTGGAGAGGTACACAACTCCTAATAAATTAGGCAAATCTTGGACTATCTTTAGGCAAGAAAATGAAATATAAGGATGTAATGACCAAGAGTAGCTTCGTGCCATTTTCTGACTTCCCATGTTCCAGGGCAGAGTTTGAATACATTTTTCCACCATTAATATCCATGCCTATTCCCCCAAAAAGCTGCCCACTTTTTGTGCCACTTTTGAAAAAGTGGTAAAAGGCAATTATAACACTTATATTGAGGCACAAATGTCTCAATAAATAAATGTTGTGATAACTGAAAGTGTTCTAACTACCTGCAGAATTGCTTACTGAGAACAGTTATACAGCTCCCAATAACACAGATACTGTAACCAGTTACAAAAAAGGGACATGACAATTATATTCCTTCCACAGTACTTTACATGTACTGTACATTCATTTCTACTTGAACATTTTATTAGATGCATAAAGAAAGCATTTTAGTCAAATGAAGTATACTGTAGATTTTTCAGAAAAGGATGAGCAATATTACTAGGTGTCACTCTTTAGGGGTATAAATTTAATTTTGGAATTTCTGTTGAGCAAAATTAAGTAAAAGCTTGTTTATATCATTCGGATTCAGTTTACAACAGCTGATTGCTAGTTGGTATAGGCCATCAGTACTTGCCATCTATACAGCCCAATTGTTGCATCACGCAGAAATTCAGGTATACAGTATGTGGCCAGCACAACTGTCCAAGGGCAGAATTGGGCTCATCTAGGACGCTATTTCACCGATGTTTGGTCCTCCACTAACAGTATAAATCCAGTATAAATCAAAAAGGATTTTGATGTATACTTTGGTGGAGCCATAGCACTCTAAAGACCAAATGTAATCTGTTTTTTACTTTGTTTAGTCTATTTAAGTGTGGTATATGCTTCAGGTGCCTGATACAAAAGCACGGTAAGCCTATTTTTTTTTTTTTCCAATGTATACTGGTGACAGAGGACCAATGGAGAATCAAAATGTAGTGGGAATAAAGCCTATATTGTCACTTTGAAATGTCATCTATTTGTTGACTGTTTCCAACCAAAATGGAATCGTGAAAGCAAGTCTGGACTAAAATATAGACTGTGACTCAGGATCAGTACAAAATAAATAATGCAATGTATTTACAAATTGTTTGCCATTGCATTTGTTTAGTATTAATCAGTATGTTTCCATTTGGAATATTTTTTTTTTTAACTTACGATTTCATCAATTAATAGATTTCCTTTGAAAAGAGATACCGATTATACATATTCCTGAATCACAGCCAAACATTGTGATCCACTTAATTACATCTTTGTACTTCTGGAGAATAGAGATACAATGTCAATAGAACATTTATAGTATTCATAAATATTTACTTGGCATCTACAGTGCACAGATGAACATGAATTTTACATCATGTGTTTGCCTACACAACATAAAAAGTTTGTCCACAACTCATTCACTCTCATTTACTAGTTGATAGAGTAACAAATGTCTTTCCAGCTGTTCTTCAGATTCAGAGATCATGTTTAGCTAACCTTTTATACAGCCTTCCATGTATTTGTTTCGTCAGCAGAGCACAGAAAAACTGAACTGAACTCCTCCACTAAGGGCTTGTCCCCACGGCAGGTTTTTCAATCGGTATTAAAGACGGTTATCGGATTTGAAAACCATCTGAAAACCTCTTTCTTTGGTTTAAATAGAAAATCCATGCCGCAGTCCACACTGCACGGATTTTACGCTGGATGGTTTTTCACACCTTCGGCATAACTAAAAGCTCAGAACATGTTCATTCTTCTGCCCAGTTTTCGGGCAGAAGATGTACATGTCAGTGGCTGAGTGGGAATGGCGAATCCTCAAACCGCGGACAGACCCGATGTCAAAGTCCCAGCCGGATTCTTTTCATCAGAATTCGGATGGTATTTTAACCTAAGTGGATGTACCCTTACACTTTGTAAACATACTCAGAATACTCAAGTTATTATTTAAATCTACCAACCTCTGAAATGATTAGGTTAGTTATTAATGTTACTATACTCACATTCTTTGAAGATCGAAAGAATAGATAGATAGATAAATAGATAGATAGATAGATAGATAGATAGATAGATAAATGTATAGAAAAGAAAGAGTAGATAGATAAGATACAATGAGAGACAGAAAAAAAATGTAATTCTAAGATTTCTAGAAAATGTGTGAACTATCCTTTTCCCTGATTTCTGGATAGTTAGGGTCTATCCACACGGCACTGATAAAATACCGGTCAGATTATCTGACCGGTATTTTGTCGTTTTTTTAACATAAAAACATAAAGGGACACGGTTTCTGGTTTACGGATTCAGCCGTCCCTTTTTGCATTGAACAGTTCATGTTCTGTCCAAACACTGGGCAGAAGAATCAACATGTTATACGTTTTTTTTAGATGTTTGGATTTGCCGTCTGAAATTCTGAGCTGTGTAGACTACAGTTTGGATTTTCTATTAAAGTCTATGAGGAGGACTGACCGTCGGTTTACAGGTGGTTTTCAAATCCAAACACCATCTGAAAATCTGACTGAAAATCAGTGCCGTGTAGACAGACCCTTAGGGCTTGTGCCCACGGCATGGTTTTTCAGCCGGTTCTCGGCTATAAAAACCGGCTGCAAACCAGCTGAAAAACTTTTACATGGACCTTAATCCCCACCTTGCGGATTTTCCGCCTGGTGGTTTTTCACACCGCCGACGGTCCGAAAAGAATAGAACATGTTCATTCTTCTGTCCGGTTTTCGGACAGAATATGAACATCGCAATGTGAAGGGGAAAAGCCGTCCCCCAGCGGCCGTGTGCACAGCACGAAAACAGGACGATTACTGGTCGCATAAACCGGTCTGTGTCCTGTGCCATGTAACCGGCCCCTAACTGTCGAGATACCATTTATGTAAAGCACTGTGCAGCTTAGATAAGTATTCATTTAAATATTTATGTGAGGAGTAAGCACATACTTTTAGAATATTTTATAAAAAAACCACCTTTGCTTATTTTGTCATCCCACTGTAAATTCTCCTTTTGATTCTGTAGATGAAACACTAACTCTGTCCAAGCATATCACCACCACACACATTGTATGTAACCAAGTCATCTAAGATACATATTCACAAAAAAACAACAAACCACTAAATCCTTGGACATAACATCAAACATAAACACTCATGTGTGGGAAAGGGCCCAGATATAGGATCATTAGATTGGATTGTTGGAAAAATCCTTTATTGTGGTCTGGCTCTTCCCC
Source organism: Phyllomedusa bahiana (assembly GCA_025379985.1). NCBI lineage: Eukaryota > Metazoa > Chordata > Amphibia > Anura > Hylidae > Phyllomedusa > Phyllomedusa bahiana. Next base: position 102,204 of record JAODAL010001449.1, read on the forward strand.
CACTACAGCTTAAGTTAACAATAAATAGAGCTAAAGGAATCATTCTTACTCGTCTCTAATGATTATGGGATTGAAATAATTGTCAAGAAACCTAGAAATGTGAAGCTGCTCCATGGCACAAATCCGTTTTCTATTAAAAGCCCCATGAAATCTTTACAAAGTCTAATGGTATAGGGCATGTAATAGGTTCATCACTCAGGCAAAGTAAATAAACTCCTCCGACTCCTATGATAAACCATAAAATCCTAAAGACTATTTCAACAAGAACCTGATAACTAAGTGTAGTCCCACTGACTAGCCTCAGAATAAGAGAATAACTGCCTTTAAAGCTACTGGTTACATGATAAACGGCCTAGACACTATTGCAGATACAAAACAGATTGAACAAATTAACTTTGTTCTGCTATCCAAAAGAAATAGTTTTTTTTAATCAACCACAGGATAAGGAAGTGATGTGTTCCCAGCCAAGCTGTAATAGCGCATAGTTATGCTAGTTAAGAATGACAGCTTTCAATTGAATATAGGCTTCTTAATATGGAATAAGATGACTGCATCCCTTCTAGTCATGTTGACTGGACACTAGTAGAATGGGGTGAAATGTTTTATTAGCAATGTGCCAATGTCCAATATTGACATTTCTTTGACTAATAATTTTGCTTATGTTACACATTGGTGGTTTACATAGATACACCCCAGAAGTATGTATATTCTACTTTTAAAGGGAAGACCTAGTGTCATTGGTCTATACTGTGTCCATCCAATAGTTAGGTTGGTAACCCTGCATTTTTCCCCCTTTATTGTTGTTGCCATTTTGTGCAATGTACTATGTTGTGCTCTTAGGCTAAGACCACACAGCATAGGACAAAAAACGTGTCGAAAACCAAAACCCAAAAACTGCTTTGAACCTGAGTATTTTGTCCGTTTTTTGTCCAAAGCAGCTGGGTTTCCGACAAGTTTTTTTTGTGTTTTTCAGTTGTTTGTTGAGGTTTTTGGTGTGGTTTTTTGGGCGGTTTTACTAAAAACCACAGGAAATCTGACAGAAAACCTGTGCTGTGTAGACATAGCCATAGACTTCAATAGTAAATTTTCTGCCAGGCTCAGGCAGATATTACAGAATGTTCCTAAAACCTCCAGCTTTGAAAATTGACCAGAAAAAAAAGACTTGTGTAGACTACAGGTCGTTTTTTTGTGTTGAAGTCGATGTGAAAAGTTCAGATTTTCTAAAATTCAGAGGTTTCTAAATACTAAAAACCACTGAAAATCTGACAGAAAACCTGTCCTGCGTAGACATACCTTTGCATATAGGACTAGTGGTCTTATGTTTACAGGAGTACCGCCATGCCCTGTCACGTGTGGTTTTCTGGCTGACAGCTGCAGGACTAGCAGACAGTATCAGAGCCCAAAGCTGACATAAGGATGTGTATTTTGGCTGCACCATAATGCTGGTGGAAGGGAACAGTGAGGCGACTAGACAGGACAGTGTTTTGACATACTGTATGTGTAAACTTTAACCACATAAGGTGCCAAAAGGGCCTGCTTAAAAGGGTTTTGTCGTTTGGCAGCATTGTCAGCCATGTGTGGTTAGAATCCATGACAGGTATTGGCATAGTGACCACAAGGACCTGAGGGGTTGCAAGGCAAAAACTTTACAGAATGGCATCTGTAATCCAGCATGGGACACTGACGTAGGAGAGGCTGTGGCACATAATAGCACATAATAATCAGAGATCCTCCCAAATCAGTATGGTGGTATGCATGAAAGCCAACCATCACTTTGGACCCAACATGATGGTCCTTGGTCTAGAAGCAGAACCACTAAAAACTGTTTGACTTAATTATATGCTATTTGGCCACCAAACATACTGTAGAACTAAGTGTATTCTACAACCATCAATTATGTCATGCCATTGGTTTTGAAGAAAAAGTTATTCATTAAATGGCAAAAGGGTGCATAATTTACAGTAGGGGATCCCTTTTACAAGATGAAATTAATAAGAAGGCCATCAACTATAAGACAAGTTAAATTTTTATTGTACTACCATCAGTAAAAACTGCTGGGTTATTGATGCAACCATCTCCAACAAGGTGATAAACCCAATGAGTATGTGACTCACAATTAGGTACTGTTCTCTGAATTGGCCATATTATGAATGGACTGTATTTTCCTTAAGTACTGTGTATGCAACATATTGCAAGTCCTAGGTGTAAAAGTGTCCCCTATAGTGGTTTGTAGTGGGAAGAGGTTGTTTAAAGAATAGACTTATGGTTCTAATCACATGAAATGCAAATTTAGTGCAATGATAGTCAGAAAAGCATTTGAATGAAGAGCTGTTGTCATATTTTACTAGGTGTTAGTCTCTCATAGTTACTTTACCACATTGCTCCTATCCAAGTTTGCAGCCAACCATACACACTTTACCAGCTGTGCCCCCTCCAAATGAACAGCACAGCTGACTCTGCTGGTGTTACATGTTCCCATTTTGTCAGGAAATGGGTCAGGGACCAAATTGCCCCAAATGTCAAGCACAGATTTTGGAAGTGACATTGCAGTACTGGTTTAACATTTTAGGAACATGTAAGCAGCATGTAAGCAGCATGCACTGAGATAAGACTCTATAGGCAACATGTATGAACCCTGGCCAGTTCTAAATCGCTTGAACCCTTTAAGGACCCGGCGGTTTCTTTTTTTTTTTTTTTTGACACGTTCGTTTTTCCCTCCTCGCCTTCCCAGAGCCATAACTTTTTTATTTTTCTACCTACATAGACACATGAGGGCTTTTAGTTTGCGGGACAAGATGTACTTTCTAATGCTGTTATTCACTGTATTATAGAATATGCTGGGAAACCGCAAAAAAATTCCAAGTGGGACAAATTGTGAAAAAAAACGTATTTTCGCCATGTTTGCGGGGGTTTTGCTTTTACGGCGTTCAATCTTCGGTCAATACAATGTGTTATCTGTATTCTACAGGTTGATATGCATCCGGCAATACCAAACATGTAGGGTTTCCGTTATGTTTTGGTACCGTAAACAAATTCCAAACTTTTTCTATCTTTGAAATTTGCGCCGTGGCGCCAGTTTGTGCGACCAATAACTTTTTTGTACTAACACCTACGGACGTCAGTGAGGGTGCATTTTTTGCGGGCTGAAGTGTAATTTTTATCGCTAGCAGTTTGGAATGCATGCGACTTTTTTGATCATTTTTATTCCATTTTTTAAGTGACATAAAATGACCAAAAAACTCAATTTTGCCGTTTGGAATTTTTTTTTTCCTATACGGTGTTCAGTGCACGGAATAAATGATGGTATATTTTTATAGATCGGACTTTTTCGGACGCGGCAATACCAAATATGTGTAACTTTTTTTATTATTTTATTGTTTTTATTTGTAAAATGGGGGAAGGGGGGTGATTTGAACTTTTAATATTTTTTTTTGTACTGTAAAACTTTATGTATTTTTTTTTTTCACTTTTACATTGAGGCCACCTATGGTGCTTGACCACAAGGTGGCGCAATTGTCAATACAGTCTAATGCATTGCATAGGCAATGCATTAGACTGTACCAAGATGGTGGTTTCCAGACTTCCTGTCTGAGGATGGAAGTGGGGCAAACCAGGACATGGAAGTGACAGGAGCCTTCCCAAGACTCCCCACTGACATGTCCAGGGGTCGGATCGCCTCAGGCATGCTGCGACGGTACCGATCTTAATTCATTCAGACGCCGCGGCCATCTTTGCCGCGGTGTCTGACTGGTTAAACACCGCGGGCGGGCAACGCTGTCCGTTCGCGCTGTAACGGCCAGGTGCTAGCGGTGATTAGCCGCTAACACCTGCCGGCTGTGCGGGGGGGTCACGGAGCGATCCCCCTGCAAAGCCCCTTATGGACCCTGGGATGTACTCATACGTCCAGGGTCCTTAAGGGGTTAAGACAGTGTAAAATGCGGCAGAATGTATTAAACTGTTCTTCTGCAGTTCATACATGCAGGTGCAGCCTAGTGCCAATACAACAAGCCTAGCTCAGGCACCACAATTATCCTGATCTGGCTGTTCTAACCGTTCTGCGCCTAGATTTGGCGTCAAAGAATCATAAATATGTCTACTTCTACTAATGTGGGACACCCCCAGAACGCCCCAAATCTTTGGTGCATTACAAAGTGTCTTTAGTGGATTACAAAGGCACTTATCGCGCCAAAGTTTGGATCATGCCTGTTCATACATTCTTTTTGGCTCAAATTACACCAGAAAACTGGCGCAGCCCCGTTCATACATGTCGCCCTATGAGTCAATGCAATAGCAAGTAGCATGGATGTGCAAACATTTACCACAGATAGCTGTGCACATAGAAATTAATTGTCCACCAATGGCTAGTATAATGTTTGAAATTCTCCCTCCACGTGTGCTTAAAGGGTTTTCCGCTATTTTGGAAAACTTCCCTACCACCATCACTGTGTCTTCACAAATTATTTCCTGTTTGCGGCTGATGTGACCATGAGAAAATCACTGGCATTAGCGGTCCTGTGTTGGCCTTAGCAATCACATGCCCTACATGCAGACACATGGCCGCTGAGGACAACGATTTCCTCATGATCACATCAGCCATGAATGGGACTATATTTGTGAGGGACTGGCAGGGGACTACAGAGCTCTAGCGGAACTATAATGAGACAACAGAACAGGTAAGTACTAGTTAATTTTTTATGTTCTTACACTTGGAGGCAAAAGGCAAGTGTTAAAAGGATTGGAAAATCCATTATTGAGCAGTGTTGTATCAAGCTAATTCCGAGCAAAGCCTGTATGAATCATTCACAGCGTGTAGGCTGCAATTCTTTGTAGTAACAACATCTCATTTGTTTATAAGCTGAGGAGTAAGGGTATGTTCACAGGGCGTAATTGCGGCACATACAGTATGGCCACAATTACGCCGGGTGATTTGGGAGTCGCGTTAATCAGCGCGTACTCCCGCGGCATGGGGGGGGGGGGGGGCGGCAGCCCGCCGGCTCTATAAACATCCATTAACCGCAGCACGTATTCGCCGCAAGTAATTCACATGTCACTTATCTTCCCACGCGTACAATATGATCGTATTGTACGAGCGGGGAGAGGAGACGTAATCCATAATTCTCTATGTGAGCTATGGATTACCGTAATTATGGGGCGCATTTCCCCGCGTATTAAGTGTCGTACGCCCCAAAATAAGCCGTGTGAACATACCCTAACTTGAAGCTGCTGGGCCCTAATGCAAAAAGTCTATTGGGGAATCCCCATCTATTGTGTGTCATTAGCAATACTGGAGTCTTCTTATGTGGCAGAAGAGCTTTTGGGCCCCCTCAGCCTGCAGGTCCTGGTAACAACTGCTACCTCTGCATCCTTTGGAGCTTTGCCCCTGCTTATTAGATAATACACACAAAGGAAATAATTGCAAATTATCTAAAAAAAATATATACACAGTTAGGGCTTGTTCACACGACGTTCTTGTGATCCGTTTTACGGATCCGTTTTACGGATCCGTAAAACGGATCTAACAATTGTCAGTGTGATTAACATTGCTTTCAATGACAAAAGCGCATCGCTGTTCCCACGGGAGATCGGCGATGCGCTTTTGAGGGCTCTCCTGCGCTGCGCTTTTCGGATCCGCTTTAAGAATTGACATGTCAATTCTTCTTGCGTTCTACGCAAGTGAAAGCCCATAGGGAATAATGGAGTCCGCTTTTGGCACCTGTCCAAAAGCGCTCCACACTGTGTTTACGTATTCCCGGCTGAAAGCGCATCCGAAAAGCGCAATGCACAGCTGATGGGGGCTGGATCGTGTGATGGAGGTGCTGCCGCCGGGCTCGGCACACCGAGCAGAGAGTGTGCGCTGATGCTGCCGGGCAGGCAGGAGATGAATGGGCTGCGATCGGACAGTGTGGAGGAGGAGGGCTGTGATCGGACAGTGTGGAGGAGGAGGGCTGTGATCGGACAGTGTGGAGGAGGAGGGCTGCCATCGGACAGTGTGGAGGAGGAGGGCTGCATCGGACAGTGTGGAGGAGGAGGGCTGCCATCCGCCAGTGTGGAGGAGGAGGGCTGCCATCGCACAGTGTGGATGTGGAGGGCTGCCATCGGACAGTGTGGAGGAGGAGGGCTGCGATCAGACAGTGTGGAGGAGGAGGGCTGCGATCGTACAGTGTGAAGGAGGAGGAGGGCTGCGATCGTACAGTGTGAAGGAGGAGGAGGGCTGCGATCGGACAGTGTGGAGGAGGAGGAGGGCTGCGATCGGACAGTGTGGAGGAGGAGGGCTGCGATCGGACAGTGTGGAGGAGGAGGAGGGCTGCGATCGGACAGTGTGGAGGAGGAGGAGGGCTGCGATGGGACAGTGTGGAGGAGGAGGAGGAGGAGGGCTGCGATGGGACAGTGTGGAGGAGGAGGGCTGCGATGGGACAGTGTGGAGGAGGAGGGCTGCGATGGGACAGTGTGGAGGAGGAGGGCTGCGATGGGACAGTGTGGAGGAGGAGGGCTGCGATCAGAGTGTGTGGAGGAGGAGGGCTGCGATCGGACAGTGTGGAGGAGGAGGGCTGCGATCGGACAGTGTGGAGGAGGAGGGCTGCGATCGGACAGTGTGGAGAAGGAGGGCTGCAATCGGACAGTGTGGAGGAGGAGGGCTGTGATCGGACAGTGTGAAGGAGTGCTGTGATGAGAGCGAGAGAGAGAGAGCAGGCATTAAAAGCGCATCCAGAAAACGGATCCGTAAAACGCATCCTAACAGCATACAAAACGGATCCAAAAAAAGCATCAGCTGTTGTGTTTTTGGGATCCGCTTTTCAGATGCAGTTTTGATGCAGTTTTCACTGGTAAAATACGGATCCGTAAAACGCATCAAAAACGGATCCAAAACGTCGTGTGAACAAGCCCTTAAAGATGAAAACTAAAACAGAAAAATGCCATCACTTCAACTTTGTCCTACATTTTGGTAATGTAGCTTCACGAGGGTCAATAGAACTGCTATTCATTTTCTCCTGCAGACACGAAACCTCTTAATTGACTACAGCATAGCCTGCAGAGACAGCAATAAGACTGCAGTGACAGCACAAATGAAGGCTAATCTGCTGTAGGAGATGTAGAAAACAGTATTAAAATATCTACAGTGTATGTGAAATATTAATGACATTGTCCTGCTTTTTCTGGGAATGCAGAAATAAAATCATTCACTCCCATTATATATCTCATCATCTATCATTCAAGTCATTGATTAGTCATTTTTTAAATACGTAAAGCCATTATTTTTAACCAATAGTGGGGTGTTAAAATAGACAAAGACAAAGGATGATTTTAGATGATTTTATGATATAAAAGAAAGTCATTGTCATGTCAGAGGAGGTGCAGTGGGCCCTGACTGCCACCCAGCCCACTGTCCCTGCCTATTTGGCGTGCTGCCCTTGATGGCAGACCCCAACTGGACGACAGTCCCTACTCTACTACGTGCAGGGCCGTCAGGGGATAACAGAGTCAGACAGTCCGGTTCGGTAACAGAATGGTACGACAAAGCCACGAATCAAGAACCAAAAGAATAACCAGGAGCAAGCAAAGAGTCAAACACAGGAGGTCACGCGATACAGAATCAGAAGTCAAACACGAGGTCAAGAGACAGACCGAGGTCAGGTAAACTGGAGCCCATAAACAAACAAAGGTAACAGGGAGATAGCAAAGGATAACCTTTCTCAGGCAACAACAGACAGGAGTGAGCAGGTTTAAATGAGGCGCCCGGACCCCACCCCAGCAGCCCATTGGTGCGGCCTCCGGGCCCTCCTATTGGCCAGTGCGACGCACCCTGATTAGGAGCCGAGCTGTCACTCCTAGATTCAACAGAGTGGCTTCTCCCTGGGTGTGTTGACTGGCTACAGGGATTAACCCTGTACGTGCACCGTGACAGTCATACAGTAGATTTCTTACACTAAGTACTATTACTTTAATTATTAAAGTGATTTCTTAAAAGGGTCCTCCACTTTGGACAATTCCTATTTGTTAGAAATGTATCTTGATAATAAGCTGAGGGTCCCCAGCAACTAGTTTTAATCTGTGCAAAAATCTTGCAATAAGGCCCTCATGTATGAAAACTGCCTAGGTGTAAGACTGTCTTTGTTGCCCATAGTAACCAATCAGTGTTCACCTTTCATTTTTTCAGTGCACTATATAAAATGAAAAGGGAGCTCTGATTGGTTACTATGGGCAACAAAGAAAGATTTAGACCTGGATAGTTTTCATACATGAGGCCCTTATTGCAAGATTTTTGCGCAGATTAAAGCTAGTTGCTGGGGACCCTCAGCTTATTATCAAGATCCATTTCTAACAAATAGGAATTGTCCCCATAAATCTTTAATTTCCCTACCACCAAATCACGCATTGCACAGTGTTTAGTCAAATCATTGACTGGTTCATGTAATGCAGGACAGGGCAGGATCTCTTAAGTGAGAAACACTCTTTGTAACCACTTTCTACTCTGGCCAAGAGATGAGGATCCATTACTTGGGACTTTATTTACTCAGAATCCTGCTATGGTACATAGAAAAAGGTTTTATAAGAGGGAGAAACCCTTTAGTGCAGGCAATATATTTCAAACAGGAGACAGACAGGTATTTTGCTTACAGTGGCAGTATAATAAAAGCAGTATTACAAAGCAGCCGATCTGATCAATGGCTGCCCATGTAATAAACTGACAGCTCTAGTCAGCCAGAGTGAAAGCCGCTTTTACATATATTTGTGAGTCACCATCTTTTATGATGCTCTAATACGACATATAGACAGGGGTTCTCTTTATGACATTGGAGCTCCTGATCCCACTACAGGAAAAGTCTGAAGCTTTATACCTACTTATTAATTCCCTATGTGATATGCAAGTAACCAACTAATCTGCCTTGCAGAGTGTAGGACATTTGAGGTTTTAAAAGTCTTACATAGTTACATAGTTTGCCATGCTGAAAAAAGACATAAGTCCTTCCAGTTCAGCCTATTGTCTTTTTACCTATGTTTGGTATATATGCTAAGAAAATCAGCCTACATATATGTAACAATAAGCCATTTTCACCCTATGGAGGTCAAAAAGTGTCTTTTGAGTCTGCTTGGGTGGTGATTATTGGCATACATTTTTCTAGTGCCCTTTTCTATATAAATGGCAACTGAAAAGAACCTAGGTCACATGGTATATACTTTTTTGCAACTAGAGTCAATGGCTGACATATGCCATTGTGTGCCATAGGCTATGTTCAGACGGCTTATTCACGCCGTAATTGCGGGACGGATTTTGCCCGCAATTACGGCATGTGTACGGGGCGAGAGGGCCGGCAGCTAGCCAGCCACATAGACTTTCATTATCCACGGCGCATATACCGCCGGGATAATGTGCATGTCACTTTCTCCCCGCTCGCCGTATTTCGCGAGCAGGGAGAGGAGACGGAATCCATAGTGCTCTTTGAGAACTGTGGATTACCGTAATGACTGGGACGGATTCCAGCCGTATTTGAGCGCAGTACGGCGCGATATACGGACTGAAATCCATCCCAAAATAAGCCGTGTGAACATAGCCTTACAGTTGAACATGTCAGAGCCTTCCGTCATATACCTCTAACAGAAATCAGGGTGCACAGAGCCTAAGAAAAGCTGTGAAGAAAACATGGTACATTTCGTAGCCAATATGCAAAACAGTCAGTATACAAAGTCAGTAATATTCTTCATGCTTAATTTATAAACTGATAACAACTCATGTAGATAGTACTAAGCCATTTGGGATATCTTTTTTACTTATAGGTATTGTCCCATTAAGACATTCCCCATCCATATGCCCTCTTAGGGCATTCAAATGTCATAGCGGAGTTTCCCTGCCTGGGACTCTTCATGCTTAATTTATAAACTGGATAATAACTCATGTAGATGGTACTAAGGTATTTGGGATATCTTTTTTACTTAAAGTGATTGTTACATTAAGACATTCCCCATCCATATGCCCTCTTAGGACATTCAAATGTCATAGAGGAGGTTCCCTGCCTGGGACTCTTCTCTATGAGTCAAGATGGAGAGCAACTAACAAAGAACAACTCTCATTCTGGCATAACCTGCCTTACCATGGTGAGTCATTCATCTGAATTGTTGTCAAGAAATAGAATTTTTTCCCTGCAACAGTAACTACAGGACAAATCATAGGAATAACTATAGCTATTGCAGGAATAGAAGCTGCTATAGGACTCAGTGGCCTAAAGGGGCCCACTTAAGTTCAAGAACATTATGTATTTTGTAGGGTGAAACAAGTTGGTGGCTTTCTGAGGTCTAGTAGAACTCTGAGGGTTCTCTAATGTATATGAAGCTAATATTTATGGCTTTAATTACACTTTTTATGCTGCTGTTTTAGCTTTCTGTTGTTAGGTGGTAAAATATATCTCACTTTGCTATGGGGCCCTATGGATTCTAGTTACACCCCTGGGACAAATATATAGCCAAATACGGCTTCTCATGGCACCAGAAATAAGGGATGGACTCACAGGTATTAATTAATACTAGAGGTTATTCTTTTTACAAATGGGTTGCTTTTATGAGACAAAAAACATGTCACCATTATCCTTCAATGTAATGTTTTCATTACTTTATAATCAAATAAAAATTTTAAAAAGTAATGTATACATAATAACACATACAGTATCAGCAAAAAGATAAAAACATAGCTCACAACATAATCCACAAATGCACCCAATAATTATACAGTTATTCTATACATGATGCCCCAAGCTTTCAACGACTCATGATCCTATAACTGCTAAAACTTATTACAAAAATCCACATATATTACAATAATGTAACAGTAAGTTAATAATGCTAGTAAAGTCTAATCATAGCCTGCAGGATATACCTTATAAATATGTTAGCACACAACCTATCGGGTCTTACCTGTCTGCATCAACAGCAATATCATGCACCCCTCTATGAATGAGAGCACGAGATGTTGTACGATCGGGTATTCTATTAAGACTTCTGGTGTCCAGGGTCAGTCCACCAGCTGTTATATATCTGATGTAAATACAAAATGAATATTAGATTTAGATTAGGCACACAAAGCAACTAATAATCAGTTGTATCACCTAAATCTTTGATAATAACCAAGGTCACTTTTAACCACAAACACCACGTGACTTTGGAAAAAAACATGGTAGAAGCAGGAAAATCACATTTGAGATTGTTAATTGATCTTCATGGATTGAGGTTGCCATGCTGGAGGGTGTTTATTCTCTCTTATTTTCATTGTGGTATACAATTCTGTTCATTTCTGTATATTTCTGGTATTTGCCAGCTGTTCTTTACTGACATGCAAACAGGAGGAATGCGGAAAATAAAATCCATTATTGTGAGAAAATGCTTTTAGGAACCTGAATCTTTTCTCGTGCTTAGAGCTGAGAATGAATCTTTAAAGATATTATATCCCCTTAATTCTTTAACATGCCAATTCACTTCAAATCTCAAACCTAGGAAATCCATTCTACAGTCTCTAGTACAAGATACACTGGAAGCAATAAGAAAGTACACTATGTGGCTGTAATGGAATGTAGAAGTAAAGGTATTTTTACACGACATATTTGCGGGGGTTACTTCGGAGCATATTTGCACTCAAGTATGCGGCAGAAATATACTTGTGAAAATGGTCATTGAGTGCTGTGTAAAATCGTTGTTGTTCAGACAACAATGATTTTCCACTCATATTTGTCGGTGCATACCGTACGTGCAGTAAAAGAATTGACCTGTAAATTTTTTGCGGCACTTGCGTGTCGAGAAATAGACGAGTGTACAAGGCAGAAATCTGCCCTGGGCCATTGTGCATTGAAGGTATGCGCTTGCAGGCACGTACCTTCAACGTTATTAACAAATGTGTTCACAGTGCACAAAAGTGCATGTCGTATATGCGTCTTGTGAACTCGCTCTAAGCATCATACCCAGGCTCTGATACCTGAGGGCACCCAAAAGACCATCTGCTTTATGAAATCAGTATTATAAATGGCACATAAAAATAGCTACAGATTATGCACTGGAACCCAAAAGCTTAAAGTTACACCTCTGGCTATGAGGATTGTTATCAACCAGAACTGAACCTTAAACACATTGTAATAGATTTACTAATACACTTGTGTGTACTTGCTCGGTAATACATTTATGTGTTTTAGAACCTTTGTGACCGCCCTACACGTCGTCTGACATGATGTTATGTAGATATAACATAGATGGGTGTGGCATATAGTGCAACATTTATTGCTAAAAAATTTTGCACAGTTATTGGTGTGAATTAAGCTAATAGATGGTGTTAGACAACAGTGTCTAAAGATGCACCAAATTTATCAAACAGCATGAGCCGCTGTGATAAATATGCTGCATTCTTAGACCATCTATTCTAAGTTATCTGGTTTAAGAAGGCTCAGACTGGCCCACAGGTTAGCAGGGGAAACCTGGGCATGGTGGGCCACTGAGCATGGCAAATCTGGGGCTGCTTTTCAGGGATAAAGGCAGAGGAAGAGAGGTAGAAAGCAAGAGGTATATGCAGTATGTGCAGTCATGTACAGTAGTGGCAGGATGAGTCCCAAAAATCAAATCAACTGGTGGGCCCCAAAAATCAGCACCATAGTCTGATACTGGGACTAAGTATTAGACAGTTTTAGTAAATCTGCCTCACTATATTTACAATCCAGGCGCAAACATTGTATGCTAACAATATGAGTCTGGAAAGACAGATGGATATACTCTGAATTACAGGGTAAATATGAATTAAAAATGAATGCGTCTTTCTTCCTTCACAGCGTAAAGACAACATATTAGGGTCAGGGAATAACTTACTAACTACAATATATTTTTAGATGTTTAGTGTTCTCTGATTTGTGAAAGTGGCATTTTTAGAAATGCATGCTAACTGGACGTGAATTGCTGTTAAATGCTCAAGCGTTTTCGTACCTCTTCTAACATGTCAAAAGATTGAGGGTACAGGTATTAAATATCTGTAATTTCTGCTGAAACAAAAAAATACTTTCAGAGACTTGTTAGAGCATCTTGTCAATGCCTATTGCCTTTCCCAGTTTCACTGGGGAGAAAATTAGTCATTATAGTGGTATGGGCGAACAATGACTCTACCAAGTAAAGCTAAGAGAGTCCTAAAGGGACAGTAGGGGCACACTAACAGAAGAGCACGTATTTATAATTATAGCTATGGATATCTATACAGTGAATATTTATCTAAATATATATCTGTCTAACCATCTGTCTGTCTGTCTATCTATCTATCTTTATATCTATCAAATGTATTGGTTGTGCCTCAGCACCTAGCACCTACAGTATGTAGTCTCTGATCCCATTGCTTGGGATAACACAACTAAATATAGTAGTACTCATTAGAATCCATGGTATTGTAAGTGGGACAAGTAGAAGTTACAAGCAGGCTGTCCTGATGCCATGACTTCCAATTGATGAATTCCAGTATACAGCCCAGGACAACTATGCTGGGCAATGCCCATTTCTTTCCTGCTAACAAAATGCTGCGCCCAGATTTTGTGGCACACTCAAACATTCTGACCTTAAATTTCTTAGGCTGGCAGTAAATCATTCATATTAAACAGTTCTACTGAGTCCTCCCTGGCAGTAGATAGGCACAATGCACTGCATTCTGCATTGGTTCTGTACGGTATCCTAATGACACATGACACAGGGCAGACCATCATTTTGTGTTGTGACCTGCTGTAGGTCACAGGTTGCACAAACAGTTTATGCTGTAGATGTCTTTAGTGCTGTCCTTGTATGTTTCTTAACGTTTACATTTATATGCATATTCTGTCTAAGTCAGTTCTACACATCTAATGCCACAATAAATACAGAATAATCCAGAATGGAATTGAAGCTAAGTTTTTGCAAGCCAAATCCTCTATGTTTATCACATTAACGCAGCCCAGAAATTGTTTTAATTAAGTGATAATATAAATATGTGGACGGATTAAAAATAGAATAAGAGCCAATATGGAATTGCAAATCAAAGAGGATGAGCTTTTAAAGTATGATAATTCCCTTTTACCACACTAAGAAGTTGTCAAAAATGTATCAAGAAAATTTGCAGTAAAATGTATGCCAGAAAAGTATATAAGTAAGAGGAATTTATTTTGGTGTCCAGGGAAACATTACAGTCAAGGGAGATTAACCAAGGATCATGCCAAGAGTCTGAGCTTGAAAGAAGCCATTCATGTTCACAGTGTTCAGCAATGTTTTTCTTTACAGTCAAAATATCGTTTATTACTATTTTAATAGTTAGTAGCATTAACCAGAATTAATTAGTATTTCTTCTTTGGAAATGTACCAATTTTTAAGCATCCAATATATACAATATTATTGACTATTTCTACAGCACACTGTAGATTATGCAGTTCATAAAAAATAACATTTAAGCTCATCTACACAACAATATCTATTCACTATATCTGTGTAACTGTGTCCCCCTTAGTGCTGCTGCTATTCTGTGCTGCTGAGATCTGACTCAGAATCAGATACATCTCCCTCTGGCAGCTGAAAGTATAACGCCTCATTACTGTCCATGCATGTAAGCAAGGTGAGATCCAGAGTGGTGAAGCTTGAACAGTGTCACATCCATGTATGCACTCCCTGAGAAACCAATCAAAATATAGCTAACAAACAGGATAGAATCTATTTGTATTGTCTGGGTATACAAAGAATGACTAAGCGTGTGTGTCCACCATCACTAAACTCATTACATTCATGTACATTCTACATTGTATAGGAGTTTTTTTGTTTCTTTGTTTAAACCTCCTATGAAAAAAAATAATCTATGTGGTTAAATAACATTACAGTGCCCACTTACTGAGTCACACTACAACAATGGGATAGATGTACTTTGGTAATTTTGCCAAAATTCAGGCACAGTTTGCACCAAAATTCTGGTGTACATGCTGTATGTTACATTTATGAAGTATTTAATACAGTTATTAGGCAATTCCATGATGTGCCTGACAAAAAGGTGTGGTTTAGTTGAAATTGTGTGGGTTCATAAAAATGGGCATGGTTGGGACACCATGCATCAAAAGAAATGCACCAAAGTTTTAGCCCAATTGTTGCCACAAACTAACTCAATTGGTAAACGGTGTAAGGTTAGCAAAAAAAGTGAAAATGTGCCAGATGTATCATTCATTGATAAATCTAGCGCATTTTTAGACTGTTTAGTCTAAATTTACACGAAGGGCGAGATGTATGAACGTTGGTGCTGACAGACCAGTTCTAAATCACTTTAAGGTAGTATAGACTGCACCAGAGTGTATGACCCTGTTCTTCTGCAGTTCATTCATACAGGTGCATTGTAGTGCCAATACGACAACTCAGGCTCAGGCAGACCACCTTTAACCTGGTCTGGCTGTTCTAACTGTTATGCACCTAAATTTGGCGTCAAGGAATCATAAATGTGTCCAATTCTATGAATGTGGTGGCACAAACCCCCCAGAACGGCCCAAATATTTGGTGCATTAAAAAGTGTTGCACAGATGCTTATCGCGCCAAAGTGTGACTGTTCATACATCTATAGAACAAGCTTTCTGATGGCAGAAAACTAGTGCAGACCCGTTCATACATGTTGCCCTAAGTTTTACACAGAATTAATAAATCTTCCCCATTATGTTCAGTGATAAAGAATATGATTCTAAAGAAACCAGTTTCCCCAGCATTATTTATCGGGGAAAAAAATTGCATGAAATACACAAGATGATGCACATACATATGTGAATCTAACACAAGTGTAAATTCTGACATACAGGATCTGTTCTCCTTCTTTACCAGTTTATCACTCTTTAAATTTGTGTTTATTGTACTTGTATTTTACGTTATGTATTTATACCACGTTTTATATCTACAGCACCAAAGAATTCGTTTCAGAATAGGCCATAATAATAACTACATTGGTGTATCCAGAAATGTTTTAAAATAAATGTCTTTTTGTTATACATAAGGACAAGGCTGTACAAAAATGCTGATGTGCTCTGTTGCAGTTAGGCCACTTACAAGCTCTTTTTCTGCTTCAAAAAACTGTCTGTGCTAATTTTTATAAATACGCCCCACTGCCTTTTCCATAGCAACATAGCCGTAACAAAAATTGCATCTGATACAGCTAAGCTCACACGCATATGGAGCTGGTTTATATCCGGTACAGAATACTAGTATGTATGTATAAATATATGTGTGTGTGTATATACAGTGAAGGAAATAATTATTTGAACCCTTGCTGATTGTGTAAGTTTGCCCACTGACAAAGACATGGACAGTCTTTAATTTTAAGGGTAGGTTAACTTTAACATTGAGAGATAGAATATCCAAAATAAAATCCCGAAAATCATATTGTATAAATTATAGAATTTTTTTTGTATTTTGCTGAGCGAAATAAGTATTTGATTCCCTACCAACATTAAGAATTCTGGCTCCTACAGACCAGTTAGATGCTCCTAATCAACTCGTTACCTGCATTAAAGACAGCTGTCTTAAATAATCACCTTTATAAAAGACTCAATTAATCAGTCAGACTGTTACCTCTACAATATGGCTTGCACCAAACAGCTTTCTAAGGATGTCAGGGACAAGATCATAGACCTGCACAAAGCTGGAACGAACTACAAAACCATAAGTAAGATGCTGGGTGAGAAGGACACAACTGTTGGTGCAACAGTAAGAAAATGGAAGAAATACAAAATGTTTGTCATTCGACATTGATCTGGGGCACCATGTAAAATCTCACCTTGTGGGGTATCCTTGATCATGAGGAAGGTGAGAGATCAGACTAAAACTACACGGGGGAAACTTGTTAATGATCTCAAGGCAGCTGAGACCACAGAAAACCATTGGTAACACTTTACGCCGTAATGATTTAAAATACTGCAGTGTCTGCAAGGTCCCCCTGCTCAAGAAGGCACATGTGCAGGCCCATCTGAAGTTTGCCAATGAACACCTGGATGATTCTGTGAGTGATTGGGTGAAGTTGCTGTGTTCAGATGATACAAAAATTTAGCTCTTTGGCATTAACTCAACTCGCCGTGTTTGGAGGAAGCGAATTGCTGCCTTTGACCCAAAAAAACACGATCCCCACTGTCAGGCATGGATGTGGAAACATTATGTTTTGCGGGTGTTTCTCTGCTAAGGGCACAGGACCACCGCAATAATGGGAGAATGGATGGAGCCATGTACTGTAAAATCCTGAGTGACAACCTCCTTCCCTCCCCCAGGGCATTAAAAATGGGTTGTGGCTGGGTCTTCCAGCAAGACAATGACCCAAAACATACAGCCGAGGCAAAAAAGGAGTGGCTCAAAAAGAAGTCCATAAAGGTCATGGAGTGGCCTAGCCAGTCTCCAAACCTTCATCCCATAGAAAACTTATGGAGGAAGTTGAAGCTCTGAGTTGCCAAGCGACAATCTCAAAATCTTAATGATTTAGAGATGATCTCAAAGAGGAGTGGACCAAAATTCCTCCTGACATGTGCGCAAACTAAAAAGTGCGCAATCAACTACAAAAAACGTCTGACTGATGTGCTTGCCAACAAGGGTTATGCCACCAAGTATTAAGTCTTGTTTGCCAGAAAAATCAAATACTTATTTCTCACTGCAAAATGCAAATAAATTTATATAATTTATAAAATGTTATTTTCTGGATTTTAATTTGGATATTCTATCTTGCAATGTTAAAATTAACCTATCCTTAAAATTATGAACTGTTCATGTCTTTGTCAGTGGGCAAACTTACAAAATCATCAGGGGATCAAATAATTATTTCTTTCAATGTAGATGGTAAAAATAAAAATGTTATGGCCCTTGAAGGCAAGGAGGATAAAACCTTAGAGCCATATTATTATGACCGGCTGTCGTTTTATCAGCTTGAGGAGGTTTCTTTGAAAAGTCTAGACATAATTTGTTGAAACAAAGTTAATACATTATTTTTTTCATCTTAACTTGTTTACTTCTTTTTTGATTTTTAAGTGACATTGAGACATTATACTGTGTACATATAAATAAAAACTAGAAAAATTGAGGTGTTCTTAAAGGGAATGTGTCATCAAAAATGACTTATTGGTTAACTCACATTTTTATGTTAAACACATTTTTTAGGAATTTTTGGTTATGTTTTTTTTATTTTTCATATCATTTTCAGTATTTTTTTTAATAATTATTAAGTCCTGCAGTTTTCACTTTGGCCACTAAGCCTAATAATTGTCTAACACTTCCTGTTCTGTTTAGAGAGCTTTTCAGCAGTCTGCTCATTATCAGTAAAAGCAGGGTCAAACTGAAAGGAGACACCATTGTGTACAGATAACACAGAATCCACCAGTCACAAGAGGAGATGGTCACAGCATTCCCTTTCACCTCCCTTCACAGTGAAAACTCTCCTATACAAGTCTATGGGACAGAATCTGTCTTAAGAATTCTATGTGCATGAAGCTGCTGTAAAGTATCTCTCTGACTGCTGGTAAAGCAGTGCAAGCAAGAATGTCTTCCCCACAATCATATATAGACGGACAAATTGAGAAATCTACAATCCGGAAATAAAAACCACTGAGTGGAAAAGAATATGGATTAAAAAAAATGGACCAAAAATTGGTGACAGATTCCCTTTAAATTTTTGACCTGTGGTGTCAAATGTATACAGTACAAATATACATTTCAGGTTATTTGATATGTTTTGAGCAAGTCCATCTACCAAGTCAAGGTAGTCTCATCAGACAGATGATCTACCCTACCCTACCTACTGTGAATTCAATCAGAAGACTAAGCCCCATAAGAGGTAAGTCTAGTCTAAGGCACAACTGATGAGGTTGCTTTAACATGGTAGACAGACTGACACAATTTGATTAAAATGTGCACTAAGAACCTCATATTTATATATAAAATAAATATAGCCGTAATGCAATTTAAAATAACCCATATATTTAATATTTATAAATGAGCTGCCACTTAAGTGCTGCTGTCACTGTTTTCTACTTATGAGCAATATGCCATCAGTTCTTGAGATAGGAATCCCAAAACTGATAGATAATGTCCTAAGAGCTAAAAAGTGTACTTACCCGCTATTTATCTCATCAGTTCTCAGACTCTTTCCAAGAATGTCACCATCACTCATATAGCCTCCCACGTCCACATCAGAAGAAATGTCGAGGTCATGGTTTACCTTCTCACAGATGTCAACTTGAGATAGGTTTCCAAGGCGGGAGACAGCAGCACGCCGAAGAGGTGTAGTATACATGAAACGTGAAGGGTCTGTATGGATGAAGCGTCCAGTATTACTTCTAGAATAAGCACCAACAAAAGAGGGGGCATCACCCGCTTGGAGTCTTGGGCTAGCCTGTCCAAGTCGCCACGTCACTGTAGAGGATCGATTTGTTAAACTTGGCAAACTTCTCCCACTCACTTCAGTTGTTACTGTGCTATCAAATGTTGTTTCAAGTGTGCTGCGCAAAACAAAAACATAATAAAGCCTGATTAATCTTATATTGCAAATTATAACAAATACAACTGTATGCACACAAGGTCAATGCAGTATTTTACACCAACTTTAAAAATGACTGAAATAACTATGACTATGAGAGGTCTACTAAATAATAATAAAAACTGTACAAAGTATAGTTTCTTACTACATTATCAACATAAAGATTAATATAGTATATGAGTTAATATATTCTGCATAAATAACAGTAAGGGGCCATTCACACGGCTTATTTCGGCGCGGGCTGGAGCCGTACTGCGCGGCGGATTTGCGCTGCAGTACGGCTCCAATCCGTCGCAGTAATTACGCTAATCCACAGTTCTCATAGGGGACATGCCCTAACTTTGCATTGCACCTCTTCCCCGTTTTACCCCTTATGGCACCATCATTTACCTGTACATCAAGGATTGCCTTACATAAAAGCTCCATGATGTACAGGTACTGTATGTTATGGTGATCACAGGAGCGCCGGTTCCTGTGCGATCAATAGTAGGAACCAAGCTCCTGGTACAATGGCAGAGATCAGAGAAAACTTCTCTCTGAATGTCTTGATAGCAACCATCTAAGGAAATGGAAAGAGGAAGGGGGCAGCCTATGTTTGCCTACCAGCACCTTGTAATGCGAATGTTGGGTGTTGTCCTAACGAAGCCCCCAACTTTGATATTAAGGGATTTCTGCTGCAGATCATATGTTTTATGTGTTGTATTTTTGACTACTTTGTTTCCATAAAGAAACTGCATGAAATAAGTGGCTGACATGTCACTCTTCCATACAGTGCATAATCCACATGGAATAAGTGACATGTTCTGCACTGCAGACTACAAAATCCACACTGGAAAAGGCCACACAATACAAGTTACAGCACAAATTGCTGCTTTAAAGATCCCTAGGGGGAATTAAAAAAGTGTGAAATTAAAGACCCCCCCCCCAAAAAAAAAAAAAAAAACTAAATAAGTTTCATCCTGCACAATGAATAGCATAAAGAAACCTACATGGAAGATTTGTATTTTTTTTTCATTCTCTTCAAAAAAAAAAAACCTCAAACAATTGCAGAACTGCTTTTTTATACATTTCCCCTCCTCAAGAAAATAACTAAAAATGATCAAAATTTATAGTGTCACTGACAAATATAACTCGTCCTACAAAAAAAACAAGCCCTCCTACAGCTCTACTGACAGTAAACCCACATGTACATAGGTAGTTTGGACAGCACAGAAAGTCCTCTTTACGGCATCACATCAAAACACCTCTTTAATGCATCAGATCGCCATATGGAGCCTCATCTCCACTATCAAAACTCCAAAACAGATGCAATAGGTGTCAGCATGGGTGTTGTTTATTTAAAAAGAATCCCAGTACAATTGACCGCAACATTGCGACTCAACACACTGAGTCTTTTTCAAGCAAGTGTGTTGAGTCGAAACGTTGCTGTCAATTGTTGTCCTGGGATTCTTTTTAAATAAACAACACCCATGCTGACGCCTATTGCATCTGTTTTGGAGTAAATCCACATGTGGCACTTTATGGGTTTCTCCACAAGGAATCCACACAAACATCCTCAAAAAAATGAGTTATTTTTTTTCTCTTTTTCTGTCACGCAGATCTAAAATCTTTTCATCAGGAAACTGTTCACGAAGGAAATTCAATTACCGTTATCTTTGGTGTGTTTTGGGACATCATTATAGTATTTACATTGGAATTTGCAGCTGACAAAATAATTTTTTATTGTTAGGGTCTAATTAGCAGCATAATTAGTTTCCAATTATTGCTGTTGTATGTTCTCAAACTGTAGTTAATACTACTAATAGCAATGAGCAAATAATAAAAGAATGAAAATCACCTAACAAGCAAGAGATACCCAAATAGCAGTCCGACATGTAGTTGTTTTCATCCATTACTATGGATTGTTTTGTATCATGACTGTTTTTACTGATTCCCTTTTGGCTGTTGGTAGGAAGAAAATTGTTTCCGTGTGGTATGTTTTTGTTTCAGGCAATATTCCATGTTGAGTACTTTTGAAGATACATGTGTGAATACCGGCTGTTTAGTGTCTTCATACATCTGTTGGCTGTATTGATTTTACTGCAGCTATTGAGGCAAAACACCAAGCAACATACTGAATTTTCATGCTGGATTCAGATCAGGTATCTTCTTATTATTTTTGGAAAACCCATAAAGCAATACTGTTAATGGCATCATCATCAATGTCCTACATGAAAAACACAGATTTCTAAATGAGTAAAGGTGGACACCCATACCTGTGACTTATTTGAGTCCCACGTAAGCTGGACATGGTTTCTTCTAGATTTTGCCTAAGGTCTGCTATATTCTTCACAGTTCTCATTCTCCGCGTTTCTGGATCTTCACCTAGACAAAATAACAACCTAATTTAAATACCATACCACAATCATTACATAAATTAATATTTTTCTACTGAAGCCCTACTACCCAAAAGTAGGTGTTGCCCGGGCCTCACCATTTGTCATGGTACCTCAGTTTATCTGATCAAAATTAGCACATAAGGAGATGGGTATAACCCCTGAAAGGAAGGTGCAGCATGTAATCAACTTTGTTAAAACTGGCCCCCACTGTATATTACCTGTAGAGCACCGCACCAGCGGGGCTCACATCACAGTTTGATAACCACTAACACAAGATATGTAGGAGTAGGTTAAACTGAGAATATACAGGTTGTATATTTAGCAACTATTCATATATTAGGGTACAATAGTTTTCACTATACCAAGCTAAAGACATATGGTAAGGTGAGATTGTAAATAATGATATCAATAATATTCATAAATATTAATCACCATGCTGATCACAGCCATTCATATCTGAGTGAAATACATTAGTTTTGTGTCTTGAAAATCTTTCCACACAGTCCAAGCCAATAATAATACTAATTAAAAAAATAATTTTAACTATTAAACACAGTATGTTTGTGATTTTCCATAGTGCAGTAGAGGTATACATATAAACATGCTGACATGGCACTTGAGACTTATTCAAACTTCTGTATGATGGATCTCATAATTAATAATTAATTCAGTTATGTTTTCCTTTGAAAAAATGTTGCCACAGCATTTATATAGCTTTATTCATGCTTCCGTTTTTTTCTGTTTGGATTTGACATATGCGTGTGTGCATGACATTATTTTTAATTATACAGCATGTTTCAACAGCTCCATATTAGTACTGTTTTGCAGCTCATAGCCTCAGTTAATGCACTGAATTTTACAAATTATGTTCTGCTTTTTCATAGTTCAAGCATTTGTTCCATTTTTTTACATTTTGGGCCACATGTATGAAAACGGTCTAGGTCTAAAACTCACTTTGTTTCTCACAGCAAACAATCAGAGCGCCCCTCTCATTTTTCCAGAGCACTATATGAAATGAGAGGGGCACTCTGATTGGATGCTGTGGGCAACAAAGTGAATTTTAGACCTAGACCGTTTTCATATATGTGGCCCTTTTAGTTCAGCAACATAACCAAAACAGTACAAGATTGTTAATCCTTTAACAAAAATGACAAATACGAATGAGAAGCATAACTTACGTGTAACAATATTCAGGACAAAAATGGATATAATATGGAATGAAAAGAAAACTATCTATGTGTGCACATTGATATTTGATGCCTATTTTCATATGGAACCAGTAATAAACCCACAGGCTGCTTTCACAAAAAGTATTTTCATCAGTATTTATTTGTTTCTCTGTCACACGGAGATAATGTTAATCTATGAGTCGATTCACATTTATAAAAAACACAGCATGCACTACTTTCATCAATTTTGTTGATAGAAAATCCACACTGAAGTCTATGGGGAGTGATTAAAATACTGATTTAATGCTATGTGATTCATATTTGAGCAGTATTGCATCAGAATGTCATCACTATTTCATCTGTTTTTAAAGTGCCTGTCTTATGTAGTTTGATTGCCTGCCTAATAAACAGCTTGAAAATATTACTGATCAGTTATACCGATGCAATGCTGATATTTTATTTTTATTTATTTTATATATTAAGCTGTTGTATTCCACAGAGCTGTACCGAGTTTGCCATCAGTCTCATTTCTTATTGGGGCTCAGAATGTAAATTCCATGTACACCTGCATATATGTTTTTAAAGTGTGGAAGGAAACTGGTGTACCATAAGATATCCCACACTATCACGGGGAAATCATACAAGCTTCATGTAGATGTTGCCCTGAGTTGGATTTGAACTCAGGACCCAACACCACTAAGCCACAATGCTGCCCTTGATATATTGAAGACATCAGATCTTTACTAATACTCTCATGTGAAATGGGACCTATGCCACGTTCACACAACAGTATTTTGTTAAATATTTTACAGCAGTTTTGTACGTCTTTCTATTAAAGTTGGTCTTTGTATAGTTTCCACTACTGTAATAAAAATACTGATACTGGTTTGGCCAAAACATTGCCATGATACAATAGCCTTCCACTGAAGAGTAGGGAAAGGATGAAGCTAAGATTAGACCAACAATGACGTGGTCAAAGTCTCTTCAAATATAGATGGTGTGTTTTGTGCATCTCTTCACTCACAAACACTATTGTTATAAGTATAGTCCAGAGATCAACTATTTTCAAGCGAGTTAAACAGCAAAAACAATCAATTGCTCAATATATACATAATAAATATGCTAATTTATTCACTTATACAGAGCTAATATATTCTGTGGTACTGAGGTTTTCCACCACATCTGTGTTATTATTATAGAAAAAATGGCAGCAAATCCGATAAAAAGTCACTAAAGTGGTAGTTATTAGTGTATTCCCACTTCATGGATTAGCTTCTAACATGTAGGCAAAGATAAATTAAGACTACTACCAAATACATTGCTGTTCTGATTTTGCATCATATTAGAGCTATAGCAGTTCTTATCTCCTGCTTGTGTACACAAGGTTCACTGGGTTATTAACCATCTCTCTCTGCTCTAGCAGCCCTGCTGTGTCTTATCAGCAGCACAGTAATTTGTTTATGTTTCTCACTAACAAACTTTAACCCTTTAGCCTTGTGCCCTGCTGTTTAGACCCTTTCATCAACAATGTCCATCTGACTCAGATAGGAATAGCAAAACAGAGATATCAATCACTGTTGTAGAACCGCCCACAGCCTAACCTGGAAGTTAGAGCCTGAAGCTGGCCGTGAAGAGCAGGCTCTGTAAACAGCATAATGAGAACACCCCTTTAAGACATTTTACAAAATGATATTAACCGAGAGTATACTCACAAAGAGATAATGGTGCAGCAGAACGCCACATCATTACTAAAACTCCAAAAACTTGTGTGATGCAAAGCCTTTGTTCTGGCAGTTTCTAGACAGGTGCATTTGCAGTTTTGAATATAGTAGGAATGTTTTCTATCTAAAACCACAATTGTGAAAAAACGCATGTAAATACATGTTTTTTTCACAATATGGTAATGAAGCAGCATTTTGCAGGAGTATATGATTACACTCTTAGGGTATGTTCACATGATGTACTGCGCAGTACATCGTGTCTTTCGGGAGCTCACACTGTTATGTGTGAACTCCCGCGGCGCGGGGTGGGGGTGGGGGGCAGCCCGTCGGCCCCATAGACATGCATTACTCGTGGCGCATATTCGCCACAAGTAATTGATATGTCTCATCTCCCCGCGCGTACAATGCGATCGTATTGTACGAGCAGGGAGAGGGGGCGTAATCCATAGTTCTCATAGAGAACTATGGATTACCGTAATTTCGGCAATCATCTCGCCCATATTAGAGCGCAAATAAGCGGCGAAATGCGCTCCGAAATTACCCTGTGTGAACATACCCCTGTTCCTTACATTGTTCTTTTGTTACAGATTTATAACATTTAAAAAGTTTTTAATTTTTTTTTTTTTTTTTAAAGATGTAATATGCAGTAAACCACACAGCTAAAAACATTAACATGTGCCTGTACAACGAAGGTTAATAGTATCGGCCAATTTTACAGGTGATATCTATTATAAGAAAAAACTTTTAAAAAGTAGTCACTGAGAATAAATGCATGTTACAGATCATGACAATTCCATAGATTCTTGCAGAAAAGATTGTATTACTCAGCATCAAACAAATAAAACAACATGCATATTTTGTTCCTATATTATTTATTGATGGCAATAAAATATTTCATTTTCTCTGCTCTCTCACATTTCAGTTCACTACAATCCCATATCTAAATCAGACTTTTATCACTGTTCATCTTCATGATCTGGGGAAAACCCTGTGACTTCTACTACGACATTCACCATCAACAAATGTAACATCGTAGACACCAAAATAACTCACAAATTGTGAAACAGAGAATTAAAACACTATACATTAAATGACAAATTAGCAACTTATATGTCCATGGTTTTTAAAGGGATACACTTTTTAACTCACCCAGTGATTCACAATACAGTGCCTGTTCTAAGTCAACCAACATGGTCATGATAACTTCCTCATCCAAATAAGCAGTTCCTTCCCTCAAGCAATTTTCCTCCTCTTCTTCAGACCAGCTCTTACGAATATCACCTAAATTAGTGTTGCACTCTCTATTCACACGCTGGGAGCATCCTGCCACTGAAAACATCAAAACATCTTGATTTCCCGTGAAATGACATGATGACCCCCAATGTGGCGTAAGACCACAATTGGAACCCCCCAGTATTGGCTTCCCATGATGGTGCAGGGAGAAGAGTGTGCACGGACTGGGAGAACACCTTTGACAGACAGCTTGTAGCCTCTTTAACTTTCTCTTCCCGATGAACAAAGTGAAGTTGGGAGTTGGAGGCCTCTTCATGCCAGCTTGCTTGGTAGGAGAAGAGCATGCCATTTTCTGTGCTTTCACTGGTAATGGAGAGGTTTGTCATGGACTTTTGTTTCCTGAGACAAGCATCTCGTTGGATGTCCTTCTTCTTGACAAGTGGCAATTCAGTAGGACGCTGCATCTTTCAAGAAAGATTGAAATTGCTGAGATTTACTTGAAGACGATGAGGAAAAATGTAGGCTCCACCTTGCAGACATGTGCTATGTTGTGTACAGTATAAAACACCAAGCCCATCTCTGTGCCACAACTGCAGAGATAATAGTAACGCTGTTAGAAATCCTTAGGAAACAGATGTAAAGCATGCTCCTTCAAGACACCAGTCCAGCCTAGGAGTAAAACCCATTTCTCTCTCTCTGTTCCACAGTCAGAGGTCTTCAAGAGCAGTATCTTCATTGTGACAAATAAAAAATGTCTTATTCTCCTTGTGTTTTCTTCGCCTTCTGAAGAAGATGTCTCTAAACACGATCCCCAAGACTTTATCTGACACAGCGCTGCAAGTACAGTGTGCTCACGTCAGAGCTCAATGCAAGTGAAGCACAGCTCTGCACAAGTCGTCTGCAAACATTTAGTATTCAACCTGCATTCCTGAGATTTGACTCTTCCCGTGCACTGCAGTACATGCTGCTAGCTGCCATGGCAGCAAACAGCCTCCAGATTACACCAGGCTGCTGGCCTGAGCTCAATGCGACAGGTCGTCTACTTATAGGTTAAAGTTCAGCTATTCTGTTGTGTCTATGCATCTTTAATAGCTGTCAGCAATCAAAGTACACGTGTCGTAATTGATATAAGAGAATCTGATACTGACAATATCACATGGCTGGAATATCTGCTCTGTGCAGACTAAGAGGTTAATTAAATACCAGTGTTTTTATCCAATAGGTATAAAATCTTTAACAAATTCTTCGTGTTGATGATACGCTTCATGACAAGCATGTGATGTATATTGCTTGCAAGTTTAATGTGTATATGTCTGTACTGCTGACACATAGACACATTGTTGGTCTAGGAATAGCCTGCCTTTTCCCCAGTAAATAAAATGGTTTCATAATCAAGTTAACATTTTTGTTCCCTGCAGCATCTGCGTAGTCCAAAAATAAATGTGTGCTGAGGAGGAGAAGTTCACTGTAGTGTCACTGCCTAAGGCAATGCAGTCACATCACAAGTTTACAGCACAGTCCAAAAGCAGAAGAATACTGAGCCTTGTCTTTTAAAAGGAGAATGTGTCTTCAATGGAATATGTATGGAAAACTATGGACTTCAAGTAAATAAAAGAGGGAGGGTCCGCTGTTAGACTTTAATACTGACTTATGAATGTTAGTGTGATGGGCCTAATGGTGGGGTTCTGTTCCTTTTGAAATAAATATCCAGACCCAAATCTGGAGTACAACTAAGTTATTTTTTATTATGTTTAATGGTATAACAGTACTAACACACATATAAAGATGTGTTCATCCCCACCCTTCCTCAAATTTTCTCTCTTTAAGCCAAGATGGAAATACAAGCAAGGAAAAATCTGTAGGTTCCATTTGGTTGTTGTTCAACACTGAAGGCTGCGCTTCCCGCCATTGATTCACATAGAGTACTTTCTACATCCAGGTCTTTTAAACCTTTAAGAACACATGAATTCATTAGATGAGTATGAAGTAGGCTTAGGTGTCCGCTCCATTCATGGTAAGTGTTGGCTTTTAATTGCAGCTGACATCCTCCATCAGTGGTTGAGCTTGGAGAAAGCTCTCATTAAATCTGTTTAACTAATCTAAGCTGTATTTGGGGGCTTTCCTCCATCATGTGATGGTAGGGTGCCATTTGGTGGTTATCACAGCTGATGGCCTAAGGAAGGCCCCAAGTCTAACATGATAGTTCTCCTATTAAGCCCTGCTAGAGGCAGCATATTATATAAGTGATCAAGCAAGGTCTCATAGGGGTAAAAAAGTAAAACAAAGTTCTTAAAATATTTAAAAAAAAAAAAAAAACTTTCCAATTTATCATAAACGCAAAATTGAATAAAAAGTGATTAAAAAAGTTACATTTAAAATTGAAAATTTAGTATCTACATAATGTAACTGACCCTCATAATAAAATTAACATGCTTTTTTACTGCACGGTGATTTCCGTAATAAATACCCATCCGTTTACAAAAGAACAGGTGCTATGACTCACTTAGCTCCAGCTCACTGTCCACAGTTCTTGTGGAGCACAAAAACCAGTCTAACACTGTGTCTACACCATAAAAAAACAGGCTGCTTGTGGTACTAGTCCTAGTAATATTCGTGATGCCTAACATTTGCTTGGATTCAAGTTGATGACTAAGACTTGCTATTGATTTTTGCAGTCGGCCTGGTTGCTGGGAGTTTTCCTCTTTCCATGACTTTGCTGTAGGCTATCCATCCCACAAACCCTAACAGGTTCTAGAATCTGTTTTGGTACTGCAGAGCTATTTCTGTAGTCCGTCGCGTCTTAGGTTTAATTACTCTTGATATATCCAAAGCAAAATAACTAATACCTGCTAGCATTAGCCAATGCGAATAATTGACCAAAATGTCTGTATATACACAACAAAAGCTAGCGAAGAGAAAGTAAAAATATGGCAATCATTTTATTAAATAGTGATAAAAGACAAAGAATAAATAAAAGAACATGTTATTCATAGGGGAATAGCGGTTACTCAAATCAGAAGAATAGAATTTATAATAACTCCAATATACAAACCAATTAAATAGTCAATTAATTATACAGTGATGATTATATCAGCGTGGCATATATGCAATAATGATAAAGTGCATAAATATGTGACTAATATGAAATAATTAAAAAGTGCAAATACAGTTATAAATCATATCACACAACTAATTGGACGTATAAAGATGCATAAACATGAAAGGTGCATCTTGCCACTACTGGCTTTACAGTTAACACATCGGAGCAGACTTACTAACCCAATCTAAAAGCATGAGTAAGCTTAGAACAAGAGGCTCCAAATTCATCAAGGGGTTTAAGCTCTTTAATGATTTTTGTACATCTTTAAAATTGTCTGACTTTTTATACGAAATAATAGCTGGCTTATTTTGTACCAAAATTCCACAGATGACAACTAAAAAGTGCCTAAAGCAAATGATGTGTCAAAAACTAGATCTGCTAAATTATGCCAAAATGCACCAAATTTTACCAAAATTTATGACTGACCTAAATGCAAATGCTACAGTTAATCTTTCCCAATGAAGATATCAGAATGTAGTTCTAAGGATTTTACAAGACTATAAACCCACAACTTGTCACCACTGCACATATTATAAGAGAAACATGCCTCACTGGTTTATGGATTATACTGCAGATTTACTGAGAAAAGAAAGACCTATCTTTTAAAGCATCATTTATAAAGGAGAACCATATACAGTGCCTTGCGAAAGTATTTGGCCCCCTTGAACTTTTCAACCTTTTGCCACATTTCAGACTTCAAACATAAAGGTATAAAATTTTAATTTTTTTTGTGAAGAATCAACAACAATTGGGACACAATTGTGAAGTGGAACAAAATTTATTGGATATTTTAAACTTTTGTCAAAAATAAAAAACTGAAAAGTGGGGCGTGCAATATAATTTGGCCCCTTTACTTTCAGTGCAGCAAACTCACTCCAGAAGTTCAGTGAGAATCTCTGAATGAAACCAAGTCCTAAATGACTGATGATAATAAATATAATCCACCTGTGTGTAATCAAGTCTCTGTATAAATGCACCTTTCTCTGTGAATAGTCTCAAGGTTCTGTTTAAAGCGCAGAGAGCATCATGAAGACCAACGGACACACCAGGCAGGTCCGTGATACTGTTGTGGAGAAGTTTAAAGTCAGATTTAGATGCCAAAAGACTTTCCAAACTTTAAACATCCAAAGGAGCACTGTGCAAGCGATCATATTGAAATGGAAGGAGTATCAGACCACTGCAAATCTACCAAGACCCCGGAGGGGGGGGGGGTCCCTCTTTAAAATTTCATCTCAAACAAGGAGAAGACTGATCAGAGATGCAGCCAAGAGGCCCATGATCACTCTGGATGAACTGCAGAGATCTACAGCTGAGGTGGGAGAGTCTGTCCATAGAACAACAACCAGTCGTGCACTGCACAAATCTGGCTTTTATGGAAGAGTTGCAAGAAGAAAGCCATTTCTCAAATATATCCTTTAAAAGTCTCGTTTGAATTTTGACACAAGCCACCTGGGAGACACAAAACATGTGTTAGAAGCTGCTCTTGTCCCATGAAACCAAAATCCAACTTTTTGGCCACAATGCAAAACGATATGTTTGGCGTAAAAGCAACACAGCTCATCACCCTGAACACACCATCCCCACTGTCAGACATGGTGGTGGCAGCATCATGGTTTGGGCTTTTCTTCAGCAGGGACGGGGAAGATGGTTAAAATTGATGGGAAGATGGATGGAGCCAAATACAGGACCATTCTGGAAGAAAACCTGTTTGAGTCAGCAGAAGACCTGAGACTGGGACGGAGAATTATCTTCCAACAAGACAATGATCCCAAACATAAAGCAAAATCTACAATGGAAGGTTCCCAAATAAACGTATCCAGGTGTTAGAATGGCAAAGTCACATTCCAGACCTGAATCCAATCGATAATCTGTGGAAAGAACTGAAAACTGCTGTTCACAAACGCTCTCCATCCAACCTCACTGAGCTCCAGCTGTGCGCCAAGGAAGAATGGGCAAGAATTTCAGTCTCTCGATGTGCAAAACTGATAGAGACATACCCCAAGCGACTTGCAGCTGTAATCGCAGCAAAAGGTGGTGCTACAAAGTATTAACTTAAGGTTTAAAATATCCAATAAATTTCGTTCCACTTCACAATTGTGTCCCACTTGTTGTTGATTCTTCACAAAAACATTAAAATGTTATATCTTTATGTTTGAAGCCTGAAATGTGGCAAAAGGTTGAAAAGTTCAAGGGTGCCGAATACTTTTGCAAGGCAGTGTAATTCCACAAACATATTACATTTTCTACAAAGCACAATTGAAAAATATGTTGGAGCAGAACTGCAAAAAGGGACTTAAACATATGTGTCTAGGATACCTTGCTCTAGAATAGATTACTAACAGAATATATTGGTGAATAGAAAACTTTACTTCCCTTCCTCAATTAACAATGACGCAAGACCTTTAATAATTTTAGTTTACAATTCTAGGTATAGAGGCTTATCACTTATCTAGTCCACAGGCTTCTCTTCACCCACTCTGGGCTCTAGCCCATCTCCTCTCAAACAAGAAAAAAGCCGGTCTTGCCCTCAGCCCATTTAAAATCTTCTGATGAATGAACAACCCCAGCCACCAATCTGCCAACACATGAGTGATGGAAAATCCCAGAGGTGTAACAGTACATATACAGACAATTGGTTAGTTGGAGAAGTTCTGTTTTACATGTTCTATGGTTAATTCAGCAAAAAAAAAAAACTAAAGATAACCGTACGCCTATAACAACTAAAGCCTAGGACCAGCCTGCCCATTGCCACCAGGTCCCAGTTAACTTGCAGACATGCACCACACAATGAAAAGGCTTTCCCTAGCAGCAGTTACCAGAGAGGAGAGACCAAGCATAAAATCAACCTACTCATTTAAAGGGAATCTGTCGCCATTTTTTTTTTCTTATTAAATCAAGCCCCTGATCCATATTCTTTTCCTCTCAGTCGTTTTTATTTCCTGATTGTAGATTTCTCAATTCGGCCGTCTATATATGATTGTGGGGAAGACATTCTTGCTTGCACTGCTTTAACAGCAGTCAGAGAGATACTTTACAGCAGCTTCATGCACATAGGAGTCTTAAGACAGTTTCTGTCCCATAGACTTGTATAGGAGAGTTTTCACTGTGAAGGGAGGGGAGATGGGGAGCTGTGACTATCTCCTCTTGTGACTGGTGGATTCTGTGTTATCTGTACACACTGATGTCTCCTTTAAGTTTGACCCTGCTTTTACTGATAATGAGCACACTGCTGAAAAGCTCTCTCTACAGAACAGGAAGTGTCAGACAATTATTAGGTTAAGTGGCCATAGTGAAAACTGCAGGACTTAGGAATTATTAAAAAAATACTGAAAGTGATATGGAACATAAAAAAAATAACCAAAAATTCCTAAAAAATGTGTTTAACATAAAAATATGAGTTAAACAATAAGTCATTTTTGATGACACATTCCCTTTAAGATGACTGGAAAGCCAAATTAAAAGAATATGCATGTGAGGAGGAGCTTACAAATGTCCTACAGCCATTGACTGGATCAGATAGCCCCAGGCTGACTCCAACATCCTTCAACAAGTCCGTAGCATGGAGACAGTATTACAGATGACTAAGAATTTATATATGTTAGTAATTAACATCCCATTCCTGCAACAGGCACCTGAAGTATAAACAGGGATTGAATTAGGTTACAGCATGAAAAGTGCCTCCATGTAATGTGGAAGATGTAACCTTGTGCTTATTTGCGTAAGCAACGTGTCGCAAGTAAAGCCTGCCTTCATCGCTTTGTTGTCTTTTCTTTCTGCATTGACCATCAAGAATACTTATCTACTACCAGGGCAGGAAAGCACACCAAAGTGTGTCCTAGGGGAATTGCACACACCACCAGCATCAATTAATGCAGACCTCTTTTTACTGTTGTGAAGGGTGAAGGAACATGGTGTCAGAAGTATACACTGTGACATGTAGCTAGCTGCTACCACCTAACCCCTGCTGTTGCCGCTCACTACATGTACACAGCAATAACAAACATATTACAGCATGTTAGAAAACAAAATCGATGTATTTACTGTAAAATCTGTAATGGAGGATTTTGGTGAGGAATCACAGAAACATCAACTGTGGATTCATTGCCAATTTTGTGTCAAAAGGAAAAATCTGCATTGAACCTCTAGCATATCCGCCACAAGTTGACATGCTGCTGATTTAAAATCTGAACCATAGATCAGATTCTGTAAAGATTCTTGTGCATTTTACTGTAGCACGTTGATAAGATCTGCAAAAATCTCATCTATTTTGCCGCAATTCAATATACTGCAGATTTCACACATAGCTTTTCCGACCTATAGCACCAGGATAGCTAACTAAAGATATGAAACATGGAGCCACTCTATTGCTGCAACCTGTGCAGTTGCACGGGGGGACCAATATATTAGGGGCCTTGTCACCTAAAAAGCAACTTGGTACTATGTATTAGATTGCTCAGTAAAGTACTGACTAACGACTAACAATTATTAGTAGAATGCTAGAAAGACAAAAGCTGGTATTCCAGAATGAGATAATGGATAACAAGGGGCCTACATACTGTTCTTGCATGGGGACAGGGCTGTCTTAACAGCATTATGGACCCGTGGGCAGAGTTGTACACTGGGCCCCCCAAAAAATACAACCACTCACAGGTATAAATATATACATTATCAATAACAAACTTATAACCTACAACACCACAATATAGAAACCACAGAATGGTCAGACACCAACACAGGTCACCATCACATGACAGTAACTCTTTAACAATCTGTTAGCACTCACCCAGGTTAACAGACTACTAGTGCAGACTACAGCATTACGAATACACGTCAAGGGAGTAAAATAGCGCAAAAAAAACGCCTATAACAAAAGAGTAATCTATTCAATAAAAAAACGAACTCTGCGTTACGTGCTAGTGGCACTTCATCATATATCTCTCAAACTCCTTTTCACTTAAATAGTTATGTAATCAATACATCACTGTTGTTCGTTCCACCCCTTAAAGGGGACTAACATTGTTCTATAAAATCCACATTATTATAAAATCGACATATTTATTTCAAAATAAGCATAAAATAAATAAATATACTATGAAGAGAACTATACTTTTTCGGTTATCATATCTAAATATGTTATGATGACACTAAATTATTAAAAATATATATATTTTTTTAATGGGGTGCCCCCCCATTAAGTAAGCTGATAGTAATATTGTCCATTATTAAGAATGTAGGTATCTACATAGCAGTAGGTAGAGATCCTGCCCTATGTAGGTAGGTTTATAGTTGCAGGTAGGAAGGTACACAGCCCTCTGTAGGTTATAGGCCCTCCTGTAGGTTATAGGCCCCCCTGTAGGTAATATGCCTCCTGTAGCTTATAGGCCCCCCTGTAGGTTATAGGCTCCCCTGTAGGTAATATGCCTCCTGTAGGTTATTGGTCCACCTGTAGGATATAGCCCCACCTGTATAATATAGGCTCCTCTGTAGGTTACAGGCCCCCTTGTAGGATACAGACTGCCCTGTAGGATAAAGCCGCTCTGTAGGTTATAGGCCCCCCGGTAGGTAATATGCCTCCTGTAGGTTATAGTTCCCCCTGTAGGTTATAGCACCCTGTAGTTTATAGGCCCCCATGTAGAATATAGCCCCCCTGTAGGTTATATGGCCCCTGTAGGTTATATGGCCTCTGTAGGATATAGCCCCCCTGGAAGTTATATGGTCCCTGTAGGATATAGCCCCCTGTAAGTTTTATGGTCCCTGTAGGATATAGCCCTCCCTGTAAGTTATATGGTCCCTGTAGGATATAGCCCCCTGTAGGTTATATGGCCCCTGTAGGATATAGGCCCCTCTGTAAGTTATATGGCCCCTGTAGGATATAGCCCCCCTGTAAGTTATATGGTCCCTGTAGGATATAGCCCCCTGTAGGTTATTTGCCCTCTGTAGGATATAGCCCCCTGTAGGTTATATGGCCCGCTTAAGGTCATAGGCCTCCCTGTACGATATAGCCCCCCTGTAGGTTAAAAAAATTAAAAATGCAACTCACCTTTTTCCGCACTTCCCCACTGGTGACCTCGCTATGGGAACTGGTTTCTGGCATGAGCAGCATGACATCATCACGCTGGCTACGCGGGGACGTAACTCCTGGGATTTCCAAGCATGTGGACTATCAGCCTGGGAAATACAGTGGAGCAGGAGACGATGACAACGCCTCTTGCGCTTCTTAAAGACATGGTGGGTCGGGCCTGCACACAGACGTGCTGCCTTGACCCGCCACAGGGACAGAGTCACGCTATTGGGCAAGGGAGGCAGCAGTGCGGGAGGGCCCCACGAGCACAGGGGGCCCCCCCGGTTAGCCGCCTACCCTGACCAATAGAAAAGACGGCTCTGCATAGGGGTCCTAAGTTGTCTTTGTTTTTCCTGGGGAATTTTAGGACATCCATGTTTTAAGAAGCAAAAGATAAAAAGAGAGACGTTCCAACACCCAAATCTTATCCCTCATTAGAGACTTAGGTAATTTTTACTGTGTAAATATGGTTGCAGTGTTGAAAAATTAACATGCATTTGGATTACTCTTTAATTGTTGATAAGAAGAATATTTGATAGAGACCCTGTGCTTACCTTCTTTTCCGATTAAGAGCATGGCCTGCCTCCTACAGCATGTATTTGCTTGACCAAAGCTAAGATAAAGAATTTTGGCTCTCTCTACTTTAATGAAGTTAAATTGAATAAAGAGGTTAACCAAGAGTTTTTGGGAGTTTAAACGTTAGGCACCTCAGTTGTAGGGTCCCTACTTTTCCAGCACTCAACTCCACAGTGGATTCGGAAGAACCTGAGCATGTCTTCAGCACATGGACAAGTTGTTTGATAAACATTCCTATCTCTAAATACCCATACACTGGTATTCAAATAAAAGAAAAGTTTGGATAGCATGGTGGCTCAGCAGTTAGCACTGTTGCTGTATTGGGTTTAAATCTGACAAGAACCCCATTTGCATATTTGAATCAGTATATTCTTCCTGATATTTTAATTGGGTTTCCTCCAGACACTTCAGTTTCTTTGCACCATCCAAAAACATACTGATTATTAACTGGCTTCCCTTGACATTGGCCCCAGTGGGTGCATTTTAGCTACAGAGTGAAACTGTGAGCCTAAGGACAGTGACAGATGAATGTGATAACAATTTGTAGAGCAGTGCAGAATATGTTGGCGCTATATAAGCAACATTAATACATGAAACATTTATAGAAGGAAATAATGTACAATTACCTAGTTATTTATGCATTTTGAAGTTTTCTATTCTTAACATGTCCGCTATTATTATTATATGTACAATTGTTAGCCCTACAGTGCTCAGCTTGTACTTAATATTAATTTTTACATAATGGGCTATATTTCAAAAATTGCATTTCCTACCATCTGGTTCCCTTTTGCTCAGATTTTAAGAAAGCACATGTTCCTCATTTAGACATGAAAGCCTGATTAGTATTTTGGCACAGTAATAAATATAAAAAGCTTAAACTTGCATGACACTTTAAGTAAAATTACAGTTGGAAAATTATTCTAAATAAATCACCTTTGTAATAAGCATATATATGCTAACAAATGTCAACCCTAAATTAGGCTTAAGAGTAAAGTTGCAAGTCATGTGCTTAGATCGTCTTCATTCTTCCAGGGTAGCTTACAACCCCTCCAAGCCACAACACAAGGTTCCCTTCAATATGGTTTTAGTAAAAGAAAATCCAGAGAAGAGACTTAACATCTAATAAATAAATTTGTTGCTAAAGTGAAGTTCCCATAAAACCAGTTTTCACAAAGCCTAGTAGACAGTTATGTGTTTCAAACCAGTTAGCCCCTACTTGTACACAATTAACCACATTATAGACACATGACCAAAATATAAACAATTTAATATAAACATTCAAAGTATTATGAATGTTAGAACACAAAAAAACTACAAAGATCATATCTGAAATGATGGGGACAGTAAAAATAAGCACTTTTGCAGTTGGTTTGTATTACCTAAATCATTTAGTACATCAGATATTAGCAAATCTGTGAGTGTATAGAGATAAAGCCTGGGGTTGGGCCAGCCCCCTTTTCTGTGATTGGCTGCCTGCAATCTGTGCTAACTCCCCTCTGAGCTGTGTGAAACTGAAAGTTAAACAGCTTTCTGTGCTGTCTGTGTAATAAAGGCTGTCTGACATCCTCTATGCTTCACTCTCCCCCCATAAAACACAACCTTATACAGTCTGTTCCCCTCTACCTCCTGCCTGATAACAGAGGGGGAGCAGAGTTCATTTCTCATAATTTCAGGCTGTATGTATAACTGTTTACAGCAATACAGGTGTTCTGATTACAATGAGCTTGTAGAGGGAGGTGACAGCTCTCCAGGTATGAAAACTGATCATTGCAGGAGGTCTGCAGACCTGTGACATCCTCTCTCTCCCACTGCTCACACAGAATGATGATGTCACCACTCCTCAGTGAGGGAAAACACGTCTACTGGGAGGAGAGACCTGCCCCAGGATTTGAAGCTGTAAGAGACAGAAAAACAGCTCAAGTCTGAGAAAGCTGGTGAGAAAACGCCTTTAAGTTAAGCAGAAATTACCCGCCCTAAGGTGAACTATTAACATTCCTAATACCTTGTAGTTGAATTGCTAAAATACCACTTTTGCAAATGCAATAAATGGATGAATCTATATCTCAGTTTTACCTTTCATCCTAAGAAGATTTTTTTCTGGGACATAATGCTTTTGGGTAATTCTAATACGTTACCTTTCATAAAAGTACTGCTGGTGAAATTGATGTTGCATGCTTCATCATGTCACCCAGTACATACACTTAAAGGGAACCAGCTGGCTCTTTCATGTTGTCCAAACCAGAGTTAACATGAAATACCATAGATTTCCATGTCTCGTTAAGGTATGTTTTACCCTACAGCTACAGCATTTCAGAGTAAAACTCCTGGTAAAACTGAGCTGCGTATGGGTGGAAGCACCGTAGACAGAGGAGATGAATCAGTCGTATTGCTTCTTCCCCTCTCCACCCAGATTGACTTAAAGGAGTTTTGTCACAAAGGGATTTCATGCCTGTTTTATTCATCTTCAGCTTTCAGTGTGCTCACAAGGGGGCATTTATGATTTGTTTAAACTGCAATGTGACCCAGCAAGCTTGACATCACCATGACATCACATAACCCTATATATCACAGAGCTCAGATCCTCTCTTCTATCATATAATCCTATATATCACAGAGCTCAGCTTCTCTCCCTCTATCATACAACCCTATATATCACAGAGCTCAGCTTCTCTCCTCTATCATATAACCCTATATTTCACAGAGCTCAGCTTATCTTCCTCTATCATATAACCCTATATCAGAGCTCAGCTTATCTTCCTCTATCATATAATCCTATATATCACAGAGCTCAGCTTCTCTCCTCTATCATATAACCCTATAT
Organism: Phyllomedusa bahiana; assembly: GCA_025379985.1. Taxonomy (NCBI): domain Eukaryota; kingdom Metazoa; phylum Chordata; class Amphibia; order Anura; family Hylidae; genus Phyllomedusa; species Phyllomedusa bahiana. Next base: position 140,767 of record JAODAL010001449.1, read on the forward strand.
ATCACAGAGCTCAGCTTCTCTCCTCTATCATACAAACCCTATATATCACAGAGCTCAGCTTCTCTCCCTCTATCATATAACCCTATATATCACAGAGCTCAGCTTCTCTCCCTCTATCATATAACCCTATATATCACAGAACTCAGCTTCTCTCCCTCTATCATATAACCCTATATATCACAGAGCTCAGCTTATCTCCCTTGATCATATAACCCTATATATCACAGAGCTCAGCTTCTCTCCCTCTATCATATAACCCTATATATCACAGAGCTCAGCTTCTCTCCCTCTATCATATAACCCTATATATCACAGAGCTCAGCTTCTTTCCATCTATCATATAACCCTATATATCACAGAGCTCAGCTTATCTATCATATAATCCTATATATCACAGAGCTCAGCTTCTCTCCTCTATCATATAACCCTATATATCACAGAGCTCAGCTTCTCTCCCTCTATCATACAACCCTATATATCACAGAGCTCAGCTTCTCTCCCTCTATCATATAACCCTATATATCACAGAGCTCAGCTTCTCTCCCTCTATCATATAACCCTATATATCACAGAGCTCAGCTTCTCTCCCTCTATCATATAACCCTATATATCATAGAGCTCAGCTTATCTCCCTTGATCATATAACCCTATATATCACAGAGCTCAGCTTCTCTCCCTCTATCATATAACCCTATATATCACAGAGCTCAGCTTCTCTCCCTCTATCATATAACCCTATATATCACAGAGCTCAGCTTCTCTCCTCTATCATATAACCCTATATATCACAGAGCTCAGCTTATCTTCCTCTATCATATAATCCTATATTTCACAGAGCTCAGCTTCTCTCCTCTATCATATAACCCTATATATCACAGAGCTCATCTCCTCTCCCTCTATCATATAACCCTATATATCACAGAACTCAGCTTCTCTCCTCTATCATATAACCCTAATATCACAGATCTCAGCTTCTCTCCTCTATCATATCACCCTTTATATCACAGAGATCAGATTTTCTCCCTATATCAAATAACCCTATATATCACAGAGCTCAGCTAATCTCCCTCTATCATATAACCCTATATATCACAGAGCTCAGCTTCTCTCCCCCTCTATCATATAACCCTATATATCACAGAGCTCAGCTTCTCTCCCTCTATCATATATAACCCTATATATCACAGAGCTCAGCTTCTTTCATCTATCATATAAACCTATATATCACAGAGCTCAGCTTATCTATCATATAAACCTATTTTTCACAGAGCTCAGCTTCTCTCCCTCTATCATATAACCCTATATATCACAGAGCTCAGCTTCTCTCCCTCTATCATACAACCCTATATATCACAGAGCTCAGCTTCTCTCCCTCTATCATATAACCCTATATATCACAGAGCTCAGCTTCTCTCCCTCTATCATATAACCCTATATATCACAGAACTCAGCTTCTCTCTCTCATATAACCCTATATATCATAGAGCTCAGCTTATCTCCCTTGATCATATAACCCTATATATCACAGAGCTCAGCTTCTCTCCCTCTATCATATAACCTATATATCACAGAGCTCAGCTTCTCTCCTCTATCATATAACCCTGTATATCACAGAACTCAGCTTCTCTCCCTCTATCATATAACCCTATATATCACAGAGCTCAGCTTATCTATCATATAATCCTATATTTCACAGAGCTCGCTTCTCTCCTCTATCATATAACCCTGTATATCACAGAACTCAGCTTCTCTCCCTCTATCATATAACCCTATATATCAAAGAGCTCAGCTTATCTCCCTTGATCATATAACCCTAAATATCACAGAGCTCAGCTTCTCTCACTATATCATACAACCCTATATATCACAGAGCTCAGCTTCTCTCCCTCTATCATATAACCCTATATATCACAGAGCTCAGCTTCTCTCCTCTATCATATAACCCTATATATCACAGAGCTCAGCTTATCTTCCTCTATCATATAATCCTATATTTCACAGAGCTCAGCTTCTCTCCTCTATCATATATCCCTATATATATTAGAGCTCAGCTTCTCTCCCTCTATCATATAACCCTATATATCACAGAACTCAGCTTCTCTCCCTCTATCATATAACCCTACATATCACAGATCTCAGCTTCTCTCCTCTATCATATAACCCTATATATCACAGAGCTCAGCTTATCTCCCTCTATCATATAACCCTATATATCACAGAGCTCAGCTTCTCTCCCTCTATCATATAACCCTATATATCACAGAGCTCAGCTTCTCTCCCTCTATCATATAACCCTATATATCACAGAGCTCAGCTTCTCTCCCTCTATCATATAACCCTATATATCACAGAGCTCAGCTTCTTTCCATCTATCATATAACCCTATATATCACAGAGCTCAGCTTATCTATCATATAATCCTATATTTCACAGATCTCTGCTTCTCTCCTCTATCTTATAACCCTATATATCACAGAGCTCAGCTTCTCTCCCTCTATCATACAACCCTATATATCACAGAGCTCAGCTTCTCTCCCTCTATCATATAACCCTATATATCACAGAGCTCAGCTTCTCTCCCTCTATCATATAACCCTATATATCACAGAACTCAGCTTCTCTCTATCATATAACCCTGTATATCATAGAGCTCAGCTTATCTCCCTTGATCATATAACCCTATATATCACAGAGCTCAGCTTCTCTCCCTCTATCATATAAATTATATATCACAGATCTCAGCTTCTCTCCCTCTATCATATAACCCTATATATCATAGAGCTCAGCTTATCTCCCTTGATCATATAACCCTATATATCATAGAGCTCAGCTTATCTCCCTTGATCATATAAACCCTATATATCACAGAGCTCAGTTCTCTCCCTCTATCATATAACCCTATATATCACAGAGATCAGCGTCTCTCCAACTATCATATAACCCTATATATCACAGAGCTCAGCATCTATCCTCTATCATATAACCCTATATATCACAGAGCTCAGCTTATCTTCCTCTATCATATAAACCTATATTTCACAGAGCTAAGCTTCTCTCCTCTATCATATAACCCTATATATCACAGAGCTCAACTTCTCCCCCTCTATCATATAACCCTATATATCACAGAACTCAGCTTCTCTCCCTCTATCATATAACCCTACATATCACAGATCTCAGCTTCTCTCCTCTATCATATAACCCTATATATCACAGAGCTCAGCTTATCTCCCTCTAACATATAACCATATATATAACAGAGCTCAGCTTATATCCCTCTATCATATAACCCTATATATCACAGAGCTCAGCTCCTCTCCCTCTATCATATAACCCTATATATCACAGAGCTCAGCTTCTCTCCCTCTATCATATAACCCTATATATCACAGAGCTCAGCTTCTCTCCTCTATCATATAAACATATATATCACAGAGCTCAGCTGCTCTCCCTCTATCATATAACCCTATATATCACCAAGCTCAGCTTCTCTCCTTCTATCAAATAACCCTATATATCACAGAGCTCAGCTTCTCTCCTCTATCATGTAACCCTATATATCACATAGCTCAGCTCCTCCCCTCTCGCATATAACCCTATATATCACATAGCTCTGCTCCTCTCCTCTATCAAATAACCCTACATAGCCAGAGTTCAGCTTCTCTCCTCTATCATATAACCCTATATATCGCAGAGCTCAGCTTCTCTCCACTGTCATATAAACCTATGTATCACAGAGCTCAGCTTCTCTCCCTCTATCACATTCTGCTCTCAGATAGGGCAGCATAAAACACTTGATAGGTTCACTTTAAGCTGATGGGGTGAGGAGAAGCCGCACATCGGACTCCTCTCCTCCAAATTTGTAGCCTCTCCTCGAACCAAGCTCAGTGTTACGGATTGTTTTACTCTGTAATATTGTAGTGATTTAGAGTGAAACACACGTTACTGAGTCGTAGAAACCTACAATTATTTCAAGCTGCCCATGGTTCTTCAGATACAGAGACCACTTTCTGTCTTTCACATCCTGATCTGCAATGATTCTAGAGCTCGGTCTGTTATTCGTGTATTAAATATAGGGATGGTTCATCAAGATCATGGGTATACTAAAGTTGTAAATAGTAGTTATTACAAGTTAAAAAAAAAAAAATAGAAAGCTCAGGAGGTTTTAAACAGGGTCATGGAAATGCTGAAGGTTTATAAAGGTGACCAGTAAATGTAGATCAGTACCTAATTCTTCTTCTTTTATTGTAAAAGGGGTATCTCTATCTCATTGACTAGCTTTAATATGCACACAAGAGTAAATAAAGACTATTACCAAATACATTTCTGCTCTGATTTTGATTAATTCCAGGGTTAGAGCAATTCTTATATTTTGCTTATATATAGAAGTTTGTCAAGTTACTGACCACCTCTCTCTACCCTAGCAGCCTTGGATAGTGACGCCAATGCTTGTTGTGTCTTATCAGCAGCACATGAGCTTGATTATCTTTGTTACTGACAAACATTTACAACCCTTCCATTACCAATGTCCCTCTAGGAATAGCACAGCTGAAATGTCAGTCACCGCTGTAGAATCACCCACAGCCTGAACAGAAAGTGGGAGCCTGAAGCTGGCTGTGAAAAGCAGGCTCTGTGAAACAGCCAGATGGGAAAACCTTTTTAAGCAATATATACATTCTAAAACCACCAACTTCATGCTAATTACAATATATTAGGAGTATTTTTTGTAATATGCTAATATGTCAATATTCGTCCAACAAATGCAAAACAGCTTCTAGAATGCAGTTTCCACATATTATATTGAAATTCACAATGTGATATCTCCTGTGTTGAAGTGCCATGTAGTAAGAGGTTCATTGTTCTCCTCAGGATGGAGATCACCTGCGTAAATTATTTAATTGGGAGGCTTACTGGATGATCTGACTAAATACCTATGTACCAAATTTCCCAATATGTAGAATAAATCCTGTCCTTCATGCAAAATAGAAAAATAGAAACAGCATCCAACAGATGCTGAAAAATTATACATTTTGTGTATTCCTACATAAAATGCAGCATTTTGACTCACAACCTGATATTCATCAAGCATTGAAACCGTGTTCCATCATGCATGTCTTTGCACATATGTATGTATGAACATTTGTTACATGATTTTTACATTTACCCAGATTCTGGTCATGTGGCTTTTTCTATAATCTGATTGGATTTGTATTCTTTAATGTTTAACTCTTTTTGTAATGGCATAAGCTTTGACATAGGGCAGATAGACCCTTTATATACTGATCTTAAGGGAACTTCAATAGAGTAATAATTTTATTAATTGTATGCTGGATCTCTTCTTTTCTTTCTAGTGTATGCCGACACTTCTGTGCATCCAAATTGTGAATCAGGTGAGTCAGATATTTATACATCTTAGGGCCCGTTTACACGGCAGAGGACAAATACTGGTCGTTTTATCCGACCGGTATTTGTCCGATTTGTGTGCCGTCCCCTCGTTCGCGTTGGGGGGGTGGCTTTTCTCCGCGATAAGCAGAGAGAAGTCCTCCCCCTTCCTATGCACATGTTCATATTCTGTCCCAAAACTGGACAGAAGAATGAACATGCACAATGTTTTTCGGGCGGCAAGTTTGAAAAGTGGGGACTGCTGCACGGGTTTTCCTTAGAAGCCCGGTGTGTTTGTTTGCAGCCGGTTTTTCAGACGGTCTGCAAAACCGCAAACCATCTGAAAAACCGTCCGCAAACCCGTGACATGGAGACATGCCCTTACAGTAAAAGAAAGTATCTGTAGACGAACTTAATTAACAAGTAATTTTAATAAAATGTGAAAGAAACAGAATGTAACTTTATTTTTGGCAATGATCACATACTGCAATGTTTCCTTAATATACTGCAAGTCGGTTTGAAAATTAGGAAGCAGGTGAGCAAGAGTTAGTCTAAAGAAAGAAATGACTCTATATGTTGCAAAGGGTCTCTTTTTTTCTTCCAGGACACAGTACCAGTTTATACAAAATTGTAACTCCAAGTTTTAAAACAGCCCTGGTCAAAAAACAGACTGGAAGTGTTGGGAACTCAAGTTATTAAATTTATGTATCCACTAGATTACCACAGATAAATGCCCATATTGTATGGTTCTTCAGTGCTCCTGACATATTTAGAACTGATAACCCTTGCTTTATATTGTAGTTGTAAGAGTGGGGTTGGATATTTAGAACTGGTAACCCTTGCTTTATATTGTAGTTGTAAGAGTGGGGTTGGATATTTAGAACTGGTAACCCTTGCTTTATATTGTAGTTGTAAGAGTGGTGTTGGATATTTAGAACGGATAATCCTCGCTTTATATTATAGTTGTAAGAGTAAGGTTGGATAGATTCACCACACTACTAGAGGATCCTCAGTTGTGCCTAGGTCCTAAAGGTAACCCCAGCTTAAGCAAATGTGAAGCCATCTGTATTTCTAAGAAAAATTGTTACAGAATTTATTCACAAATAACTTGATATTCAAAATTTCTTAATGATATGACCTAATGTATGTGAATAGGGTAACAAAGTAATTTAAGAAGCAGTTAAAAGCGGACATGTATGTGTTCTGTACTTATTGGTGGTGGGCCCTTGAAATAATTTCCTCTGGGATCCAAGAAACCTCAATCTGACACCAAAAAGGGCTAACATTGGCCAATTTTGACAAACTGAAACAGTTGCAGTGCAAGTAATATTTAAAACAATGTTCATCTTAACTGTAATTATGATTGACTTCATGTACTTACCAGAAATTTCCTCCAGGCACTGTTTGGCTGTCTTGCTGTATAACGACTCACTTTTAGTTGGGCTTGTGCAGGAATCAGCAAGTTGTAAGCAAGTGGTCTCATTTTCTGAAAGTGTTCTGCAATGACGAAGATTACTCATCTTTATCTATATCAATCTTAAGAAATCGTTAGAATCAATATCCATGCTAATTAATGTTTTAAATTAAAGATGGTGTCTCCCGAGTTCATACAGTATATACATCGACTTAACAGTGAACAGGAGCACTAATTTGAGACAATGTTTTCATAAATAATGCAAAAGGGAAGTGGTGTTGCTAGAAGAGATATAGCACTCCAGAGATTACACTGTTATCTCAAAAATGCACCAAACCACTTGAAAATAATTACTTGAATGTTATGTCTCTTATGATGTTTATAATCAGCTCATGCAGACAACTACTTATCCTTAAACAATATTGCCTCTGAGAAGAAGCTCCTAAGAACTGAACTATTAAGCTGCCCTTTTAATATAAAAATTTCCTTTCCATGGAATGAGATATCTGCCTATACTGTACATATTATAGCCTCTAAGAAGCTAGCCATATACTTTTGGTAAGCTTAGATTTAAATGACTGTCTGTTTTTTTATAAAAACAAAAAATATAACATAGGAAACTTATGGTTACACTTTATTACATTAAAATGGTTTATCAGTCATCTTAGGGTGAACAGTGATTCATAAATTATTACTACCCTCTCACCTTTTAGGAACCTTCTTTTTTGTAATTGTAGCTGGAGCAGTTTGCTCATGAGGTGTGGGACAAATACTTGTGGAGCGGGGCAGAAGTTCTATTGAGAGCTACAGAAATAATTTCTTTGCAGTGAATGCTTCAAAAGCTTGTGCAACAAAATATTAAGTTAAGGATAGTTTTTATCCAGGCCAAGTTCATTAATTTGTTCTTCATTTTTTGGTTGAACCACAATTCAAAAGCAATGTCTGAATTTCATTAGCTGAGTTTCAGTAAATGTAAATTTATTATTAGGGCGCGTTCACACGGCAGTGGACAAATACCGGTCGGTTTGCCGGCCGGCATTTGTCCGGTTTTGCGCCCGTCCCCACGGCCGCGGTAGGGGACGGCTTTTCTCCGCGATGAGCGGAGAACAGCCCTCCCCCTCCCATTGAGGTGTTCATATTCCATCCGGAAACTGGACGGAAGAATGAACACGCTCAATGTTCTCTGAGCGGCCTGCGGGCGGAAAACCCGTGCAGTGGGGACTGCTGCACGGATTTTCCATAGAGCACAATTGTGTTAATTTTCGGCCTGTTTTTCAGGCGGTCTGAAAACCGCAAACCGGCTGAAAAACCGGCCGAAAACCCGTGCCTTGGGGACATGCCCTTACTTTTGTCAGTTTCACATTATTTCAGTGACCATTGTTGATTTTCTTTTCTTTGACAGTGCATATGTGATGCACAAACATGCACTTACAATATGTTTCTGGGATACAATCAATTCAGTATGCATTTTTGACCATAGATCCCTATTCTTTGAATCATCCTGTAGGGCAGGGGTGTCAAACACAAATACACAGTGGGCCAAATTTAAAAAATTGGACAAAGTCGCAGAGTTGCAGAGTTTTTCCTAATCATCAGATATAATGATAAACCTTATCATAAGGAAATAAACTTAAGTTTTGCTTAAACATTGAATCTGGAATAAACATTGCTTAATACAATTGTAGTGGACAGGAGTTGGTGGTATAATACACTACTAAAGCGTTAATGTTTACTGATAACTGCACAAATATCTGTATAAGTAATATGATAAATGTTTTCTATAATGTTTGTAGACCTCTACTTGACCCCTGTATTAAGCTAACAGCTTGTGTTTATGTCTGCAAAAGCTGTACAGTCATGCTGCTTTGCAGAAATGTAACCAGTTTCAGTCACTCAGAGCTTATGGTGGGAGTCGCCATGACAACATATAGAGTAGGGGTAGTGCTAGGTTATATAAGCTAGGTAAATTTAGTGTTCTGGGTATTTCCAATTATCTGGGTTATCATCATCAGCTGCAAGCTGTCAGAGGTGCAATCCATCATGCCATCCTGACTTAGGCTATGTTGCCTCTTGGCTGAGGGCGCAGTTTTAACCTTTTAATACCCTGGCTGCATGGGAGAGGACTAAGGCCTCGTTCACACGGCTTATTCTGGGACTGATTGGAGCCGTACTGTGCGCCAGATTTGCGCTGCAGTACGGCTCCAATCCGTCCCAGTAACTACGGTAATCCACAGTTCTCATAGAGAACTATGGATTCCGTCTCTTCTCCCCACTCAGCGAATCCGCCGCGGGGGAGAAAGTGTCATGCACATTATTTACGGCGTGTACTTGCCGTGAATAACGAGTGTCGATGGGGCCGGCGAGCTGCCGGCCCTCCGCCCCGCCCCCCGCTGCACGGCAGCTGGCGTAATTGCGGGCCGAAATCCGGCCCCGCAATTACGCCGGCAATAAGCCGTGTGAACATTGCCTTAGAGAGAAGAAAAGCCTAATTCAACAGAGAAGGTCTCGGCTGGACTAACCAGGACGCTGGATTCTCATGACTTTGTGAGGTAATACTAGTCCAACCAGACTTCACACCTCACAGACAGATATTTATCTATACCTAATAATAAGGACTATTGCATATAAGATGACTATAGAGTAACATAAAAAAAACTAGTATCATGTATAAATAGACATAAACATTATGTCTGAACGGGTATGAAGGGGGCTGTGCCAGATATCTGGCGTCTTTTCAGCTGGATATCCAGCGCAGCCCTGTTCACTACATTTTTAAATGGCTCATATGCAAATATCAGGTGTATTACAAAGCGCAAGCAGCAATTTGTAATGCGGCTGATTTCGGGGGTGTGCGGGAGGCATGGCTCACTAGAACCGTATGAAGTTATAGATTTATAGCTTTGCTACAGCACTTCTAGGCGCATTACTGCTGAGACAAGTAGAGCACTTTCAAAGTGGTATACCTGAGCCAGAAATGTCGTACTAGTGCTAGAATGCGCCTGATTTATGACCCGCAGTACAGCGGGTTCATAAATCAGGCGCATTTGAGGCTATTGTTAGGCGCATGAAATTTGGCGTTTGAATGCCAAATTTCATACATGCCGCCCTACATGCATATATCATCCAATATCTGCACTCAGCAATGCAAACCAAGGTATAAACAATTTTTGAATGTGGATAAGTCTCACCCCCTATATGTAGCTTGTCACAACCACTGGATAAAGCATAGGGACACATGTGAAATCAGATGTCTTCCTGGCGGGCCAAATATAATTACATCGCAGGCCAGACATAGGGTATAAAGAAAAATCTTTACCATTGCAATGATTTCCATACCTAGATCATGTGTTCAATAGTCCTGGTGTACATATTTAGCAAATTACTTCTCTATAATTCTAGTAAATTGTCATTTACTAAAGCAGCATAAGTATTTCTCTTACCTGTAAATGAATGGTGCCACAGTTGCAGTATTAGGGTGTGAATACTGTTGTTGAGGAAGCTGTACTGCCCCATTTCCTGTGAACTGGACACCAGCACCAGATGAGCCTGTTATGACCAGGTGTGTATTGGAAGAACCCGAGACCTTCCCTTCAGTGGGTGTAGATACCTTCTCACTGGTTGTAGATTTCTGTATTGACATGGTCTGACTGCGTTTGTTAGTCCTACTTTTTTCAGGCTCTTTTGTAGAGGCAGTACCTGGGGGGGTTGTTTGTTTTGTTGCTGGCGTTTTTGACCCAGGTTTAGGGATCCACTTGACTGAGGAATCGAGCTCTCCTTTTTGACTGGGGCAGATTTGTTTCCTTTGGGAATCAAGCTTGCAATCTTGGAGCTCTTTTTTGACCCTTCTGATGTCTGTTCCTTTTCTTCCTTAGCAGTTTTCTCTGTGTTTGACTTATTTTTATCTTTACCTTTCTCCTCTTTATCCTTTGGCTGAGGCAACCCCTTTTTATTGCTGAGACTTTTGTTTCCAGCCTTTGGAAGGGCCAATTTGGGTGACACTTTTGGGCTGTTCAAGGCAGAACTGACTTCATTTTCCCCACATTCTGATAAGGAATCATCCTCAATAATGACCTCATTTGATGGTGAAGATTGGGATCTCAAGCCAGCTCTGGTATTGACTAGCTTAAATTTTTCAAGCATTGATTTTTGCCCAGAAGAAGTTTTAATTCCTTCTGACAAAGGGGGCTTTAGTCTATCAGGAGAGGGAGTAGGAGAGGTTGCAGGGCTAGGCTGCTTTACAGACAGCATGGTAGTAGTGGCACTATGTTTAACATTCATGGATTTACTGCGCCAAGGCTTACTGGCATTTGGAGAGGGTATAGCAGAAACCACTTGCTGACCAGAGCCAGTGGGATATTGCACATTTCCATTCATGCCTGCAGACTGTTGAGGGCCTTTTGGTGATTCTGTGGAAGACAAGCATAGTATGAGAGGTATAATGAACTACTTATGGAAAGTTGGTTCTTACCATTTTTATACTTTAAACGTATTATGGTGCATCCTTGTCATTTTTACAATTATGTTTAATTTCTGAGGTATTCGCTTCATATCTCAGTACCCCTTGCGCATTCTCTTTATCGTTATGCATTTTCAGCACACTTTGGAAAACCATGTAAATGTACTCTGTCTTTGTGAACATCATATATAGTAAGAATTGGGCTGCATTTCTTCTGTGTGTAACACTTTGAGATTAGGTTTCACATTTACATTTTAGCAACACAGCTAAATCTGAGGCTTTCACTCTTTTCTCAGGAACTGGTTCTATGCAGATAACATTTGTATTTTTTGCAAAACCTTTTCGTATTACTTTCATTGAATGTGGATCACAGTTAATAAGGCTATTATAAAAAAAAGAATATGCAGCTTGTTAAGCTGTTAAAAAAAACATGTCTAGACAAATTTTGCCCTTGTAGGCAGCAGTTTAAGTGAAGTGAATACTATGTAATCAGCAGCAGCCTGCAGACATCAAAAGCCTAATGCCATAGGCACCTACTATGTGTAAGGCCGCAACCCAACCACACCTATTATAAAAATAAAGATACTGTAAGACAGTGAATGAGAAGGTGGTGAGTGGAGGGTACGTTTCACATAAGTTCATTATGTATACATGTCAAAGGGTCCCATGCATAGACCAGGACCTGGTTTGTGGGCACAGGCCTAATTAGTAGGTACAATTGTGCTTAGGGTTTAAAAGCCATAGCTGCACTCTGGCCTGATTCCTCTGGACAGAGCAGGGTGGCTGCTGACAAGGTATCAAGCTATGCCGTACAGACTACTGCCAGTGTATTTGTACACCAACTGCCTATGTACAGGTAGAGATTGAACAAGCAGGATATTGGTTTATGTTTTGTTGTGTATACTACATGTGAACCATTTTTATGGACAAATAAAAGCTGGAAGAAATCGAGCTTGGAACTATAAAGCCTGTCAGTGTTTCTGCGAACTTGGACTTTGCTCTAACCACCAAGCTGAATGCCTACATACATTACCTGAAATTAAGTGGTTATCTTACCAAGAAATCCTAATTTAGTCTGGTAAATCATGCAAAACAAAAGTTTTTAATTAGAATCATTTTTAAAAAAAATTCTTCTGTGTCTAAATATTTCAATTACAAACTTGTTAATACACCCTTTGGTATTCTTGTGATTTCATCTTAAAACATCCACTTAAAGGGGTTTTCTCACTTCAAGGATTAGCTTTTAACATGTAGGAAAGGTAAACTAAGACTATTACTAAATACATTGCTTTGTTGATATTGCTTTGATCAGGATATAAAGAAGATTTTATCTCCTCTAAGAGTACACAAGTTTCTCTGGTTAAGACCATCTCTTCCCACCTCTCTTTGCTCTTTCTTATCACTCATTGCTCCAAGCTGCAGTCTGTTACTCAGTCCATCCATGGTGAGTCACCTCCTGCAGAGTCTTATCTCTAGCAACAGACTTTAAAATCTTTTAATTTCTCTAAGTAAACACTCTTTAGATACCTGCAGCCTGAGTACTACACTTTATTAATCACTTACACTCATGTCAGTGTAAAAGGAATAACTAGGAATAGTAGAGCTACAATGTCAATCACTGCTATAGACCCACTCACAGCTTGAACAGCATATGTGATTCTAAAGCTGGCTGTGGCTCTGTGAAACTGCATGGTAAGAAAACCACTCTAATGTTTCTAGTACAGGTGGTCACACATGTTCAGTAGCATAGTTCCACTTCCTCTTGTGTATGGCTGGTGGAGTGAATCTTGCTGTGGCACTGGACAACAGATAAAAATTGGTGCCCTTAATTCTACTTTTTCACCATTATTCCATACAATAGGTGCATTTTATTTTTATGAGAGGGAATTAAGCAATCTCTTGGGGGCACTATAACAAGTATGTAAGAGCAGTATTTGGAAATTTTGTTATAATAATTGCAGTTAAAACTTGTTATGTTTTTACATGACCCAACATAAATTAATATTTAAAAGTAGAAAAACCCTCTCAATAGTATTAAACAAGCATCTCACAAACTCAAAACTTCCATGATAGCATATGGCTGATGGAGGGATAAAGTGTCCTTTGTCGATGAATACAGTACACAGCAACATGAATCTAAGTAACAAAAGGAGATTACTGCACTAATTTTTATTGCATTAACTTTAATACGTCTTTAACTATCAGCGCGAAATGCCCTTCCAACAGAACTACATATGTGGTTGTTTAAATAATTATAGCTATTCCAGTATACACTATACATGTCTTGACAGTATTAGATCCATTTTTAAAAATCTAAGGCCTAGTAAAATTAGTTGTAGGATGCACTCACTCTCAACATTTTAGGCATCCAAGAATAATCTTTGTGACATACCAGATTGATTTTCTTCAATAGAGTTGTATATATGCAGTTTCATAAATTGTGTCGCAAAGTCAACCCTAGTATGAAAGAGTGGATTAGGGCTGGCCAAATCAATTTTCAGCATAAGTCACGAGAAAAATGTAATGTAACTGTTAGGCCGTGTTCACACGGCTTATTCCCGACGGATTTGTGCGCCGTATTGAGCGCACAAATCCGCCGTGAATTAGGGGCGGGCCGGGGGCGGGGCCGGAGCGCGGCGGGGCGCCGCTCCCGGCCCCATAGACAATGCATTGTTTACGGCGCGTCCGCGCCGTAAATAATGTTTATGTCACTTTCTCCCCCCGCGGCGGATTCGCCGAGCGGGGAGGAGCGACGGATTCCACTGTTCTCAATGAGAGCAGAGGATTACCGTAATTGCTGCCGCGGATTGGCGCCGTACTGAAGCGCAAATCCGGCGCGCAGTACGGCGCCAATCCGCGGCAGAATAAGCCGTGTGAACGGGGCCTTACCCTAACCCAAAAGTAGGTTTAGCGTCTTGTGTTTCTGTTTAACTAGTTTGCAAGGTGCTTCCAGTCCAGTGGCACTTTAGGTTCAACGTCACTCTGATATTACTTTCAGTCCGATGTCACCTTTACAAACCAGCAAATAATCTTAACCCAAACTTTGATTTAGGATTACAGTTACGGTTAGGATTAGGGTGAGACAGAGTGAAAAAATTTGGGTTTGGGACAGGCTCAAGCAACACTATTAACATCTTCCCGACATTTGACATAAATTTATGTCATGGTCGGGAAGGGGTTCCCGCAACTTGGCATATATTTACGGCAAGGTGATCGTTCAAGCTCAAAAATAGAGCCTGGACGATCGGTGTGGGGAACGAGCTGTAAGTAACAAGCTGGGGACCTGCGGTATTGGCCATGACCAGAGTTTACTCTGGTCACGGCCAATTAACCTCTTAGATTTCATGGAAAATCGTGGCCATAGCAGCTAAGGGAAAGACAGAGGGAAGGGGCACTGTATTAGATCAGCGAGTAACAGTCAAGTAACCGTGGGGGACAAGTAAAAACATACAAATAAAATAAAACACATTACAAATCCCCATCAAAAAATTCCCAATTAACCCAAAAAAGATCAAAATTAAAAAAGTACACATACTGTAATTGGTATTGCCACATGCATAACGACCTAGTCTCTGTCATATTATTTAACCTGCATGATGAACGCTATATAAAAAAAACAATGGAGGAATTGCAATTTTTGTTCATCTTGTTGCACATAAAATAGAATAAAAAGCGATCAAAAAAGTCATATAAACACTAAAGTGGTACCAATAAAAACATCACTTCCTCCCACAAAAAAAGCCCTAACACAGCTCTATATACAGAAAAATAAAATGTTACGTCTATCAAAATACAGTAATGCATAAACAGTGTTTTACACAATAAAAACACGTTTTTGTTTAAAGTGCTAGAACATAAAAAAATATACAAATTTGGTATCACCATAATCTTATCATCCCACAAAGTAAAACTAACATGTCACGCATACTGCACAGTGTGCGCTGTTAAAAATTTAAAAAAAAAAACAATACCAGGATTGTAGTATCTTTTTCATCTTGCCTCCCAAAAAATGGATTTAAAATGGATCAAAAAGTAATGCCCCCCCAGAATCGTACTAATGAATATGTCAACTCATTAGGCCGAAGACAAGCCCTTTGTCAGCTCTGTACACAGAAAATAAAAAAGTTATGGCTGTTAGACTATGGTGAAATAAAAATGCAATTTTTTACAAACACAGTTGTTTTTGTTTTTCACGGCTCAATGGTAAACGAAAAAACTGTGAAACACCTGTTGGCCCAAAATGCACAATACACCCCTAAATTAATTCCAAAATGGGGTAACTTCTGGAAAATTTCACTTGATCTGATAATTTGGGGGCTGTGCAAATGCAACTTAACACCCACCATAATCTGCATTCCAAAAGCCAAATAGGCCTCCCTCCCTTGTACCCCCTGTAATGTGCCCAAACAGCAGTTTACACTCACATATAGGGTGTTGCCAAACTTGGAAAAAAATGTGTAACACATTTTTAAATTAGTGCTTTTATCCAGAATTCCTTGTGAAAATGAAACATTTTGGGCCACATGTATGAAAACTGTTTAGGTGTAAAACGCCCGTTTTTGCCCATAGTAAGCGATGGGCAAAAAATTAGTTCTAGACCTTAACAGTTTTCATACATGTGGCCCTCTAAGTTAAAACTTGGGTTATTGGAAAAAAATTAATTTTTTCATTTTCAGGGCCTAAAAGTAAAAAAAAATGTTAAACACCTGTATGGCTGATATACTCATTACACCCTTGGATATATTCCTTAAGGGATGTAGTTTCCAAAATTAGGTTTTTTTAGGGTTGTTAATTAAGTTTTAGCACCTTAGGCTGTTCGCAAACCTGCAATGGTGCCTAAAGAAAATCCTAATGAAAATGAGACCCCCAAATCCAGTATGGGCTCTTTCTATTCTACAGCTTGTGGTTAGGTAAAATAACGCATCAGGGCCACACATGGGATTTCTCTAAAAACAGTATAATCGGGGGAATCAATAGTAAGTAGAGCTTCCCTGAAAACGTCTACTGGATTCCAGTGAATAATGGATAAAAATTCAAAATCCCCAAAAAATGAAACTTTGAAATTTCACCTTCACTTTGCTTTAATTCCTGTGAAATATCTAATGGGTAAATAAACTTCCTAAATGTGGCTTTGGATAATTTAAGGGGTGTAGTTTCTTAAATGGAGTCATTTATAATGGTATCTAACATGCAGGCCTCTCAAAGCCAGGTCAGAACTGGACTGGTCCCTAAAAATATCTATGTTACAAATTTATTTTTTAAAATGACTACTACTTTTCTAAGCCCCCTAATGTAGTAAAATAATAAAAATACAGTTAATAAATGATGCTATTGTACAGTAGACATATGGTAGATGTTAGTTATAAACTATTTTGTGTGATATAACTATCTTTATTACAGATATTTTTGAACTTTGAAATTGCAAACGTTTCAAATTTTTCACAACATTTTGATATTTTTCAGATATTTTTGATATTTTGTAGAACAAAATGTATTACTAACTAAAAGCACAATGTGCCATGGGAAAATAGTCCCGTGGATAGGTTGAAGTATCAAAAAGTTATTCCCACACATAGTGACTCATATCAAATTTCTAAATTGGGGCTCTGTTAGGAAGGTCAAAACAAGCTGCGTTCTTTAGGGGTTAATAAATGTAAATGTCCCTTTTAAACTCTTAGTAATGGTCTCTCATCCTTTATAAATGTACTAAGCCTCACATTTTTTTAAATGTCATTAAAGACTTTGATTTCTCATGATACAAATTAAATACAATATTGTGCCATGCAAGCAAAACCCTGATACTCACATTTACAACCACTTGGTGGCCCCATACTGACACATATAGCATTAACTTTTCCTTAAAGGGATTGTCTCACTACATCGATTCATCTTACCTCAGTCCTCTTTTCTCAGTTTCTCAGTTTCATTTTGTCATTTTGCTTGTTTACTTGATTCTACTGGCCTGCAGTGATGAGCTGCTGAGGACACCAGGTCTGTAGCTATGGCGATCAGTGCCTGCAGTCAATGAGGTGAGATCAAACAGGTCTGTACCTATAGTGACCTGAGGAGCTGATATAGCCCATACAAGAGGGGATATTTTGGAATAGGTAGGACACTGTTAATGGACACATATTGCAAAGTGACTTGTCTTTGCAATATCTTTAACATAAAAATGAATCATTGTAGTGAGACAACCCCTTTAAAGTATGATGAAATCATGTTTTTTGGTTGTTTTATTTTCTTCAAAGCTGGCCGTTTTGCAACACATATCTCGGGAAATATTGATAAAAGGTACTACTTAGGACAGTGCTATGGTCTATAGTTGTGTGGCTGTGTTCAGTAGGTATTACTCCAGTATTGTATTTTGCTGTAGTGAACATTATCAATAATACTGATAAGGTTCTGCATATCCTATGATTCTATGACAGATTTCATACTAACACCATGGTCACTATATTTTTGTTTCTTGCTATAACGAGTGTTTTTAAGCTTGGAGTCCATTGAGTCTTGTATTTTAAACAACATTGTGAGGATCAGAACAATGAGAATTATATTTAAGAGATTAGGTCGGTTAAACATTGATAACTGGATCCCTGGTAGGGCTGTATTGATGCAGACTTCTCCCTATTATAAATTGGCAATGCTTTCTCTTGTATATATACCGTATATACTCGAGTATAAGCCGAGTTTCTCAGCACAAAAAATGTGCTGAAAAATCCCTCCTTGGCTTATACTCAAGTCACTGTCGGTGCTCGGATGCTGCGATGGTCCGGGCACCGGCAGGGACACTTCTGCTACATGCGACTCCTCTGGGAGCGCATACAGGTGAAAATGCCACAGCAGAGGAGAGAGCGAGCACTCCCTGCTCTGCAGTGGACTCTGGACAGCCACAGACTTGCGGCTGTCCGGAATATCCGGCCGTGCAGGCAGCGTGATGACACAGCACGCTGCCTGTGCCAGGAGACAGAGGGCCCGGGAGTCGGAGCAGCGAGGGAGTGAGGTAAGCGCTTGTATTTTTTTTTAAACCATGCCTACAAGAGATATTTACCTGTCTACAACCACCTATGGGGACATATACCTGCCTATTACCTACCTATGGGTACATATACCTGCCTATAACCTGCCTATGGGGACATATACCTGCCTATAACCTGCCTATGGGGACATATACCTGCCTATAACCTGCCTATAGGGACATATACCTGCCTATAACCTGCCTATAGGGACATATACCTGCCTATAACCTGCCTATTACCTGCCTATAGGGACATATACCTGCCTATAACCTGCCTATAGGGACATATACCTGCCTATAACCTGCCTATTACCTGCCTATAGGGTTATATACCTGCCTATTACCTGCCTATGGGGGACATATACCTGCCTATGGGGGACATATACCTGCCTATGGGACATTAAACTGCCTATACCTATCTATGTAATTTTATTGATATCCATTTTTATTTTTGAAATTTACCAGTAGCCGCTGCATTTTCCACCCTAGGCTTATACTCGAGTCAATAAGTTTTCCCAGTTTTTTTGTGGCAAAAGTAGGTGCCTCGGCTTATAGTCGGGTCAGCTTCTGCTCGAGTATATACGGTATGTAGCTCAGTTATCTCATTACCACTGCTGTAGCAATGTGTAGGTGTCCACAATAAAACTAGCTTTCTAAAGGATTTACAGTGTGTATAGATGAAGTGATTCTATACTGTTTAAATTGATAATCTGCGCTTTATTATGTTGAGGCATTTTGAGGTGATTATTGCTTATTCAGAGTCTATCTTAAGAGAGTGCCTAAAGCTGCACCAAGTGTTCAACCACCCTTTGTAATCCTATACATTATTATTATTTTATTATTATTATTATTATTTATTTTTGAGCGCCCTTGGTTCCAGAGCGCTGTACATTCAGGTTTCATATATAACATAGGTCAAACAAGTACAAAGGTGACAAATTACTAACTAACAACTGGTACAGAAGGAGAGAGGTCCCTGCCCGTGAGGGCTTACAGTCTACGAGGAAGGTGGGAAGAGACAGAAGGTGAGGGGCAGACATGGTTATGGATAGTGTAGTGACAGCAGGGTTATTGTTGGTTATAGGCAATCCTGAAGAAATGGGTTTTCAGGTTGCCTTTGAAGCTGGTGAGAGTGGGGGAGAGTCTGAGGTGTTGGGGCAGTGAGTTCCAGAGTGTGGGTGAAGCACGGGAGAAGTCTTGGAGACGGTTGTGTGAGGAGCTGATAAGGGGAGAGCAGAGAAGAAGGTCCTGTGAGGAGCGGAGGTTGCGTGAGGGGAGATATCTGGAGATTAGAGCAGAGATGTATGGAGGGGAATGGTTATGGAGAGCCTTGTAGGTCAAGGTTGCTAACTTGAACTGGATTCGCTGGGCAATGGGAAGCCAGTGAAGGGATTGGCAGAGGGGAGAGGCAGAGGAGTAGCGAGGAGAGAGGTGAATCAGACGGGCAGCAGAGTTAAGGATGGATTGGAGGGGAGTGAGGGTGCTAGCTGGGAGGCCACAGAGAAGGATGTTGCAGTAGTCTAGGCGGGAGATAACGAGGGCATGGACCAGCATTTTTGTGCTTTCGAAGTTAAGGAATGAACGGATACGGGAGATATTTTTCAGGTGGAGCCGGCAGGTGGATGTGAGGGTTTGGATGTGTGGTTTGAAGGACAGATTGGAGTCAAGGGTTATCCCAAGGCAGCGGACTTGTGGAGCTGGTGAGAGAGTGTAGCCATTGACTGTGATAGAGAGATCAGGTGGAGGGATGGAGTGGGATGGTGGAAAGATGATGAATTCAGTTTTCTCCACGTTTAGCTTCTCTCATCTGACATTGTGTAGTGTAAATAGGTTAACTATGAGGGGAATTTATTAAACTATGTGGAGAGTTTATTAAACTACATTCCTATAACATAAATTTTTTTTTAAAGAAAACATAAATGGCTAACAAATGCTCAACTAGTCAAAATAATGTATGCAACATCAATTGCATAAGACATAGCATACTTTGCAGTCAGATTTGTACTAACATAGAGTGATGCCTATAATATCACATGGGTTCTTCCTGTTTCTAATCAATAGGAGGGCACCAGTATCAATTGATGATGCTTTAATCCAGTGTTTCTCAACTCCAGTCCTGAAGACCCACCAACAGGCCAAGTTTTTAGGATTTCCCCAGTACTGCACAGGTGATATAATTATTGTCAGTGCATTATGTGGGAGATCCTGAAACCATGACCTGTTGGTGGGCCTTGAGGACTGGAGTTGAGAAACACTGGTTTAATGCATATTCTTTGAAACATAAAGCTACTTTAAAAGCAAGCTCTACAAAATGACGCTGCACTATCTATATATGAATCCATATGGTTTGTAAAATATGCACTTTTTAAATCTTGTTAAAAAGGTACAACAATTTATATGTAATATAAGTAGGTCAGAATACAAATATTTCTGTAAAAAAATAGATTTCAATGGTTATCAGATTAAATTCCCAAGAAAGTGGCAGCAGCAAAGAGAAGCTGAGGACTAAAGCTAATTCCATTTCCTAGACACTGTCCCCATCTGGTGGCCAACTACATGATTATTGCAATTGGCAAGCCTGGCTATTTCCACTACGGTAATTCAATGACATTCTGGAAGAAAAGCAGAATGCATGCATGGTTCAATATACTGTATATAACATGTATATGAAAGAATATGAAATGTATATGAAAGAAGGCTGAGATATTTTTAAAAGATCCCTGGTGCACGTCTGATACCCTCAACAGTTTTGTATGTGACAATTTTTAGGAGGCATGTCAGACCACAATTATAAGATTGGACACATTTATGAATGTCAAATGCACAAATTTCAAACTAATCCAATTTCAAACTGGCAGGACAAATTTTAGTGCCTAGTTTAGCGCATATTTTTATCTCACAGTGGGACACATTTATAAAGTTCTGTGAGACACTTTCATACATACTGACAAACGCTACACCAACCTACTGAGAAGTACGACTGTTTAGTCTGCCCCAGTTTTCATACATGTTGCCCTTTGTGTTTAGAATCATTGTATCAGTGATACAATGATGAATCAGTGTTAAGCAGTATATACCTTCTGAGTTAAACTTTCTGGGTTAAAAATAAGATGACGTAGGTCGTGATCATTCATTGCGAGAGCTATGTTGCACAGTGAATTATTCTAAACTATGCAAGCTAATGACTGCATCAAACTCACGATGCATGAAATATTTAGGGTTTGTAATGAGTTCAGTGTAATGTTATAGATGAAAAAGAATGCTATGTATCTTTGTAGGTAATGTAGATATATCTATGAAGTATAATATATGGTATAATGATATTGTTTCTATTACTAACAACGTACAGTAGAGATAAGCAAATATTCAACAACATATATAACGATCCACTAAAAAACTGAAAACAAATAATCAAAGATATACAGAAACAGTATTAATCAAAACAAATAATCAAAGAGATACAGAAACAGTATTAATGAAAACAAATAATCAAAGAGATACAGGTTCACTATTAATCAAAACAAATAATCAAAGATATACAGATTCACTATTAATCAAAACAAATAATCAGAAGATATACAGAATCACTGTGAATCACCTTTTCACATGCCCTTCCATTCATTATTAATCAATCATTTCTGTCACCAGTGATAGACGCTTACCTTTTTCATTCCCGTTTGCATATTGAGGTGGTTTGTTTTTGTCAATGCTGTTAAAGCTCTGACTTCTTCGATTTAAATTAGCTGTTCCCTGAACCTTGGTACTGCTGCCTGCAGCTGGCACCCTGGAAGGTCCTGGAAGTCTAGGGTACACACAAAAATGATGTTATTGCCCAAGTTAGACAGACTGAGCAGAGCACTGATGCCAAGTGTTTCATAGTACTGACAGTTTGGCAATAAATGCTTTTCTTCACAGGGACAGAAAAGTTACTGTGCAGGGCACAACACAAATCAAACATAGTGTGAAAATGTAAGAAGAAAATACTTAGAATTAGTTAGAATTTCTACTTAAGTTTAGTTTGTTTGATACATGTCTTGAAGAAAAGGTTTTCGATATATGAAGCAAAGGAAAGACACATTTAGCTTTACTACTCTAATTGAAATATTCAAACCATATCTTCTTGCACATAGTGATTCACAGAAAAGCCTGGGCAGTCAATGCCAGCCTTGTTCTCTCAAGCCATTTCTAAACTGATATCATAACAAATATATGATTCTAAAAATTAACCATGGAACGCTTTCAGCTGATTAGACTAAATACAGCTCAATTAGTGGTTCAGATAGCACAACAAGACACTTTATTATAAAAGGCTTCTAGCTAATGTCCTTATGGACAGATGACCAATCTTATATGATGTCTTTTCACCAAATTATATGCTTGTTGTTAGGCCAGGTTCACTTGACATATTGCAGTGCATACAGTACGCCCTGCAATACGCGTGCATTATGTTGTTGAGATTACGCACGTAATTTTAAAAGCACAAATGAAGCGCAATGGCTCAGATGCAGATTTCTGCCTGCTATAACTCTGTTACGAAGTGTATATGCCTGAAAGAACTGATGTCAATTCTTGTCAGACGCATGCTAAATTATGATCATAAAATACGCACCGTGGGATTCGACGCCGCATATTTTACATTAAAGTCTATGACAAGTGTATTAAACATTGTTTGGGGTGTACTTCAGCCTGTATTTCGGTGAAATTATGTCCAAAATGAGTGCAAAAATACATCCCAAATGGTGCCATGTAAACACCCCATTAGTCATCTAAAAAACAAGTATATAAACGAATACACAAAAAATGAAGTATTAGATCGTCATGTCTTGTGTTATGCTGTATCTCTAGCATCTTTTGCAAATATTCCATGGGCCAAATACTACACAGTTGCTGAGCAAGTTCTGCTGTGCTGTCTGGTTTCTTCTCTAGGGTACTACCAGTTATTATAGACAAAATGAATGCAAGCTAGCCTAGTTACACACCATGGTGAGAAAGTTTACGGAAGGGAAAAGGCCTAGTTAGACCTAGTTAATTTAACAGTAGAGACACATTCTTCTATACAATAAGGCTAGGTCTTCACAGCATAGGACAAAAAACTTGTCAAAAACCAAAACCTAAATACTGCTTTGAACGTCAGTTTTTTGTCCAAAGCAGCTATGTTTCTGCTGAATTTTTTGGGTGGTTTTCATTTTTTTGCCGTGTTTTTGGGCAGTTTGGGGGCAATTTTTAATGTATGCAAAATTCCTATACCTTGTTAAGACACCTGGACATTTTTTTATCAGAACTGTCCAAAAACTGCGCCAAAAATGGCGGTTTACATAGGCTTCAGTAATAAATTTTCTGCCCTGCTCTGTCATTTTTTGGAACATGTTACAAAAAACGACCAGCAGCAAAAATGAGCAGAAAAAAACAACTTTAGAAAACGAAAACCGCTGAAAAAACGACTGAAAAGCTTTGCTGTGGAGGCATAGCCTAATACAAAGGTTAGTAAAACATTGTGTAGGCCAATGAATTTAAGTAAATGGAAAAAGATATGAAGTGATATAAAGCAAGTAATTTCCGACATTATGTCATAGATCTCCATTAACAAACTGCAATTTCGAATACCAATACCTCAGCAGTTTAAATGCAATGCTAATCTAAGACACATACGTAGTAGGAAATATATTTTAAATGACAACAACATATATTATGTCATTTGTACCATGAATCAAATCTAAGCAAGTGAGCTATCTGTGCCCTGAGCATAATACTATCTAACTTATTAGAGCCAGAGAAAAACATAATCTCCAGCCACAAGACTTCTGTTCACCGCATTGGTCTTGACCTACACCAACACTTTATAACAGACCGCAAATTAGAGAGGAGCTGTAAGATCAATGACTTTACTTGCCAAAGCACTGTGGGAAAGTCCTGCTGTAATGGAAAAACCAAAGTAAATATTTAACTAGGAACAAATTATGAATGGAAAGTAGAAACGTATAATTGTATCTGCAATCACTGTTACTCTGTGACCTCTATGTTTGAAAACTGATCAGATAATAAATCTCTGCATTCTGATACATAATACTTCTAAAAAGAGAATGCTTTTTTAATGCAATCAGTTTTCCATCCTGAAAAGGCCCTGGTGGAATAGTTTAGCTGTTAACTGAACATTCACTAAATTAGCTTGTTAAAGGTTTATTCTTCTTCCTTTGCAGCGCTTTTTCACCGGACAAAAACCATTATCATAGTACAAATCCTTAGCAATACATATTTTATAACTTGAAACGTATGGGCTGATATGCTAGATGTACACACACATAAAATCCTAATGCTCAAGCATTTTTCTCCATGCATACAAGCTTACAGCTCCATTTTATACAGAGGCATAACATGACCTTTACTGTATCACCATCTATCTCTGTATTATATACAAATACAATACAAATGTACAAAGCCACATAGCTTCAGTGTACTGCCATGCAGGCTTCATTACTTTATGCATACAGCACTGGGCTCAAAGCAAAATCTAAAAAAAAAAGTGTTCACCCCATCTTAATACTGATGGTCACCCTCGATAGCTTTGTCTCTTAGGATAAGCAATCAATGTCAGATCATATAAGGCAGACTCTCAACACTCCCACTGACCAGCTGCACCTATTGACTGTCCACACTGTTTTCTGCATATTCTGCAGCAGGTATGCATGGCATTTTAGTTTCATTCCATTCATTTGATGACAGCAAAACCCATTTTCTGATTTCAGAAACGTCCAAAACGCACCAAATTTATTGAGAAGCAGCACCTTTAAGAATTTGGTGTAATTTACACATTAATAGACAGTAAAGTCTATTTGGCAGTGAAATTTTACTGCACTGTGTTATCTAATCTCAGATTACAGCAAAAGGAATTGAAAAGCATTGAAGAAACTGAGATAATTTACCATGCCACAGTAGCAAAACATGATAATTGTCAAGTTAAAGGGATTGTCTCACTACAAGGATTGCTTTTATGTTAAAGATCTTGCAAAAACAAGTCACTTTGTAATATATGTCCATTAACAGTGTCCTACTTGTTCCTAGATATCCCCTCTTGTATGGGCTGCATCAGTTCCTCAAGTCACCATAGCTACAGACCTGTTTAATCTCTCATGATAGGCTGCCAGCACTGGTTGCTATAGCTACAGACCTGCCTTCTACTGTAGCCTAGTAGAAGCCAGTAAACATGCCCCTGTATTCAAAGTGAAACCAAGAAAAGAGGACTGAGGTAAGATGAATCGATGCAGTGAGACAACCCCTTTAAGCTTTGCTACATTTGTATATGATGTTACAGCAGATGAACGTGACCACCATTCAAGCATGGATTTTGTCCATGCTGATGTCACATCTTGACGAGGAGATTGGCTGCTATGTCATCAATTACCACAGTGGCTTAGCAAGCAGGAGGGGAGTATGAGAAGGAAGTGGAAGTGGTCTACCCTGTACTCCACATCTGCCAGCTCTGCCAGTCCACTGGTAGAGTTGGCAAGTCTCCCAGATGATGTACATGTACAATGCTGGGATCATGTGGCATTAGAGGCTGTGCCCTGACAATCTGCAACGGGAGACGGCTGTAATGTACAGCGATTCTCCAGCTTGGATACCTTGGATACCAAAGGCATCTCGGTCTGCCATGTACTGGAGCCTTCTGTAGTCTAAGAGGCTACCAGTATAATAGATAGCAATACAGCAATGTTTTGCTACATATTATTAAAGCGATCCAAAAATCATAAAAAGAAGTAAAAGCAAATGACTGTAACAGGTTTGAACAAATTATTTACCATTAAAAAAAAAACTTTATTTTATAAAAAAAAAAGTTACATGTCGCATCAGTAGCGTTTCAATTTATAAAATGATCATGTTATTTAATCCGAATGGTGAATGCCACAAAAACATTAATAAATAAAAACCATGCCAGAATTGCATTTTTTATCTTCCAAAAAAACAGAATCAAAAGTGATGAAAAACCCTTGCTTACCCCATCACGGTACCAATGAGAGCATCAGTTTATCCCACAAATAATAATCTTACACAGCTCCATCGACAAAAAAAGTAACAAAGCTATAGCTCTTAGAATGTCATGACACAAAAACGTGATTTTTTTCAAGTGGCAATTGTGATTTATGGTTGAGAAGAAGCCTATGAAAAAGAGGCATTGCCTGAGCAACTGGGTGTATGGTCTGTAAAAAGGAACGGCAAACTCAGGAACAGCCCCAGTTAGCAAAAACTCTAGCTCCGCTGCGGAGTACTGTTGTAAATAAGGACCAGCAGGTTTAACAGCACAGTACACTGCAGAATATACAGTACAACATATATTTCATTTTACAAACTTTAGGAGTAATTCTGTTTAGTTTTAGGGGTCCTGTGTCCCTGTTCTTTCTCATTGCATGACCTTGGGGTACGTTTGAATAAAGTGGCAGTTGAGCATGCCCACTGCAGCTATATACAATGCCTATGGGACTGATGCATAGAACCAAAATACAGTATTTTCGGCATTCCTTTTAACTTCTGAACAGAGGTGCAAATTCACACAGTGTTCAAACAGTGGGCGATAAGAAGGGGTATGGGACCTCTACTGTAGTGCCTGTGGGGGCCCCAGCAGTGGGATTACCAGTGAATAAAACATTTATCACCTATCCCAAGTATAAACCCTTAGGTTCTGTAAATAACCCCTTTAGCACTGTCCACATTTCCAGCCCGTCTTTGGATCTGTTCTATTTTATCAATGTCACATTTAAGAAACACATTACTTCTCATACAATGAACCACTGAAATATCAAAGTAGTCAAAGTTGTAGTGTATATAATAATGAGTAAAGTAGTTCCTAGTAGTAAAAATAGCAATACTCATTTACCTGATTTAACGCTGTGCGACTGCTGTTCTGTCCTCCTGTTAAGTGAATGCCATGTAATGATTGACTTGGAGCTACATACCTAAATCAGTTTCAATCAATTGTGCAAATCTATGGGTCACTCTTACAGTTAATAATAAACAGACTTTACTAAAAATGTGACTAAAAAGTTTAAAATGTATCAAAAGATAAAGTATAACAATAAAAAATATAAGATAATACTGGAGTTTCCTGTAGTTTTTATTACACAGTCCATAATGAACAAATTTTTCCTTTCATGTTTGCTTAACAGTGGCTCAAATATGTGTTTGCTGTTAGCAATGGACCCGGCTGCCGCTAGAAGACATGGTTGGGTGTCTAAGCTTCTGTGAATATTTGATGGTTCCTAGGGCTGCCTTTAGTAGTTTTAGTGCCCCATACAGCGGGCCCATCATACCCCCCCCCCCCACTCTCTGCCCACTTACCAGTTCTCTTTAACACCATTCCATTAGGTTCCTTTTTTAAAATTTGATTACAGCTCCTTACAGAAGTACTGCCAATATTGCCCTGGTGGCACCCATCGTGGTTCCACTTTATTTGCTAGAGATAGAAGAGTATTCATTATGGATACATACCACCAGTACTTGGAGACTGCAAAATCTGTAACATTTCACTATAATATGCAAATACACATTATTATGACCACTTCCAACTTTAGCTGTCGACAGAGTGTAGCTCATGAAAAAGTCATGTGTTGTAAGCTGGCTAGGTGGGAATGTAAGGTGTGCGATAGGCTTTCTGCACAAATATTGTATTCCTCGTTGCTATCATAAATAAAGAGGTGATTTCTGAGAGTTGCAAAAAGGGATGATTATTGTTTTTTGGGCCAAGGGTGGCTAACCACCAAAATGAACCAGGGGGCTACCAAACGGGTGTCTAAAACAACAGGTCAGTGACACTTGATTGGCACTGCACCTCTGCTAATGAAGTTACAGTGGCGGAAAAGGCTTTTATTTTCACAGAGTATCAGAATTGGACCTCTGATGACTGGCAAAGGGTTGTCTTCTCTGATGAGTCACATTTTCTGCTTCATCAAATGGATGGACATTGGCATATCAGAAAAGAAACATCAGAGAACGAACACCCTTCAACCACTGCTGAAAAGACAAAAACATTATGGTCTGGAGAGTTTTTTGTGACATTCTCAGGGCCACTCATTCATGTGGAGAGCACTCTCAACTGATTTGGGTTTTAATCCATCCTTATTGATCACGTACCCCCATACATGCAGATTTTCCTCCCTGGGGAAGATCTTCCAGCAAGACAATGTGTCATGTCACACAGCTAGAAATGTCCAACATTGGTTGGAAGAGCATGGTCAAGACTTCTAAGTACTATTTCAAAGGGATCTAGATAAGTTGGAGGTTTGGGCAGAGAAATGGCAGATGAGGTTTAACACAGATAAATGCAAGGTTATGCACATGGGCAGGTAAAATTAATTCCATAATTACTTCTTAAACGTAAAAACTCTAGGTAAAAGTGACATGGAGAAGGACTTGGGAATCCTGGTGGACAGTAAACTTAATTGTAGCAACCAGTGTCAGGCAGCATCTGCCAAGGCTAACAGGATTATGGGGTGTATTAAAAGGGGCATAGATGCACATGATGAGAACATTATTTTACAATTATAGTCACTAGTTAGACCACACATGGAATATTTTGTACTGTAGTGGGCACCAGTGCCCAAGTAAGTCATTGGAGAGCTTGAGCAAGTACACAGCCGAGCAACGAAAGTAATAAATATGACGGGGTGGACTACAATACCCAGTATGGTTAGCGAGATTTGGGTTATTTAGTGTAGATAAAAGACGGATTCAGGTGGACATAAGAAATATGTATAAATATCTTAAAGGTCAATATAAAGATCTCTCCGAATATTTATTTATAACCAGTAGTGTATCTAGGTGAGATGGGGGGGGGGGGGGTCCTATACATCTTAAGGAAAGAAAGTTTCTACATAAATATAGAAAGGGATTTTTAACTGTAAGAGCAGTGAGACTGTGGAACTCTCTATCACAGGAACTTCATGGTGTTCTTCACTAACAGTTAAAAAAGGGTCTGCATGTATTTCTAGAGCATAATAGTATAACAAGTCATAGTGACTAGGATTCTGGAGAAGGATTGTTGATCCAGGGATTTAATCCAATTGCCAGACTGAAGTCATGAGGGAAATTTTTCCCTAAAATGAGGACTATTGGCTTCTACCTCATGGGGTTTTTTGTCTTACTCTTGATCTACACTATAGCACAATAGGCTGAAATGGACAACTATCTTTTTTCAGCCTTACAAACTATGTGTCCTGGCCCACTTATACCCCAGACTTAAACCCGAGAATTTGTGGGACCACCTAAATCATTGTGTTCTTTCTATGGATAGTCCACTATATGCCCCCTAGAGGTGTGGCATGGACTGCAGTCAGCATGGTTCCACATAACTGTGACAATCTACCGAGACCTTACTGAGTCACCCCCAACCTGTCTAGATCCAATCCATGCTCCACATTGTGGTTACTCTGGATATTAGCTTTATTGGTCATAATAATGTGACTCTAATGTGTGTATTCATAAAGATAGATAATGGATACAGTAATTGTTAAAAGAAGCAAAGCTACACTGTAGAAAGTGCCCAGTGATAAGCCATTTATGCACTCACCACATATCCGTTCTTAATCCAATAAGTCTTCTCCTCCACAGACCATGACAACCGGGTGAGTGGTTTACAACTATGATATACTTTAAAACGTTGCCAGTCACAGATGTGAGACAATCAGCCTTTGAAAGTTCAGAGACGCAAAATTCTTAACACTTTCAGAAGTTCTTCATGGGAAAAAAGCTGTTAGCCTTTCAACTTCCTCTTATACAGATTTCATCTCTGATTTGTGCTTATTAAGTTTTTTGGAACGGATACATCTTTGTGATTAATAGTACTAAATGTCAGATACAGTAACCAAAACTTTCCCAATGTAATTCTATGTTCTTCTGATTTTGCAAACCACTGCTTTGTCATTCTATGACAGATAATAACATGTAACCTAATATCAAAAAGTCATATTACACTGGAATTAAAAGACTCTCCACAGCGAAAGAAATAATGAAATATAAAAGTGCCTGAAACAAAGGAAACAGGGAGGGTCATTAAGGGGGTTTATCAGATAAAGCAACTGACTAATTTCTTATTTTCAGCTAGCTAGCTAGCACCTTCAGGCATGTAACTGGTCATGTGCAGACATGTAGGGAGTAGAAAGAAGCTTCCTGAAAGGATGTCATTGTGCATCACAGTCAACAGGAAGACCTCCAAACCTCCAGGACCACGTGACTCATTTCACATTTTAACATCATTGAACACAGTATTTTAGGCACCAGATAATTTATTTAAAGTCCCATATAGTTTTATTTATTGGTTTGTTTGTTTATATAATGTAAGAATGAAAATAGTACTGCATTAAATAGGCTCTCCTGTTTTCATCAATGCCATATATTTATCCTAGAAATCCAAGAGATCTTGGCTTGTGGGTTTAATATTCACCAGACATTTCTTCTGAAAACCAAAGAACCCCTTTAATTCAATTCATTGCAGGACCACAAGATCAGAGGAACATCACATTCAGATGTTCAGTAAGAGGCATCATGGACCAGTACGGATGCAGACAGCAGAAGCCAGCTGAGAACCCAGTTCTATATAAAATTTGTATGCTAGGTTAATATTGCTGGAGAATACATATCAACAATAGTCAAAAGGGTGTGAGCAGCAAAGGGTTTGATCACCCTGAAATAAGGAGACAAGAGCCGTAAATACTCGAACTACATTATAATGTGAGGAGCATTCCAGTGGTAATCATCTTATTTTATTTAGATATTGTACTCTGGAGTGGCTTTTCTAATTCCTTCTAATTACACGTCTACTAAAATGACCACAAATTGCACATTTATTCTAGGTTCACACTGTGTCCAAGGTTTCATTCAGAACCTCCATCGCAGAGATGGAACTGGATCAGTTTTACAATGGACATCAACGTCTCCCGGCAGACCCCATTGACTACCATAGGGTATGTCAGGTGTCTCCTATGGTGTCCGTCATTTTACTAGAAAAAATAGCACAGCATGCTATGCTGGCAGAACTTGTCTTACTTGGATATCGAATTAAACCCTGTCACTGAATCCTCAAGTGACTGAAATCATCCTTAAAGTTTAGAGGTTTCAGCTAAAGCAAGTATGCTATAAAACCCACTTAGAGGAATGAGTTACTGTTCAAGTTAGCACAATATGGAAAGTATAAGCCTTTTTTCTGCCTCTTCACAAGTGCCATAAAATTCACTAACAGGAAGAGGTCTGCAAACTCTCCTGTAAAGACTGGAAATGATGAAAAAGTTTGTATCAGGAAAAGGGTTTTATGTGATCATGGGTCACCTTAGAATCAATTCCCTACTTTGTTGTTGGTCATGGCCTCATTTTCTTTGTAACACTGCATCTTATTCATCAAAACTGTCTATTAGTTAAATTGTCTTTGTTGCCCATATCAACCAATCAGAGCTCAGCTTCCATTTTTTTTAAACTGCTCTGGAAAAATAAAAGCTAAGCTCTGACTGGTTGCTCCGTGCATAGAGGACAGTCTTACCAATAGACAGTCTTGATAAACTAGGCCCATTATATTTTTTCATATTCAATAATGAAGGAGAAAAATCAGGAAACCAAAAAAAAGAACTTATCTAAACAGAGAGTACATTTGTTGGCTATATATTAGGACACTTTTCTGTACATATTTCTAGAGACAAATGGAAAATTTAGTTAAATTTCTAACTATATGTATGTGCCAGGTACACTTTTAACATGTATGCATATTAGATAGAAAACGGGCTTCGGTGGTCCTGTAAGGAGCCCAATATCTTTTCTGTCTAGTTTGGATTAATAAGTAAAATAAAATAGACCATAAATATTGACTAAATATTTAGATGAACATGAACTAAACAGATCAGCAGTCTATGGGAATATATGCTGTAAATGGTGACCTGGTGACATCCTCTCTACACAGTACACACTTTCATATTTATATAACATATTACACTACTTACTGTTACTACAGTAAGCATTTGATTTTGTGTAACATAAAAGGTTGTTAAGTAAAATGAGAATGTTTGAACTCGGGAAAATGTTTTCAAGTGGGTAAGTAACTGGCTCACTGATAGAAAACAAAGGGTGGTGATTAATGGTGCATACTCAGACTGGATCCCTGTTACTAGAGGGATACCACAGGGGTCAGTATTGGGTCCTATTCTCTTTAATATATTCATTAATGATGGATGGATACCAAAGTAATGATGGACATGGAAAGCACAGTAGAATCTTTCCAGATGATACTAAGCTCTGTAAGGTAATTAAAGGGAACTGTCACATATATTATGCCTCCCTTGCTGAGCAGCGGGCAGCACAAGCTAGTGACAGACCTGCTGTTTCCAGCGCTGTGCCCCTTATTCTGTAAGATGCAGGAGTTTTAGAGCATTTAATGCTCAAATCTTATTCATGAGCAGGTGTTAGCCCCACCCACCAAAGGCTAACTCAGCCCACTGAAAGTTATTCACATGTTTCTACCTATTCAAAGCAATAGGTTTATCAGTTGAGGTGGGCGGGGCTAGATTCAGGTGGGCAGGGTTTGAAAAAAACTGACTCTGACTCTTTTCTGGCTGAAAACTGCAGATTTTAGCACTAAATATGTGAAAACTATAGCATCTTACGAAATAAGGGACACATCACTGGAAACAGCATGTCTGCCACTACCTTGTTCTGTCCTCATCCAGGGGGGCATAAACTATGTGAGGTTCTCTTTAACACAATAGAGAATAATGTTCTATTACAAAGGAATCTCGATAAGATGGAGGTCAGATGAGGTTTTACAAGGATAAATGCAAGTTTAAGCACTTAAGAAAAGAAAATCCATGCCAACAATCCTTCTAAGGCTATGTCTACATAGCACAGGATTGTAGTAGTTTTTTCAGCAGATTCAGTATTTTGAATCCTCTGAAAAACCGACTGTACCCAGTGCTGTTTAGCCCTCAATAGAAAATCCGTGCTGTAGTCTACACAGCATGGATTTTTTACTGAGGGAAATCAAAAACAAAAAACGTCTGGCGGAATATAGAACGTGTTCTGTATTCCGCAGGATGACGTTGGATTCCTGCAGCCCTAATGTTGGCCGCCAGGAATCCGAAATTCATCCGCCACTTTTTGTGCAAAAACCGAGCAAAAAATGCCGCTGTGACGTGGTCCAGCAAAGTGAAAATGCTGTCATATTTTGGATGGCTTTTTCACTTTGCTGTGTGGACCTAGGCTAAATGGAAAAACCTGGGTTTAAGAATCTTGGTCGACAGTAAACGTATTATAACAACAAGTGTCGAGCAGCTGCAGCCAAGGCAAAAAGGAACATACTGTAGGGTGTATCAAAAGTGGCATAGATGCACATAAATACATAGTTCTACCACTATAAACTCCATAGTCGGGTCACGTTTGCAATATTGTATACAGTTTTTGACGCCAGTTCACAATAAAAGACAGAAGAGCTTCAGTGGTTTCAATGGTGGGCAGCAAAAATAATAAAAGGACTGGCTGAGCTAGAATACCCAGAAAGACTGTCAAAATTGGGGTTATTTAGTTCAGAGAAAAGACCGCTCTAGGTGTGACTTAATAAAAATATATCAATATAACAAGTGTCAGTAGAGAGTTTTCTCCCATGAATTATTGATTTATGGCAGAGAAAGGGGCTCATGCTCCAGCTAGTTTTCACAGCCAAACACAGGTCAGTAGGAAGAAGAAAAGAACATATGGTTATTTTCCTGGAACATGAAGAGAAGATTTGAAGAAAATAAATATTTGTTAGCTTTAACACACTTATTTCCACACCAGGCTGTCTGTATAGCAGGCCAAGCAAGGAATAACACTCCTTTTACCCATAGTTAATGCTTCAAAAGTTTTCTTTATAAAAGATGGAAAGAAGCCACAGTTCTTCAAAACTGCAAAAAGCCTGGCTAATAAGGATACTTCCTTTAACAAAATAAACTTATTAACCACCTTGCCTCCTTTTAATGCTTTTGGACAACAGGCTAAGAGTAGAAAACCAGCAAAATTGAAGCAGATACCACAAGCAACCACTCAGATGCATGCTGACAGGCCCAAATAGCAGGAGCTACTGCCTTCAGGCAATAGGGAAAAGAGCAAGCGCGTGACTCTCAAATACAAACTGAGGACAAATGGTGACATGTGTGATTTTTGGTGTTTAAATGCCAATTTTTATGTGCATAATATTAGACTTATGAATTCGCTCTACTGTGGGTCATAAATCAGGCACATTCTAGTGCTAGTTTGAAAGTGGTCTACCTGTTCCAGCAGTAACGCACCTAGAATTGCCGTACCAAAGCTATAAATCTGTAGCTCCGTACAGTTCTAGTGCAACACGCCTCCCACACGCCCCCCGAAATCAAGCGCATTACAAAATGCCGAGGGAGCTCTGTAATGCGCCTGATATTGGCGCACGAGAGGCTTTTAACTATTGTAAACAGGGCTGCGTCTGATGTCGGACTGAAAAGACACCAGACTTCTGGTGCAGCCCCGTTCATATATGTCGCCCAGAGTGCTCAACTAAAGTTTCAGGGAAATATACAGATTTCTCTTCCTGATGTCTTAGATGATTTCTTTAGAATTTCCCAAGATGTTACACACATAAGCAGTGGGTTTCTGGTGTGCATTAGAAAATAGATCCACAGAAAGCTTCCAAAGACATGACATCATCACATGGGCTGTCCCAAATTGTTTAAAGACATAGTAATCCTAGTGTATGGAAACTTTTGACTTTGCAGAACGTAATAAAAATGCCTTAAGAAAAGCTCTCTCTCATTTTTCTGGCATTTGGCAAATTAAATAATTTTGGTAATCCTAATTGACCAAAAACGTGTAAGGATTATTCTGATTTCATGTCAGATGTGAGAAAAACATGCATATTAGTTTATGTAGTGTAAACTTCTGGTTTCAACTGTATATGTGTGTGTAATATATATATATATATATATATATAATATAATATATATATATATATATATATAATATATATATATATATATATATATATATATATATATATACGGCCCTGTTTTAATCAGGCACACTCCAAACATAGGCGCACTATATAGCGCCCATGGCACTTTGTAATGTGCCTGAGATCGGGGGGGCGTGCTGGAGGCGTGTCACACTACAACCGTATGAAGCTACACATTTATGACTTTTAAACGGCAAATCCAGTGGCATTACTGCCGAAACAGGTAAACCACTTTAAAAGTTGTAGTAGCGCTTAGTAACTAGAAAGTGCTAAATCTATGACCCGCAGTAGAACAGGTTAATAGAGTCACGGGGCATTCTACACTACAAACGCGTACAAAAAAAATGGCGTCTGAGCACCAAAATACATACATGTTGCCGTTTGTCCTCAGTTTGTATGTGAGGAGCAAGTGCTTACTCCTCCTATCCCTATTGCATGATGGCAGTAGTTCCTCCTGTTTGGGCCTGTCAGCATGCATCTCAGCGATTGCTGGTGGTAACTGCTTCAATATCGCTGGCTTTGTACTCTTAGCCTCCTGTCCCAAAGCGTTAAAAGGATATATAACATACACAACTTTGTATATGTAATGTTGTTCATGTGTGTGTATATATATATATATATATATATATATATATTATATAATATATATTTTAAAATTTAATATACAGGAGGATACCAACAATTTTGTTCATATATATACACGTGAACGCGTTTGTAGTGTACAATGAATATATATATATATATACACACGTGAACAAAATTTTTGGTATCCTCCTGTTTTAGAAAGGAAAATCCACAATGGTCGCTAAAATGACATGAAGCTGATAGAAGCTGCCGGAAATCAGACATTGTGTTAGAGTTCTGGTCCAGGAGAAAAATTAGGAAAATAATGTGATAAGGAGCTATGAAGTGGGCACACACGCTACATCCACTCTATAGGCAGCGGGTATTGGCTGATTATTACAGCTGACTCGGATTCCTGCTGTTGTAGCATTTAGATGCTGCGCTGTGCACCGTTCATCCCTCCTCCCCATCAGTTACCATGGTAGGCAGGAAGTCATAGAAGTTGGTACAATCTTTCCAAGACGCAGGACCTAAAATCTTTAATAGCTATGGAAAACCTACATGACCCTTGGCGATATTCCCACCCTGATGAACTTGACTATACTTTTTTCTCTGCTCCAAATAACTCATACTCCCGTATAGATTTTTTCCTAACCACTCGGCAAACCCTGCCTCATATCCTCTCATCTGAAATAGGCCATAGAACCTGGTCTGACCATGCCCCTACTTTCCTTGTACTTGCAGACAAGTCCACCCCCATGACATACTCTCCATGGAGGTTAAATAATTATTTATTGAAGTCTGCACCCATTGTTGATGAGATCAAAACATCTCTACAAGAATATTTTGATTTAAACACCTCATCTGTATCCCTACCTTCCACACTCTGGTGCGCTCACAAAGCGTTCATTAGGGGGATATTCCTCAGGATTGCGTCTAGGGAAAAACGTAGGAGAGAGAAGGAACTTAATGACATCCTGGAAAAAATTCATATTACTGATGATCTTGCCAAGAAATCACCATCTCCTACTGTCCTTGAAGAACTGCATTCCTTAAAGCAAAAGCTGAGACTCATCAGTCTTCGAAGGTACGAGTTTTCCCAAGCGAAGCTCCGATGGAACTTCTATTTGCAAGGGGACCGGCCAGGGAAACTACTAGCCCGTAGGGTCAAACATCTCCATGCTAGATCTAGGATTGCTTCTCTCACAGTACATGGCCGCAGAATTACTGACCCCCAACATATTGTAAACTCCTTTGCCCAATACTATAAATCTCTATATAATCTTAAAGATGATTCCAATCTACCACCTATTAACACTGCGATAGTTCAATCTTTTTTAACTCGGATGTCCTTACCAAGCCTCACGATTGAACAGCTGGCACCTCTTAACTCTCCTATTACCCCTCAGGAGCTACAACAAGCTGTCAGTCAAGCTAAGTTAAACAAGTCCCCGGGGCCGGATGGGTTCAGCAATGAATATTACAAACTCTTCCCCTCTCTTCTTAATCCGCACATACTGGACACCTTCAACTCCTTTATCGCTGGGAGATCACCCCCTGCAGAGATGTTAACAGCCACGATTGTGACCATCCCCAAACCAGGTAAACCTCAGGATGTTATCGCTAACTACAGGCCTATTTCCCTACTTAATTCGGACATCAAGCTATTTCCAAAATTATAGCCAATAGAGCCTACTCTGATCAACTCCGATCAAGTAGGTTTTGTAAGACACAGACAGACCAGAGACGGAATCAGACGAGTACTCAATGTTCTGCATTTCCTTAAGTTAGATAAATCCCCTTCCGCCCTGCTTTCCCTAGACGGGGAGAAAGCATTCGACCGAATTAGCTGGACCTACATGAGAGAGGTCTTATTCCTCAGGGTTCCTCTCCCATTCCTTTAATATAACAAATGGTACCCGCCAAGGATGCCCGCTGTCACCTCTAATTTTCGATCTATGCTTCGAACCTCTTGCCGAAATGATAAGGAGGTCCCCTCCGTTGTAGGCGTTGACATTGCCGGTCACTGTCACAAAACCAGCTTATACGCCGATGATATCCTTGTCATATGTCGGCAACCAGAAACATCCATTCCTGCACTATTAGATATACTCCACCTTTACTCAGAGGTTTCCCTATATAAATTGAACATCGCCAAATCTACTATTTTACCCATCTACTGTCCACTGCCACTTCGAACTCACTTATCTCACTTCAACTTCATTTGGTCAGACTCCTCTCTTACATATTTAGGAGTAAAGATTTTCCCTAACCTTTCCCAAACGATAGAGGCTTATTGGGAGGATTTATATTCAACATTATCCACTGAAATTTCCAGATTCCATCAATCCCCACTATCCTGGATGGCTAAAATTAACCTTACTAAAATGATCCTCCTCCCTAAATTTCTATATGTAGCAAGAGCACTTCCCTTCCTTATCCCGACAAACTATTTACATAAACTCCAAGCCCTCATCCTACAATTCATATGGGGTTCAAGTAGACCCCGCTTTAAAAAACAATACCTTTATAATCTGAAACAGTACGGAGGCATGGCGGTTCCCAACTTATCCGCATATAATACTGCCTCCATTTTAGAACCGGCATTTTTTCACTGGAATGCCCCTAACCTCCACTATTGGACCGCTATCGAAAACCAAACCCTACGCAGAAGGTCTGTGAAGGACCATTTACTGGCCCTACAACTTGGGTTCCCACCACTTCACCCCTCACATTATAAATTAGCTACTACTCAACATCTAATCACAACGTGGTACCAACATACAATACAGAAACATAGATTTCCTATTTCTAGGGACCAATGCCCCCTGTCGATACTATATGGTGCCATCCCGGACGTCTGTTTGGACTTGTGGATCTCAAATGGGATCCTAATTATTGGAGATCTGTTTTCTGAAGGCATTTTTAAGTCACTTACAGATCTTTCAGCTCAATACTCCTTACCGAAATCACAATTTTATATATATTTGCAATCTTTTCACTACCTGGCCCCTCTTCCACACTCCCAAAGACACCATTCTACAGATTTCTTTTTAGAAGTAGTCAATTCATAAAAGGGCTCTCAGCAGCTTACGCCACTGTAATGATGATAGATGGAGAAAACAAACCTGACTATGTTCTTAAATGGGAACGAGAACTCTCTAAATCCTTCCCGATGGAAGATTGGTGGTCTGCAGCGGCCTCTACTCCCAAGCACTCAAAATGTATTAACCATCTAGCACTAACTAGGAAGATCCACCTTCGTTGGTACCTCACGCCAGTCCGCACTGCACACATCTTCCCAGGTACTTCCAAAATGTGTTGGAGGCGATGTGGTGGTGCTGGCTCCCTGCTGCACATGTGGTGGCTATGTCCTGTTATTCAGGCTCTATGGACGGAAGCTGAACAGTTCATACGGAGCTTGTACCACTCACAATTCAGTCTCACACCAGAGCTAGCACTTTTAGATATTAATATGGGAGAACTTCCGTACCCGTACCATACGGTTATCCAACACGTCCTCATCGCCACCAGACTTACCATAGCTCATCAATGGAAGTCCACATCTTCTCCGAGCTTTAGGGAAATTTTAAATAGAGTTAACACCCAGTTTCATAGTGAAGTATCCCTTGTCGTTCCCCCCCACCTGATCACCAAACAAAAAAACAGATGGAAGGTCTGGGAAAGCTCAGTATACGCGACATAGCGCGACCTTGTTATATTCTCACTGCCACTTGTACGCCTACTGCTACTCATAACTACTTATGCCGTATGTAGATTGGAGAAGGAACCACCGTACAGTGAAATTCTACGTACTTATGTAGGTTAGCCTATTTGATGATACATGGCTTACTTTTCTCTTGTTATGTTATGTATTGGTTCTTTTTATTTCTGTACTGTATACATGTACATGCCTTGCCTTTTCCTTCTGTGTTTGTAAGAATATGCTAAGTTGCAATAAAATTTCATGTTTAAAAAAAAAAGAAGTTGGTACAATCTTCTGCATTATTTATATAATGCAGAAGAATGTACAAGCGATTGAGCTTCCTAGTGGTCAAGTACCCTAAAGGTACTGCTTGTATTAGAAAAATAAAAAAAAGTTACGCATAATTTGGCATCACTGGAATGGTACCATCCTGCAGAATGCAAATGACATTTATGCCAAAGAGTAAACACAATACCCCTGCAAAAATGGCACAAGTAAATTTTTTAGTCACATTGTGCCTCACTTAGAATTTGTTTCCCAGTACATTCTATAGTACTTTCAATAGCACCATTATAAAGTAAATATTATCTCGCAAAAAACAAACCCTCATATGTCTAAGCAGATGGAAAAATAAAAAGCTGTGGCTCTTGGAAAGTGGGAATAAAAAAAATTAAGAGCCCAAAAATTATGACCAACTGTCAGGAAGGGGTTAAACTAATGTGTGTTCTGTAATTAGCATCACAAGTGTCTACTACCTTGTAATTAGTCAGTCTGCCTAATTAACCAGTGGAAATTAGTCACTGTGCTGTTTGGTATCATGGTCTTTACCACATGGACTAAAGGAAGCTAAGGGGAAAGTTGTCTCAGGAGATTAGAAAGAAAATTATAAACATATACATTAAAGATAAAGGCAATAAGAGCATCTTCAAACAACTTGATGATCCTGTTATAACAGTTACATATTTTTAGAAGTTTATAATCTATGTGACTGTAGCCAACCTCACTGGACATGGCCACAAAAAGAAAATTGATGACAAATTAAAGAGATGGTTCATATGAAGGGTAACCAAAGAGCCTCCAAAGAGATTAGAAGGGAACTCCAAGGTCAAGTTACACCATCCTTAGCTGTATTTGCCAAAGTTAATCATAACCAAGCAAGACTGAAATTTGTCAAAATGTATATTGACAAGCCATAAATCTGCTGTCCTTTGAACAGATTAGACAAAACTGGAGCTTTTTGGCAAGTCACATCAGCTATATGTTCACAGGTGCAAAAATAAAGCATACAAAGAAAAGCACATTGCACCTACTGTAAAACTAGAAGGAGGCTTGGTTTAGTTTTGGTGATGCTTTGCTGTATCTAACACAGGGTGTCTTGAATCTGTGCAGTGTATAATGAAATCTCCAGGCTATCATAGCATTCTGGATGGAAATTTGCTGCCCAATGTCAGAAAGCTTCGTCTCAGTGTCAAGCCAAGAATGGCTAAGAGCAAAGTACTTGATTATTCTATAGTGGCCCTTATCTAAATCCTATTGAATATCTGTAGAAGGAGCTGAAACATGCAGATTGGAGAAGTCACCTTTACAACTGAGACAGATGTAGTAGTGGGTTCACAAGGAGTGGGCTAAAATACCTGTAAGGTTCAAAAGTTTTATCTAGAATTACAGAAATTGTTTACTGTGATTGCCTCAAAATGTTCAACAAAATATTAAGTTACGGGGACCATCTTTTTTGTCCAGGACAGTTTTATTAGTTTGTTTTTCTAATTTTTTGCTTAAACCACAATTCAAAAGCAATGTCTGATGTTTTATTAGCCTAATTACAGCAGATTTAAATTTATTATTACCTTTGACAGTTTGAAGCTATTTCAGTGACCATTGTGGGTTTTTCTTTCTTTCTTTCTTAACAGAAGGATACCAGCAATTTTGTCGACGTGTATAGTATCTCAAAGAAGTGAGTACATCCCTAGCATTTTTGTAAATACTGTGTTATATCTTTTCATGGAACAACACTGAAGATATGACACTTTGATACAATTTAAAGTCAGTACAGCTTGTATAATAGTGTAAATTTGGTTTGCCCTCAAAATAACTCAACTTGTGTCAAAATTGCTGGCAACAAAAGTGAGTACACCCCTAAGTGAAAATGGACAAATCGTGCCTAAAGTGTCAATATTTTCCAGCACTGCCTTAACTCTCTTGGGTATGGAGTTTACTAGAGCCTCACAGGTTTCCACTGGAATCCTCTTCCATTCATTATGGAACTGGTGGACGTAGAGACCATGCATTCCTCCACCTTCTGTTTGAGGATGTCCCACAGAGGCTCAATAGGGTTTAGGTCTGGATACATGCTTGGCTAATCCACCACCTTTACCCTCATGTTTTTAAGCAAGGCAGTAGTTGTCTTGGAGTTATGTTTTGGGTCGTTATCATGTTGGAATACTGCCCTGCAGCCTAGTCTTCAAAGAGAGCGGATCATGATTTGCTCCAGTATGTCACAGTACATGTTGACATTCATGGTTCCCTCAATGAACTGTAGCTCCTCACAGCTGACAGCACTCATGCAGCCCCAAACCTTTAAACCCCCACCACCATGATTGACTGTAGGCAAGACATACTTGTCTTTGTACTCTTCACCTGGTTGCCACCAGACATGCTTGACAACATCTGAATCGAATAAGTTTATCTTGGTCTCCTCAGACTACAGGACATGGTTAAAATAATCCATGTCTTTAGTCTACTTGTCTTAGAGCAAACTGTTAGCAGGCTTTGCTTTCTTGTGCATCATCATTAGAAGAGACTTCCTGCTTGGACGACAGTTATGCAGACTAATATGATGCAGTATGCGGTGTATGGTCTGAGCACTGACAGGCTGACCTCCCACCCCTTTAAACACTGCAACAATGCTGGCAGCACTCATACGTTTATTTTGAAAAGAGAATCTCTGGATTGGATGCTGAGCACGTGCAGTCAACTTCTTTGGTCGACCATGGCGAGGCTTGTTCTCTTCTGAGTGGAACTTGTCTTGTTGAACTGCTTTATGGTCTTGGCTATCACGCTGCAGCTAAGTTTCAGGGTGTTGGCAATTTTCTTATAGTCTAGGCCATCTTTATGTAGAACAATAATTCTTTTTTTCAGATCCTCAGAGAGTTCTTTGCCATAAGGTGTCATGTTTAAGTTTCAGAGACCAGTATGAGAGTGAAAACACCAGATTTAACACACCTGCTTCCCATTCACACCTTAGACTTTGTAACACTAACAAGTCACATGACATCATAAAGGTAAAATGGCATATTGGGCAAAATTTGTCCATTTTGACTTAGGGGTGTACTCACTTTTGTTGCCAGCGGTTTAGACATTGATGGCTGTGTGTTGAGTTATTTTGAGGGCACACAAAATTAAACTGTTAGAAAAGCTGTACACTGTCTACATCGTACCAAAGTGTCATATCTTCAGTGTTGTCCATGAAAAGATATACAAATACAATATTTACAAAAATGTGAGGGGTGTACTCACTTTTGTGAGATACTGTATATACATACACCAAGGGGCATCCAAAAAGAACAGAAATTGACTTCTGATGGGTGAGGTTTTGTTAGTACAAGCTTCTGTCACTAGTTGAATATCCATGGAAGCCTTCTGAAGCAGTGTGCCAGCCACCTTTGTTGGGAAAGATAGTGTTTAGCTCTTGAGTTTTTCAATTATTAAGTTTGTCGACTATTTTGTTATGACCGAGACTTACAAACAACATGTAGCTGTAATTTTCTTTTCTTTTAGGAAAAAATGCAGCAGAACTAGTTTTTATGAAACAGAGAGCCTATTAGGAAGTTGCTATAAGTAAAACACAAGGTTATGGATGGTTCTCCAG
The DNA here is from genome assembly GCA_025379985.1 of Phyllomedusa bahiana. Taxonomy (NCBI): domain Eukaryota; kingdom Metazoa; phylum Chordata; class Amphibia; order Anura; family Hylidae; genus Phyllomedusa; species Phyllomedusa bahiana. Next base: position 184,156 of record JAODAL010001449.1, read on the forward strand.
TTTCACACATGGTGAAATGTCAATTAATGATCAACCTCTTTCTGGAAACCTTTGACCATCTAAACTGATGAAAACGTGATGAAAATCATCAAGCTTTGCAGTTAAGGGCTGGCTTCCAGTTGTTCCTTAAAAGCATGACACAAAGTCAGGTGATTGTCCCTCTGGTCAGGGGTGAGATGTTGAGACATGAATTATGCTGCAACTCATTTCATACCCAATTCCTCAGTTAAAATTCACTGATATCGACTCGATGAAGTCCTAGTCAATTCCAATGACCTGACAAATTTTCATTACATTTTTATCAGTTTGGGCATTTAAAGGGTGTCTGGAATGAGGTTGATCAGTATTTTATTTTTCACCTCATTGAAAACAGGAAAGCCATTCATAAACTTGTGGTTTACTCATGGCTACTACCTTGTACTCAGTCTCTAGTATAATAACCATTCCACTGCCTTTTTTTCTTGAAAAGGAAACAAAATTTCACAGCTGCACATTGATCGCATGCATCTGTTGTAACAAATAGATGAAAGATTTTTTAAAAAAGACTGAAGACAAATGCAACCTTCCCCAACCACGTCAGCTTGTACACTGCCTCAGAAGGCTGCCACGGACATTCATCTATTAACAGAAGCCTGAACTACTAATTCCATCGACACGAAAAGACGAGTCCTTTTTCAGTACGTTTGACAATAAAATGAAATATTTATATAAAATTATTTAAAAATATTCAAGTTATCTACACTATAGATTGCTGCAATACTCAGTAAATGACAAAAGTAATACTGCCCATGATTGGTTGCTATGGAGAATGCTATCTGGCAGCTCAGCTTATATTACAGATAATGGATTTCCTATAATTCTGTTGTGTCTGTGGAATAGGACACAAGTATACATGGCCATCACTAGCACACAATAAATTAGAGGTGTCAACTGACCTAGTAGTCTTTTTTTGACTTGTTGCAATCCCACTGTGATTAGACTGAGTTGCATATCTGGCTGCCAGACTGTGAGAAGAAACAGAACAATTAAATAAAAGCATTTAATAGCATGAACGCAAATGTAACACTGACTAGACAGACGGATGATAGGAGCAACGCGCATGACAACAAACACAACAGTAACAACGTTTTAAAGGCAATGTCTTCAAATTATGAACATTTAGTTACAATGAGATAACAGTGAGCTAACATATTCTAATGACAGTGGAATATAGACATAAAGTACTATGCTGAAACTCCATACACATTGTAATGAAATAGTCCATTTGAATGTATGAATACATATAGTCTACATGTACTGTGGATTTGAGAAATATTTCTTTGCACATTGTGCAGTGAAGGAAAATGGGAGAATTAGAGATGTGCACATAGAACACGGTTGACCTACACTATACGCAGTGCTGCATAATGAAGTACTTGAATGGTGCAACCCAGTGTACCAAAGAGTATGAAGCTGGTATTTCCTTATACAAACTTTAGACTAAAAGGTAAATTAAAACTCTCCATGGACAAAATACACTGATCAGCCATAACATGAAAGCTGCCTTCCATGTACATCCCCCTCATTCTGTCAAAACAGCTCTGACTCTTTGAAGCATGGACTCCACACACCCTTGAAGGTGCTCTATGGTATCTGCACCAAGGGCCACATGTATGAAAACTGCTTAGGTCTAAAACTCAACGTGAGTTTTAGACCTAAACAGTCTTCATACATGTGGCCCCAAGAGTTCAGCAGCAGATACTTTAAGACCTGCAAAGTGGGGCCTCCATGAATAAGAAAACATCTTGCTCTCTTAATTATATTTCTCAAACCAGTCCTGAGCCATTTTTGCAATGTGGCAGGGCAGATTGTCCTACTGATAGAGGTCACTACTATTACCGAACGCAAATCCCACATTTGGTCTGCAACATTTAGGTTGGTAGCATGTGTTAAAGGAACATCCACAGAAATGTCAGGATCCAAGGTTTTCCTAACAGAGCACTGGCCGGGGCCTCATTCTGCCTTCATCGGTTTACCTTCTTCTCGTTGTACACCAAGGTGCTTTCTTTTCCCCAGGTAAGCAATGCACACACACCCAGCAATAGTAATTGATGTAATAGAAAATATGTTTCCTAACACTAGGCTACTTTCAAACAAGCTGAAACGCACTTGGTGTTATGACAAGTACCCTAACTCATATCTTTTTTAGAAATTTATGCTACAGTGCTGTAGCTCTTTTGTGAAGAGGGACTGAACAGGACAGTCTCCCCAAATGCAACAACCAGCCTTTTGCGCCCATGACCAAGTTGCCTGTTCATTGACAACCTATGTATAGATATATAAGTACTAATATTTGTGCTATAAGAGTGCGTGAACCAGGAAAAACACACTGTAGAAGAACCTATTTGGGAGTAGGGAAAAATCCGACTGCGCTATGGATCTTAAGCTGCCTGAGTTCATTTTGAGACACATGGAGAGCTCTTTAAGAATATGAGCTCTTCATACAAGGCTTCCAGCCTGGGAAAAAACGAGTATGTCCAACCTATGGAAGCCAAGACCCGAAGTTTAGTTAACAGTGTCCATTATTTGGTATTGGGCTCAGACCATGCTGGTAAAGGAACCCTCATGGCCTTGCTTTTGTGCCATGATTTACTTGCTGAACTATGAAATTGTAAGTGTTTAATAAGTATGTGAAGAGGACAGAATTAAAACCGCTTTGTCTAATGTCAACATCTGGTTGTAGGGTCTTGCAAAGTAAGTATTTATGTCTCACAGTTATTACTTCACTAACAAAAGTAAAATAGTTAAGGGAATTTTATAAGAATAGAAAAAAAATCTTATGTTGTCACAAATAGCACAATTGTTGTCCTTGTGCTGTGAATTGCAGGCTAGCCTTGTTTACTTACAGACTGGTACTTTTTTTTATCACTTTTTCTGAATTAAAGTAACATTTTTAACACCAGGGAAGTATTCACCATGCTGCTACTATCAGCAGTAACTAAAAACTCCTTCTAATTTAGTAAGAATCTTACAGAAGTTAAAAAAAAAATCTTCTCCTTATCTTGTAGGAAGCATTTCTAGTCAGTAAATGCAAAGTACCAGAATGCTAATGTACTTACAGTCAGCACCTTTCATGGCTGCTGGTTTTTATCAAAATGTTTAAAGAACAGGAAACTTCTGGATCTATCCAATACAAGTTTCCTCTAGAATAAGATTAATCTACTGTATTACTACTTATCTTCTTTTCTGTTTGTATTACCAGCAAGGAATAAAGGAGTTGCTGAGTGAGAAAAAGTATTTTCTGAATAATACCTCTCCTAAAATTAGGCACTTTTGTAATTTGCTTTCACTAACTTTTATATGGGCTCTCTGCAGTTCTACATCATCTGTTTAATGCATTAGCTTTTTGTATGAGACAAATGAAACAGCTCTGTGTTGAGCCCAAGAGGTCTTTGGACAAAAGGGTTTTGTTTTTTTTTTTAGGGCCCCTTTAAATTTCCCCACACCCCAGTGTCTTGTTTCCCAATTTTAAAACCTGAGTTTAGAAAACGGGGAAAGGTACTGAAACGGGGGGGCAAACATGGGCTTAAATTGGGGGGGAAGAAAAACAGAGGGGCGGCACAAAAAAGGGGACGGGCTTTTGAAACTGGGGTTTTTTGGGGAAAGCATGGGGGGGAACCCCAAAAGGGTTTCCCTTTGGGGAGAGAAGAAATAGGGGTAAAACAAAGGGCTAATTTCCCCGGGGGGAGAAAAAAAGCACAAAGGGAACCTTTTCCCTTTAATTTTTTAACCAGGGCAAAGAAAAAAATTTATAAAAAAGGAAATGTTCTGCCCCCCGCTGCAGAGAGGGGGTTTACTTTACGGGAAAAAAACAAAAACTGAGTGGGAAAAAAATCACAAAGGAAAAAGGGAAAGTTTTCATACAAAACCATATTTTTTCTGGAAAACCCCCTTTAAAAAGGGTTTTTAAAGGAGTTTAAAAACGCCCTGCACAGGCCCATTTGCACTAGTTTGGAAAGCGATCGTGCTTTGGGGAAAGTTGCGCTTGTGGCTGTCCTCTCCATTCAAATCTAGGGGGATTTTTCGAATATAGTGAGACACTCCCCTTCACTATTTTGGGGAAACCTTTCCAATAAAATTTAAAAGGGAAAAACCCGGTCCCTTCCCGTCCCCCCTCCTTTTTCATGACAAGCGGCGAGAGAAATGTGGGGGTTTTTTAACCTTTTGTAAAACCCCCTTTAAATTTAAACGATACCTTACACTATTATCACCTGATATTAAATGTTTTCTAAAGTTTTAAACTAGATTTTTTTTATTTAAAAATTTAAATTTCAAACATCCCTCCAAAAAAGAATGGTTTCGTGCAACCATACTATTTTTTTGGGCCATTACAAAAATTGTGTGTTTCTACTTCCCAATTTTTCAGGTCCTCAAAGAGAGATACACATCCTTTTCAATAAAAGGGGTTTTGCCCGGGGGTTTAATCAAAAGGTTTGGGGGACATTTGTTTCCCAAATTAGTTATTGCTGCCTAAGGCAAAGATCCTAAGAAAATTGTGGCTAAAGAAACATTAAAATGTTCCTCACCCCGGGAAGAAAAAGGATTTTTTTAAGCAGCCCGGGAAAGTTGGTCTATCCCCATAAAATTAATACGGGGCTAAAAAACCCCAAAAAGGGGTTTTATCTGTTTTTAAACCATATAATTTGAATGGAAAAAAAATGAACTTAGATATTATTTCAATGGTTTATCTTATCTGTAGGCCATATAGATAAGAAATAGAAATTGTCATACTGTACATCAATGAAAATTTGTTCAAAAAAAGGAAAATTTTCCACTTTTTAAAGTTAACTGCTCTAGAGCAAAAATAAAATCCTTTACTCTTTTGGCTCAAATTATGAGCCACCTAATACATGCATTAAAATACAGAGTTACTTTTTAAAATTGTCTTACTTATCTATACATTACAGCCAAACAAGGGAACTTTTAGTCTAGCTGTTTTCTGTGTAGCTCCCCGCTAAGTTTCCCAAAAAGGCATTGCTTTTTGGAAAAAAAACCCCAAATTTCAATTTTTAAAAGGGGGTTTTGCCCTCACTACATTGATTCATCTTCCCTCAGCCCCGTTTTTTTTTGGTTTTTTCCTTTGAATTCGGGGGGCCGTTTTTCCCTGGTTTTACTACAAAGGGCTGCTTTTAAAGCAAGGTTGTACAAAGGGAAACCAGTGCGGCAGCCTATCGGATAGACCCAAAACGGGCCCTGTAGCTTGGGCGCCTTTTGAGGAGCTGATGCCGCCCATACAGGGGGGGGTTATCTAAGAATAGGTAGGACATTTAAATTTAACACATATTGAAAAGTGACTTTTTTTTGCAAGATTTTTTCCCCAAAAAAGGAAATTCATTGTAGGTGAGGAAAAACCCCTTTAAAGGGCCTTTATACACATGTCGTATTATTTACCCTTTTTGTATAAAACTAAAATTTGGGGGGCCCCACAGTTTCCCCATAGATTTACACAACCCGCTACATTATAAAGCCCTGATTTTCAGTAACACCCTGAAACGAAGGTAAAAAGGATTTTCTTTTCGTACAATTCCATGTGATTTTACCATTTTTGCAAAGGGGTTAAGCACATTGTAAGCCTTTGTACCGAGGGCGGGTTTACCGGAAAACAGCAAAAGTCACGGACAAAGAACACGACTCCAACACCTCCCCAAAAACGGTTTTTTTTACGGAATTTTCGGGAAACAATTTGGGTGAACGATCCCCCAAACAAAAATTTTAAAAAATTTAACTTTATCCTGGGGCCCCGGGGGCGCACAGGCGCCGCCGAATTTGTACTCTCGGGAATGCCCTTAATTTTAACCAAACCCCGGGGGTTTTTTTTGGGAAAGGGCCGGGAAAAACCCCTTACCTTTTAATCCCATAATCCCCAACGGGAAAAAATTTGTGAGTGGGGGGCAGTTCCCAAGGGCCAGGGGTCCCAGAAACAGCACCCCCTTTACACAGTTAAATGATTTACCCACTTCCCTCCCAAACACACGGGACACAAATTTTCCCCTTTCACAATAAACCCGGTTTCAAGTAGCTAAGGGTCCCACTAGAAAACTCTCCAAGCCTAAACAAAGTTTTTGGGAAAACCCTCATTTGGTTTTAACTAAACCAAAACTAATTTAAAAATAAATCCCCTTCTCCAGTCCTGAACTCGTTGCGTGCACGAATCCGCTGGGGTACCAAAAAGGGCCGGCAATTCCGTTCTCAGGTCGTTCCTTGTGGATGGCCCGGGGCTGCAAAAAGTCCTCTCTATCTTGGCAGCTTTTTCCTTCTTGCCCCGGATTTCTCTTTCCCTCTCCCTATGGCGCCCTGTTTTGAAAGGCGGGGCTCTCCTCTGTCCCGGAAAGGGACTTTAACCCCTGGCCCCTTTAGCTAAAACTGCCCTCTGTCTGTTCCCCTTTCAGAATCTCAGCATTTTCTCAAAAGGGTTTTTCTAATGTCCCCAGTCTTTTACCCTTGTCCCCCCATTTGCATATTTTTGGAAACGGGAAAACATAGGGGCTTTCTTGCCCCCAAAAACAGAAAATTACAAAAAACTTTTTTAAAACTTTCAGGGCCATGGGATTTATTTAAAAACACAATGGGCTGTCCCCCAAACCCAATCCCAAACCCCCAAAAAATTTGGCTTTCCTGGGAAAACCCCCCCCAAAACAAACTGTCTTGGATAGCCGGGGGGGGGGGGGTACCCCAAACGTTGGATCTGGGGCCCCAACAGGGGGCCCCATAGGTTCAGGGGGCCCCCCTCAGGCCCCTTTTCCCCGGGGGAAAGGGAGTTTTTGGGCTGCCCCACTATCCCCGGGGGGCAAAAAATTTTCCCCACAGTTTGGAAAACCTTCATTTTGACCCGGAAAGGGGGAAAAGCCCACCTTTCCCTTCCCAAAAAAAGGGAGCTCTGGATGGGGGGGTTTAGGTACTTGGGGCATAGTTTCCCGGGATTTAAAAATCACACCCCCTAAACATATTTCTGTGCAAAATTTTCGGGGAAGGGGGCCCCCCTGCCCCCTATGGGTTTCTACCCCGAAGATGGGTGGCGGGGTTCCACCCTTTTCTTGACCCCTTATGGGACCGCCCCCCCACCCCCCTTTCCAATTTCCCCAATGGCCTTTTAACCCCTGCCCATGCCCCGATCCCCCTGGGGAAAAAACTTTCTCTCGCCAGGCCGGGGGTTTAGGATGCACCACTTTTTTCGGGACGCCCCCTCCAAAAAACCTTTGTGCACCTTCCCCCATTCCGGGGGTTTGTTCCGGGGGCCCGGGCCGGGGTTTTTTGGGGTTTCGGTAGGGGTGGTGCTTGGGACCGGGGGCCTGTGAAATCCCCAATCCTAAAACCCGGGTTTTCTCCCAAACATCCGAAAGTGTGGGGAAAAAACCCGGGGTACGGGCACCCTATTGTTATGGGCCCCACATAGACAGGCGGGTTTACTCAGGCCACCTAGCCTTCTGGCGGGTCCTTTTTAAAAGTCCGCTCATTTTGGAAAAGGGTGGGGTTTAAAACCGCCCCCAAGTCAGTTCCCTTGCGATGTTTGGGAAAAAAAAAAACGGGAACGCCCAAATTCCCATAAAAACTGGTACATTTTTCGCTCATTATAGCCCCGGGAAAAAAACCCCCTTTGGGTTTTTTTGGGGGGAATGTATCCTGGGGGGCCCCCCAAAACCCACCTGTATAAAAGTGCTTCCGGGACCGCCTCAAGCAGCAACTCGGGGCGTCTGACCCCTAGGGGGTTACACCCAGGGGCATATTTAGTGAAAGGGTTTCTGTCATGACCAAACAGTCAATCCCAGACAGAGTCCCCAATCTGCACATAGTCAATCTCGGGAGCCCCAAAGGGGCGCAATGTCCGGTGGCCCTGAACGGGAGCCCGCTTTTCCCGTTGCTCTTATTTAAAACCCCACGGGTTACATACTTGAGGGAATCTTAGACCCCAAAGTTTAAAAAAAAGGGTAAAAGGGCGTACACCAGTTTTGAACCCCAATTTATAGGTTTTGTCACTCCAAAAATGGGGGCCTCCCCTTCAGGGGTTTCCCCGAGCCAGCCTCGGGCCCCTAATGACTTTGGGGTTTAACAATCTGTTGTCTGTGCTAAAAACTCCGTTTGTAAGTGGTTTTCCCTGGCACGGGAGACCCGGGAAAAACACTAAATTTATCCCACTGCCCCCACGCTTTTGCCCCCCCTGGGGCGCTGGGTCTGCTCCCTTGGTGGGGGCCGGGCCCTGACCGGGACCCACCCCTTTAATTTTCTGTAAATTGGGAAACCACCTGGCCCCCTGGCCAATCAGCCACTTCTTTCCCAAAAACCCCCCGGAATCCCGGGCCCCACCCCATTGGTGTCTCACGCCCCTGGAACGAAAGGGAACGGGGCTAAAGTCGGGCTTTTTCAGGGGTCCTCTAATTCCTCTTCAATGGAGGGGGGGTAGTCGGGACGGGGACCCGAGAAAAGGGCATCGGCTTTTCCCTTTTTTCCCCCCTGCCCGGGAAAACAAATGCGGAAAGGGGTTTTTTTGAAGTCGTCCACCCATGTCTGCTCAAGGGCCCCCAAGTTTAGCTTTTCTCCAAATCCCCAAAGGGGTTTTGTTGTCGGTCATGACAGTCACCTCTGCATTTTGTCAGCCACTTTTGAAAACCCTTTCAGTCATGGCCCACAACAGGGCTAATTTTTCCAACAAAAAGGAGCAAAAATTTGTCAGGATTGCGCTCGGACCCCGAAAGGGCCGACGGGAAATGGGGCAATTACTCCTCTCCCCCCCTTCCTTGCCCTTGGGGGAAAAGCCAGCCCCCCCCCCCTTGTAGACTCCCCGTCGGGAAAAACACAAAAGGGGGTGGGGAAACGGCGCATGGGCCCAAAAATTTTTGGAGCCGGGTCGGGCCCCCTCTTTAAACCGTTTTTCCCAAAAGGCATTTTGCTGCCGAGGTCCCCCATTTTCAATGGGGGCGTTTTCTTTGGGCCCCCCCAAAAACATTTTTCCCAAAGTAACTCTTTTAAAGGGGCCCATCAGAAACGAAAGGGGGTAAAAACCCCGGGAAATTTCCCCAAGCCATCCCAGGAAGGGCCCGCCCCTTTCCCCTTATTTGTTACCCGAGGCCAGTTTTTGGGACTGCCTCCCCCTTACTGGGGGGGCGGGACCCCTTCAGGGGTGCCCAATCCCCCAAAGTACTCTATTCCTGCTGAAAAAGCGGCATTTTTGGGCCTTGATCTTAAGCCCATGGTTCGAAATTTCGTTCCAAACCTCCCGCTTTTTCTGAAGTGGTCTCAAAACGTTTCCCCCAAAAACACCACCACACCCGGTACGGGTAGATCAGCCCCCGACTCAAAGTCAAGATCCCCTGGGAAAAGGTTTCCATCAGCCCGGGAATTGTCCCTGGGGGGCTTTTGGAAAAAGCCCAAACGGAAACCGATTGAACTCGTAAAAGCCCCATAGGCAAAATTAAAGCTGTTTTTTGCCCTATCCTTTTTTCCAACGGGTCCCCTCCCGTATCCCTGGCCGGGTTAAAAGGGGCCCGAAAAAACTTTGAATGGCCAGAGGGGGACGGGCGACTTTTTTAAAACCCGGGGGAGGGGATGGGCTCCCGAATGGTCGGGGAAATTTTAGCTTCCGTGGGTTTTAAGCGGGAAAACCCTGAAAACCTGCCATCTTTTTTTCGCCCCAAAAAAAAACAACTGGGGCGGCCCAGGGACTTTGATCTCTTGAATCCCCCCTTTTCTCCAGCTTGCGGGCCCAAACCATGTTTTTCATTCCTGGTACTTTTTGGGGCCGGGTTTTGGGTCGGCCCGTTTCTGATGGGCGGGGCATCGCCTGTGGGGATTTCATGCCGATGGTAAAAGCACACCCGAAGTCTTCTTTAAAATTGTCTCAAGAAGGGCCTCCGGGAAACCCCAAGGGTTTTTCCAGCAGCTTTTGTTCCCCGGGATTTCAGGGTCCTGTGGTAAATTTCCCCATCGGGACCATAATCACCCCGGCCATTCCATTCCGCGTCAGGGGGCTCGCCCTTTGGGCCCCCCAAATTAAAAATAGGTCCGGGCCCACCTTTTGTCGGCCATAGCGTGACGTCCTCTCCCCGGGAGATATCTTCTCCGGGGAACATGGATTTTCGGCTAGTAGGGTTTTTGCAGGTCTGGTAAACTCCCCTGTTTTTTGACGTTGAGGATCCCCCGGGGGGTACACATCCCCTTTTTCCACAGTGGAAGGGGACCCGACTCCAAGTGGTCGGTTTTTGGGGGACTTTTTCCTGTAAAAAGGGTTTAAAAACCAAGATTCCAGCCCTTTTCAAACTTCTTCGGGTTCCCCCCGGCAGCATCAATTTTTTTTTCGTGTCGTGGGGGGGGATTTTTGATGGGGGGCTCTCGCTAAACCACCTTCAACTTTGCCCAAGGGTGGGCCCAAATGTGGGGCCCCTTGCAAAACGCACTCCCTCACCATCTTGTGGTTGGCCTTAGGGGGGCCGGGCTTTGGGGGCCCCATCCCAATTTTTTTGGTTTGAGGTGGTGTTTCCGGGTCTCGAAGCACGTTCTTTTGCCCAGGATCAACCCCAACTCCCCTTTTGGGAGGGGTGACCACCAGCCCCAAACCCCCCTTTTGGGGCCAATGTCTTGCCCAAAAAAACAGTTGGACCTCCCATCCAAACTTTTCATTGTAAAACCACCACCTTTGGGTTGGGCTCCGCAGCCAATTACGTTTGCCATCTTCTGGCTCCCTTTCATGTCCCCCGAAGTGCCCCAAAACTAAAAAAAAAAAAATTTTCCCAAAGGGCTTCAGGGACTCTCCGCCCATAACCCAACTAGACGGGTTGCACCTTTCTCCCTTTCCAGCCCCCGCTTAAAAATTAGGCCTACGGGGTTTAAAGATCGTATCCTCGCCCAAGGGGTTTTTGGTTTTTTCCCCAAAGCCCCCAGGAGGGCCCGGGCTATTTGGGGGCGGGTTGGGTTTGGGGTTTAAACCCCCGGCTCTCCCCCTTACCCCCATTCGGGGACCTCTCTGGCAAAGGGGGCCCAAATCCTTTTAAAAACCCAGCAAAAGGGGCCCCCATACCCTCTGCACCCCAGGGGGAAAACCTTTTTTGGGGTTTGGGGGCCCGCTGCTGTGGAGCGACCAAAAGGGGGGGCTGTGGGAAGCCTAAGTCATTTCTGGGCTTGTTCCCTTTTTTCTGCCTTTTTTTCTAACCCCCAAAGCCAAATTTTCTCTAAACTCTCTCGTAAAGCCGGGACCAAATCTTTTTAAAGACCTGCTCCCTCTGTTCTCTGCTTGCTTGGGTACAAACTCACACCCCCTTTCCCCCCTTACGGGCATGGGTTTCCTTCCCTCTCTACAGCGGTTTAATAGGGCATGTAAAACGTCAGGTTTAGCCGTCATTTTTGGGGCATCTCCTGCAAATTTGTCCCGTAAGGATTTATTTACCCCGTCCCACAATGACTGGTTCCCCTTTGTAGGGTTTTCTTTCTTTAGGGAAGGCCCGATAGCCAAAGGGTCCCGGGCCCCCTTATCTCATTTAATTTTCTCCGCTGCCAAATTTAAATACTGCATGAGGGTCTCACCCTCCCCTTTGGCCCGGGGGTTTGGGAAAAGTAACTTCGCAGGTGCACCACTTTGGGAAACCCCCCTTGGGGCCCCTTTCCAAAAAGAGGAATTTTTTTCTCCAGTGGGGTAACCCTTTTTAGATCAGGCGACCATTACTGTCCGCCCCAAAGTCCCCCTCCAAGGCCCCCCGGGGTATTTTCCCCCAGTTCCGGAGCTTAAAATACAAAATTTTTTAAATTTTGCTTTTGCCAAAACCCCCTTTTTGTCCAGGCCCGCAGTGTCCCTTTTTTTCCCGTCAAAAATTTTGGGGGGGGTTTTCAAATTTGTGGCCCCAAAGGGGCATTAAATCAAATTGGGTTTTGGGACTGTAGGGGCAGCCTGAGCTTTGGCCCCGGGGGGGGGCCCCTTGACGCCGGGGGGAAAAAAACTCCCGCCCCAGCTCAGTCCCCTAACGACGCCCGCATCCTGCAACGGGCTAAAGGCCCAAATTGTTAAATGAGTACCAGGGCAATTTTTTTCCCGAAATACAGCGAAGTCCCGGACAAAGAAAACACGAAAACCCCAAAACCAGCTCAAATTGGGGTTTTTTTTACTGAAAATTTTTCCCCGGAACAAGTTGTTGAACAATCCCCCCAAAAAAATTTACAAATAAAGTATCCGGGCCCCCGTGCTGCACAGGGGCGCCGCCAAAAAGTGTAAAAATCTCCCCGGATGCCGGGGGAAATTTACCCAACTGTGGGGGTTTGGAAAGGGGCCATAACCCCCTTTCCTTTTTAATACCGTAAAACAAACCAAAGGGAAACAATTGTGTGGGTGGGTTTGCAGGGGGTTTGTGGGGCAGCACAGCAGCTTTCACAGCTTTAAAAATTTACCCACTTCCCTCCCAAACACAACGGGGACACAAAAAAATTCCCCCGATGAAATGGTTTCCCAAATAAACTAATGGGTTTTGATATTTAAACTTCCAAGTCCTGAACAGGGGGGATTTTAAATTTGGGGAAACCCCCCTTTGGCCTGTAACTGAGCCTAAACTAACTAAACTAATATCAGGCCTTCTCACAGTCCTGAACTCGTTGGCGTGCACGCATCCGCTGAGGTACCTTAAAGATGGCCGGCAATTCCTGTTCTCAGGTGCAGATCCTTGTGGATGGTCCGGCTGCAAACAGTCCTCTCTATCTTGGCAGCTTGTCCTTCTTGTCCAGGAGTTCTCTCTCTCGATGGCGTCTGTATAGACAGGCAGGCTCTCCTCTGTCCCTGGAATGACTGTGAATCCTGGCTCCTTTAGCTCAACTGTCTCTGCCTGTTCTCCTCAGAATCTCAGCAGCTCCTCAAAATGGCTGCTACATGTGCCAGTCTTATACCATGTCCCTCATTTGCATATACTGGAAACTGGACATAGCGGCATCTTGTGGTCAAACAGTGGAATACAAAGGAACATTTTACAACTGTCATGCATGGGATTTACTTAGAAAACACAAGGAGGCTGTCCCACTATCCCACACATGTAGCTTTGTAGTATTAAAGGGGTTGTCTCACTACATTCATTCATCTCTCTCAGTCCTTTTTTCTTGGTTTCATTTTAAATTCAGGAGCGTGGTTACTGGCTTCTTCTCGGCTGAAGTAGAATCCAGGTCTGTAGCTATAGCCACCTGTGCTGGCAGCCTATCATGAGAGATTGAACAGGTCTGCTATAGTGACCTGAGAAGCTGATGCAGCCCACACAAGAGGGGATATCCCAAAATAGGTAGGACACTGTTAGGCTATGTTCACACGGCTTAACTGCGGGTCGTAATTACGCCCCGCAATTACGCCGTGTGGCCAGGGGCGGGAGCGAGGGAGGGAGCGGGGGGCCGGCACTTCGCCGGCCCGTAGACTTGCATTACCATAGACTTGCAAAGTGACTTGTTTTTGCAAGACCTTTAACATAAAAAGCAATCCTTTTAGAGAGACAAACCTTTTAAGCCATACAGCTTCTGTGCACTGCCTTGCAAGCTTGATGTACATGGATCTGTACCATAAGTCCCTATCAGGATCAGCAAAAGATAAAACCAAAAAATCTTTTGTGTCTTCTAGAGCAAAAAAAAAAAATTCCAAGGATTACACTTAACATTTCTCCCTGCAAATCTGTCTGTGGTGTTCTACACGGTACAAGTGTTTTGTACTCTATGTTAACCATGGACATATTTCTCATTAACAGAAGACCATGTGGCTGGAAATGATGGTTAAAAAAAGATTTTTTAATGGTATAATAATTCACATTGTTTGCATAGTTCCCATGATGCATGAACTATGCAAAGCGAGAGAAAATCAAATGAAGAGCCTTTCACACATACTACGTATGTATCACTTTCATATTAATAATATATTGGTATTATTTTATGGCACAAGTGATACATGATGCACATGTTTACACCCAGAAGCTTTTTATGTTTCATATACATACAGTACAAATACTGAAATCTGTAATAAATACATTAAATAAGCCAGGAACCATTCTTACAGTTACCATGAAAAAATTAACTTGTTTGTACTACTCTAGCAAACTCCTCTATGTGTTTTCTGGTAAGTATTTCCTTTTCAAAATGATACATGGGGTTTTCATGGAATTCCCATTAATGGACTAGTCTTAGGATAGGCCGTCAATATGTGTTTGCAGAGATGGACCATAGGACCCTACAATAAGCAGAATCTGCCTTATAGGGGTTTTTGCCTTCATCTGGATCAACACTGTATGGTTATAGGTTGAATTTAAGGTACGTGTCCTTTTCCAACTTTATCTGCTATTTTACTATCATAGAAATAAGGTGCTGCAGCAAATAATTGAATAGCAAGAATAGTAACATGTATGTATATGCCACTGCATTTGTAACTACATTGAAAGTACTGTAACTTAAAGGGGTATTCCTATCTCATTGATTAGCTTTAAACATGTAAGTAAAGATAAATAAAGATTACCAAAAACATTACTCTTTTGATTATGCTTAATTTCAGAGTAGTTCTTATCTCCTGTTTATTTACACAAGCTTAACTATGTTACCAACCACCTCTTTCTACTCTTGGAGTTCTGGCTAGACGGTTGGGTCACTCCCTGCTATGTCTTATCAGCAGGATGGAGCTTGCTTCTCCTGTCTTTCTACTGAGATAAAACTTTAACCCTCAAAGATAACAGTCACTCGGCAGCACGTGAGTTTTTCATTCTCACTAGAGGCCTTCTCTTATAATTGTGAGCTAGCAGTGCTGTGTTGGTCATAACCAAACATCCTGCTTGGATGTTGTCATTGTTTTCACCACCCCTCCATTAGTAATATCACTATAACAGGCTCAGCCAGTAATAGGAACTATCAGAGCTGAAACGTCAGTCACTGCTGCAGACCCGCCCGCAGCCTGCCCAAAACATCCAGAAGGGATAGTCCATTTAAGTCATGTGTTTGAATGGAAATGAGTTGCAGTACCTGGAATGTAAAAATGTGCTGCTGTATCTAAGAAAACAGAGTAAGGTTCTGGAGCATCTTGGCCCCTGTGCTGTGCTGATCAGGGGGTGTCTTATACAGTGGTCCCCTAAGAATAGGCCATAAGTAAGAATGATTACAAAACCCTTATAACATTTGTTTTTTGAGAATAAAACACTTCGGGCCTCATGTATGAAAACGGTCTAGGAGTAAGACTTTCTTTGTTGCCCAGAGCAACCAATCAGAGGTCCCCTCTCATTTCATATAGTGCTCTGAAAAATTGGAAGGGGAACTCTGATTGGTTGCTAAGGGCAACAAAGAAAGTCTAACACCTGGACAGTTTTCATAATGAGGCCCTTATTCGTTAAAATAATTGGTGCAAGTCTGACTCCAGAACCCCATCTGACCATCAGTAATACTGTAAGTGGCTTTGGCAATCCTTGCAGTGCAGTGCCTCTGTTATTGCACTAACAAGCATAATAAACAGATAATGTTAGATACACATTTGAGATAAGTTACAGCTCACTAAACCCCTTTAAAGCTAGTATTTAAAGTATGGGTGTACATACAGTTATAGCAGCTGAGTTCCAGAGGCTGGGGGGCCTATACAGATATAAGAATATTGTTCCTTTTTGTAGGGAACAAGAAGTTGGTTTCTGCTCTCCGGCTACTACTATATTGATTCCCTGAGGTATGGGATGAATGACGGTATTATTTATTGCTACTTATGCTGCTATTTTAGTTTATTGACATTCGGTGGTTGGTCCCCATCTCATTTTGCTATTGGGCTCTTTGAATTCTAGTTATGCCCCTAATTTAAATCCTAATACATATACATTACAAATGCATGATGTTACAATTTATGTATGTATTTATTTATCTATGTATCAGATGTTTCAGTGTTTAGGAAACATATTTGACAACTGCCTAAGGCAGGCAATCTGGAAATAACAGTGTTAAAAAAAAACTGTATCTATATGAATTCACTAAGGATCCAATGTAAATACCATTTAATGCTCTTCTCTCCAAAAGAGGACTCTCCCTGGCCCAGGGAACATAACTACTACACCTAGCATGCCACAATTTGCCTATTGGTATAAATGCTATATTGTACATGCCTGCCTTTAAATATAATGTAGATTACGTATGCACCAGCAACCCAGAACTGTAATTAACATTGCTAGTATATATACTGTCTTCAATTTGAATCTTTTAACAGGAAATCTGAATTAATCAGCACACGCTAATAGATTTGGTTAGAGTTTTCTGGGTTAAACATGTTACTGTGATATCAGTTGCTTACCTAGACTGCATATCTTGCTGTGTTTTGGACTGACTGCCTTCAGCAGGTGGAGGGGAATGTGTCACCTGTTGTTGGAGCTCCACCAGAGACTGGTAATACTGCTGCTGCTGATGTTGCTGCTGTTTGAAACGTGACAGACTGAAAAACAGTCCTAAAATGGCTTTCAGATTTCCATTCTTTATTTCTGTAGCAGAAAAGAAAACAGAAAATTAAAACATAATCTTCATATTAATTTGATTAGTAGGAATAAACTTTCTGACCAGAACAGTTTATATAAAATAAAATTCAACTTACATGTTGAATTATTTAGCAAATTGTTTTTCATTCATGAATAAGGCCTGAAGCATGACTGGACTTAGGTAGCGTCTCTACTTAAATGGGAGTCACTAAACTTATGGTCTCAGTAACAAGAACTTACACCCCAAACCCACACCTGTAACATAAGTGTATGAAGAAGTAGCTGCACAGAATGCAGCTATACTCTCTAGGTTATTGATGCTATAGTGGTATTAGAGAATCATATCAGCCAGTTATATTTGGGCACTGTACAGTTATATTTTGGGGCACTAGATGGAACACCAGAAAAGAGTTGGGGGATAATAAATGCAAGAAACTGCATACCATCCACCCTAAGAAAATCCCATGCTCTAAGCCAGGAGTGTCAAACTCAGGCCCACGGGCTAAATCTGCCTCAGAGTGTAATTATATTTGGCCGTTAGTAACAGCCAGCCAGTGTACAGAAGAGAAGAGGAAGAAGCCAGGAGCTGTGATTACCCTGCTTTCACTGCAAATAGCAGAGAAGGGATCATATGGCAGGAGAAACAACTCAGACAGAAGAACAAACGATAAGGCACAGTGGGATGACTGATAAAGATAAGAGGAGCACACAAAGAGAAACAAGGATCCGGAACCTCAAAACGTAACTCTTCCAGCTCCTTCTCGGCCCCAGCATCTCTGCAGGCAGCAGGGTACTCCAAACGGAGATACCACACCATATAACAGATAAAAATCATTGGAAGACCACAGGACATGATGAATTAACTAACTGCAGTCAGTACAAATAAAGTGGGTAGTGCACTGTTTATCTAGCCCTAAGAGCGTACCAGGACATAAGACAGAAAAGCACTTGAGGGAAAAGACAAGGTTCTCCTTATACCGTCACAACACAGATCTAATGAAGCAGGACATCGTTAGAACTGATGAAAAGGAAAAACATTATCAATTGTACATGTTTTCAATAAATATAAAGACTGACCGACAACTTTGTTAAGATTTTAATTTTGGCCCAATGTATATTAGAGTTTGACACCCATATTCTAAGCCATGATGCTAATGTAAACAGGTACATAATAAGAATCTGCTGATTTTCTATTAACAAAGGACAATGCATTATAGGAGCTCAATGTTAGGTCAAGTGGAGTATGTAGAACTAAAATAATGTCTTTTCCGAAATGTAACCAGCTGCATTTTGACTTCTATGCACAAGTAGAACTTTTAGGAACTGGAAGAAAGTTTAAATTATTTCCTATGCTTTCAAGTCTTGCAAGTGTACAATCTACAAAAAATCCCAATGCACTGCTATACAATATTGGTACAGTGGTTAGCACTGCTGTATGGAGTCATGGGTGAACAAGAAGTTAAATCTGTAGACTGGTTTCCCTCCACACTACAAAAATATACCAATATGATAATTCCATAAGAGGGACCTAAGTCTAGACCGTGATGATTATTTTTATTACTTAAAACTTTAAATATTTTTAACTGAAGTTAAGATGAGTCCCATATTTTTAAGACTAGCCAACTCACCGGCTGTAAGTAATGGGTTGCATGAAGTAACATTGGTAGCACTTTCTATGTTTCCAAATCAGGCAATATCTGCAAAGTCTTTGTATATTGTTCTTGTGTGTGAATGGGTTCCCTATGAACAGTTTACTCCCACACTTTACAAACAAACTCAAATGTCTACAGTAAGTTATTATATTGTAAAAACATTTCCAGACAAACATATTCAATTCCTATCTTCACTGTTTGCAATGACAGTCGGCTAAAACCTTAAGGGGGTTGTCTCACTACAAGGATAGCTTTTTATGTTAAAGATCTTGCAAAAACAAGTCACTTTGCAATATGTGTCCATTAACTGTGTCCTACCTTTTCTGAGATATCCCCTCTTGTATGGGCTGCAATGGCTCCTCAGGTCGCTATAGCTACAGACCTGTTTGATCTCTACCGATAGGCTGCCAGCACTGGTTGCTATAGCTACAGACCTGGCTTCTACTGCAGCCTAGTAGAAGCCAGTAAACACACCCCTGAATTCAAAATGAAAGAAAGAAAACAGGACTGAGGTAAGATGAATCAATGTAGTGAGACAACCCCTTTAAATATAGTGAACCCTTTACAAGATTTACCTACATATCAGAATTAATAAGCCGGTAACATTCATCAATGCAATACAATGAACATCTTCCTTTATTTGCTACATTTTGCTGCCAACAAACAGCTGGACCTCTCTCTTGTCCAAATACAAATGGCAATATGGTTCAGATGTGTAGTCTGAAAGTGTCAATTTAATTTCCAATCCAGACAGCAAAATAGTTCTATCAATCCTTGCCAAAGGCGAGGATAAAGCACAGGCATCCCACGAATCAAGCTAAAACAGAAAGTTATATTAACATCCACCTTCTCTATGCAAGGGTCACATTGGAGTCTAATTTATATTCAAAATATTTTGAGAATGAACAGTCTCAATGAAAATAAGAAAAAATGACTGCCGGTCTGGTCTGCTGCTGCTTTTTTCCAAGCCTTTGTATGGCCTTATTTCCCCATTAGTTTCATGTCTGTCCTCTAGAGAACTCCTGTTGTCCACACATGACCTGTAATAAGTGGTGTGTGAAGGTACTTGCCGTTTATTCATTTTATCTAAACATTACTTTGGAACAGAACACTCCTAATCCCTAACAGACCTCTACCTCAGGTATGCACCGAAAACCATTGAATCACACTGAGAACACAAAGACTCACACGGAGCCTGCATAAATACCAATACTGTACAACACTGTATGACTAAAGCTGTGGAATAAAAGGCAATCATTACAGGATATTAAAGGGGTTGTCTCACTACAAGGATTGCTTTTATGTTAAAGATCTTGCAAAAACAAGTCACTTTGCAATATGTGTCCATTAATAGTCTCCTACCTATTCCTAGATATCCCCCTCTTGTATGGGCTGCATCAGCTCCTCTGGTCACTATAGCTACAGACCTGTTCAGTCTCTCATGATAGGCTGTCAACAGTGGTTGCTATAGCTACAGACCTGGCTTCTACTGCAGCCTAGTAGAAGCCAGTAAACACGCCCCTGAAATCAAAATGAAACCAAAAATACAGGACTGAGGTAAGATGAATCAATGTAGTGAGACAACCCCTTTAAGGACATCTATTTTGTATCTATAGTTCTGCTTCCATTATCAAGGGGTTTTCTACCATAACACAGCGAGATTCAATTAAAACAGGCCCCGAATATTCTGTTGTAACTCCCATTAGGATAAAGTAATCTGAGCCTCAAAAAAATATGCCATATACCGTGCTGTATGTGTAATCGATTGCATTTCATGCAATGCTGGAAGTGATCTCCATTTCCTGCGAGACATTTTTGTATGCAGCGCTCTTTGGGCCTTATGTATGAAAAACGTCTATAGTGTTACTGTCTTTGTTGCCCATAGCAACCAATCACAGCTCAGCTTACATTTCATATAGTGCTCTGGAGAAATAAAAGCTAAGCTCTGATTGGTTGCTGTGGGCAATAAAGACGGCTTTACTGTTTTCATACATAAGGTCCTATGTTCCTAAATATATAAGCAAGCTTATCTGGGGGACTAGCAGCAATTTCTTGTTGGATGTTTTCCTTCAAAACTGCTTGAAACCAGTGAGAGTATCTGGCTGTTTTCTCCATATCACTTGCTCTGAGCTCCTGAACGACAGTGACACGATACGCATTCAGTTTTGCCCTTATTTGCAGCTCATGAAGAAAAGATCTCCCAGTCTCCTGTGCTAAGTGTCTAAGAGGTTTTGTAGGCAACTGCTCCAGACGATGGTGCAGGTCATCCATTGTGTCCCGTGACATTTTTGGACTGCCTCCATCATAAGGGGCCGTTCACACGGCACAGTGCAAATACCGGTCGGAAATCCCGATCGGTATTTGCTCTGTTTTGCGGCCGTGCACACGGCCACAGGGGGGCGGCTTTTCTCCGCGGTTTGCAGAGAAAGCCCTTCCCCATCACATTAAAATATTCATATTCCGCCCAAAAACTGGTTTAATGTTCAATGTTTTTCGGACTGCCGGCGGTCTAAAAAACCGTCCAGCGTGAAATCCGTGCAGTGGGGACCGCTGCACAGGTTTTCCATAGAGGTCCATGTAAAAAGTTGACACCCAGTTTACAGACGGTTTTCAAAACCGAAAACCCGTGCAGTGGGGACAAGCCCTAAGAGGAGATCAACGATCTGTCCTTTTCAGTTACCAAGCCATCTTCTGAAGAACACTCTTTGAGGTAACATCACAAACACCAGATTTCTTAATAAATTCACATGGTTTAAACACATTGAATGTAGTTTCTTTCAGATTGCTTCTTCCTAGCGAGAATTCTTATAAAATATTCAAGGCCTCTTTCTAGTGAATCCATCTGTAGATGCCTTAAATTTATTAGATAAAAAAGGATAGTATTTAAGGGGGTTTTCTCACCATACAATTCCACAGAGCCTGCTCTTTGCAGCCAGCTCAGACTCATACTTCCTGGTTAAGCTGTGGGTGGTTCTATAGCAGTGATCAGCTCTGCTATTCCTAGCTATTCCTTTAAAATAGCTATTCCTAGCTATTTCTGTTACAGTGATATGAGTGCAATAGATTTTTAATCTGTAGTGCACAGAGCTACACAGCTCCAAAGATTAAAACTTGTCACTGACTTAGGTAAACAAGCTCCTGTGCTAGAAATAAGACTCAGCAGGAAGTGAGTCAACATTATCCAACAACTATTTGAGAAGCAATCAGATAAAAGAAAGAGCATGGAGATAAAATATTCTGTTTCTCCTGAACAAAGCAAAATCAGAACAGCAATGTATTTGTTAATAGTCTTCATTTTACATTTTAGTTATCTGAGGAAGCGGGTTGCACCCGTGAAACGCGTTATATGCTACTCAAAATAAACCCTTTATTATTTTCTATGTAAGCCCTTGCGCTTAGTTTCCAGCGCTCTAGTCCGATAAGTTTTCCCATCTCCAGGAGAGTAGATAGACCGTAATTGGTCATATCTACTACCAGGACATCTCCTTATCGTATCCTTTGGCGTTCCACGTGGACCCATACGGCGGGAAGCAGGATCGGGAGCCGCTTATCTCTCCTAACGGAGGATTTAAAGTACAATACGCTGATACGAGCTGTACTGTCTGTAGTACAGCTGGAATAGGTGAGTACTGTACCACCTCTTCCTTCCCATATTATCCGTTACATAGGACCCGACTGGGCTTTCTTGTCTCCTTGCAGCCCTACACTCAACTTGAACTATTTTAAGAGGAGTGTTTCTAATTGTAGTCGTCATTTTACCTTTCCCTACATGTTACAGACTAATCATTGTTGTGGTAAAACCCATTTAATGGGGTATTCTCACTACAAAGATTAGCTTCAACATGAAGGGACAGTTAAATGATTAGCTGAGAGAGCTGAGAGCAGGGAGTGATGGAGGGGCTGAGCTCCAAACAAGCTAATCATACCTGACAAGATTAGCTTCACTAAACAAAAGGTACAAGTGCTGCGAGGACTGAAAATAATGGCTTTATCTGTAATCTTGTTAGAGATAACATCTCCTGCACTGTCAGAGTAATGGCCCAGCTAGGATCATTGTTGAGGAACCACCCACAGCCTGAGGAGACAGAGTGAAACTGCTTGTGAGTCAGTGAACCTCCTTTAAGTCTTCAATTACATATTCCTATCTGGAAATTGTGTTCATACAAATAGTGCATACCAATAGTACAACCCCCTAAAACAAAGTTGAGATCTACAATAAACATTATGGGCCTGGGCTGAATTAAGAATCTGTGTCATATGAATCTGTAATTCAGCACCCATACAAATCTATGGACCAATTAATCTTTGTATGCCTCTGATTCCATACATAGGTATCCTAATATTTTCAGCGATTACATATGAAAAATGAACAGCAGCATGCTTCACTGCATAATGCATTAGTCTCTGTTCACATCTGTGATACAGCTTCCGTTTAGAACAGAAGTCATAGTAATTTGTCAGATCTATATGATTAATCTACATTGTTTTATTATACAGTGATTCACATATCACTGCATAACAATAATTTCCCCTTTAAAATATAACTTTTAATAAATCTATATAAAATTCAAAAAACCTAACCCCTATATAACATGCCCTAAATGATAAACAACAAGAGGTGGAATATATTGAATTTAGGGGAATCTCTTTGTTATACCCCTATTAGATGTCACCTGCCAGCGGAAGAATGCCCTGATAAAGGGCGATTCCACTTTAACAAGCTACTCCCTATCCTCTACTTTTCAGTGTTTTTTGTAATGACTTATATACAAAGCCCATATAACAAGCACCAATACTATAAATCTCTATAAATTGTTCCTGGCAATGATAATACTTAACTGACTCCTGTGGCTATGATTCAGCCATCTAGAGAGTTTCCATAGTCAATATGCGGCACCCTGGATATGAAGGAGGCGGGGATTAGGGGATATTCATGCTATTTAAGGAGAAGGGGTTAACATTATCCCGCCTCCTTCATATCCAGGGTGGAGCATATTGACCATGGAAACTCTCTAGATGGCTGAATCATAGTCACAGGAGTCAGTTAAGTATTATCATTGCCAGGAACAATGTGTATCCATAGTTTATGAGCAAAAGTATCTTCAGTGTATTTGTACCCCTGATGAACCCTATTGTCTTTTGGGGGGAAACGCGTCGAGTCTACTGGAGAGTTATAGTATTGGTGCTTGTTATATGGGCTTTGTATATAAGTTATTACAAAAAACACTGAAAAGTAGTTATGGAATTAGAGATTCCCCTAAATTCAACATATTTCACCCCTGTTGTTTATCATTTAGGGCATGTTATATAGGGGTTAGGTTTTTTGAATTTTATATAAATTTAATAAAAGTTATATTTTAAAGGGGAAATTATTGTTATGCAGTGATATGTGGGTATTTTTTCTCTATGGTATTACGTATTTTGTAAGTAGTTTTATACAGTGATCCCTCAACTTACAATATGAACTGATTCCAGGACAACCATTGTATGCTGAGACTATAACTCTATGGAAAACGGATTATTGGTATCAAAGCCCCAAAATGACAACTCAGCATAATGCAAAATAAAGATTAAGAAAAACTAAGCAGATAACTAATAGAGATAAAACAAGTCATTACATATAATAGATAGAAAGATCTGCTGGAAGCTGTAAATCACTGCCTACTCTGAGCATATGAGCTTCTTTGTGTCATATACTTTATACATAATGTACCATAAAATAGAAAATGGGGCCCTCACCTGGTGCCAAAAGGAGCCGCTCATCCAGGCACATGTAAAGAGCAGTACAGAACATGTAGTACCACACTGTACTGTAGAGAGGCGCTACTAGACCGCCAATCACTGCACGCACTTCATTAACACAGATGTTTTACAAGTAAACCGTTCAGGATAATTGGTTGGATCCTCCAGTTAATCACATGAGTTACAGAACAGAAGTGTCTCTGGCATTGTATGTTGAATCTGGTCTCAAAATACAATGTCCCAGTAAAGACCATTGTATGTTAAAAATAAGTCCAGAAGCCATTGTAACTTGAGAGATCATTGCAATTACCAAAATCAAAAAATTACATACATAGAACAGATTAAAAACTCTTAAAAACAAAAAAGCTTTATTGGGTTCCTATTATGTATATCAATGAGTAAATATTGGGACACACTATACACCACATTGTTTAAGCATCATTATCACTATTAATATGTAATCAATTGCATAATCTAATAGTTGTCCATATTGAAAACATCAATCCAGCTAATGTAAACATACTGTACCTACCAGCATTGAGAACCTCCAAGTATTAGGCGCCTGTTCTTAATACAGATGGCGCTTAAATGTGACACAGAAGATGTCTCCATGAAGGACAGTAAAACTCAAGGTGCATACATGCCAATATAATCAATAGCACAGGAGACAAGCCATTGAGTTGCGCCCTGTATTCACTAGACGTAACAGCAAGAGCAGGGGCGTAACTACCGGGGTAGCAGACGTAGCAGTTGCCCCGGGGCCGGTGCATTTAGGGGGGCCTGCGCCCCGGGGCAGCTGCTACCACGTCCGCTACCTCGGTAATGCCGCTCCTGGGCCCGCCGGCAGTGAACTTAACAGTTCACTGCGGCGGGCGCGGAGCTGAGGGGCCCGGCGCATGCTACCTCTGAACGCCCGGGCCCTCCAGCCCCGAGCGTTCAGAGGCAACGCTACCTGGAAGGAGCAGAACGGAGCGCCGATCTGCTCTGCTACTTCCCCTACCGGCCTTCTGTGATCACGTGGGCGCGCGCGGTGATGTGACGTCACCGCGCGCGCCCCCCCTGAGTACAGAGGCAGCAAAGAGGCTGCAAAGAGGCTGCAGCGCGGCGCTTCGGGGGTGAGTGGACCGAGGTAAGTAATCTATTTCTTATTTTACCTGCCCCTAAGCCTGCCTGTATACATCCTAAGCCTGCCTGTATACACCCTAAGCCTGCCTGTATACCCCTAAGCCTGCCTGTATACCCCCTAAGCCTGCCTGTATACCCCTAAGCCTGCCTGTATACCTCTAAGCCTGCCTGTATACCCCTAAGCCTGCCTGTATACCCCTAAGCCTGCCTGTATACCCCTAAGCCTGCCTGTATACCCCTAAGCCTGCCTATATACCCCTAAGCCTGCCTGTATACCCCTAAGCCTGCCTGTATACCCCCTAAGCCTGCCTGTATACCCCTAAGCCTGCCTGTATACCCCTAAGCCTGCCTATATACCCCTAAGCCTGCCTGTATACCCCTAAGCCTGCCTGTATACCCCTAAGCCTGCCTATATACCCCTAAGCCTGCCTGTATACCCCTAAGCCTGCCTATATACCCCTAAGCCTGCCTGTATACCCCCTAAGCCTGCCTGTATACCCCTAAGCCTGCCTGTATACATCCTAAGCCTGCCTGTATACACCCTAAGCCTGCCTGTATACCCCCTAAGCCTGCCTATATACCCCCTAAGCCTGCCTATATACGTCCAAGCCTGCCTATATACCCCCTAGCCTGCCTGTATACCCCCTAAGCCTTCCTGTATACCCCCAAGCCTGCCTGTATACCGCCAAGCCTACTTATAAACCCCATAAGCCTGCCTATATAACCCCAAAGCCTGCCTATATACACCCAAGCCTGCCTATATACCCCCCAGCTTGCCTTTATACCCCCCAGCCTGCCTTTATACCCCTAGCCTGCCTTTATACCCCCCTAGCCTGCCTTTATATCCCCCAGCCTGCCTAGATAGCCCCCCAGCCTGCCGATATACCCCCAGCCTGCCTGCATAGCCCCCCAGCCGGCCGCTATACCCCCCCGCCTGCCTACATAGCCCCCCAGCCTGCCTTTATACCCCCAGCCTGCCTATATAGCCCCCTAAAGGCTGCCTATATAGCTCTAAGTCGGCCTGCCTGAATAGCCCTATAGCTACCGTGAAGCCTGTCTGCCTATATAGCCCCTTTAGCCCCCTAAAGCTTGCCTACCTATATCGCCCCCAAAGCCTGCCTGTCTACTTATATGGGGACCCTTTAGCTACCTAAACCCTAACTATATGGCCCCTATAGCCCACCTAACCCCTGTCTTCCATATATAGCTCCCTATAGCTACCTAAACCCTGCCTGCCTATATGGGCACTCTATTGGCTACCTAAACCTTGCCTATTTGGGGCCCCATATATCCTATCTAAACCCTGCCTGCCTAAATGGACCCCATATAGCCAGGGGGGGCAGGTGCTGGAAAAGTCAGGATTCTAAGATATTTGTGTCTAAATCTGCAGGGACAAGTGGTCGGGAGATGTCATCATGATGGCGGACTGGACCGTATGCAGAACAAAGGGGAAAGTCAACGACTCATCAGAGAAACGTCACCTGTGAGTCACAAGATGTAACTGCAATGTAATCGCTGTGTACACTGGCGTCTACCACTATATGGTCACTGTATGGAGGTGATATACAGTCTGCAGAGCCTGTGTACACTGGTGTCTACCACTATATGGTCACTGTATGGTGGTTATATACAGTCTGCAGAGCCTGTGTACACTAGTATATACCACTATATGGTCACTATATGGCGGTACTATTGGTCTTTGTGTACTGATCAGTAATAGTGTAGGGGTATTATTCAGTCACTATGTGGTGGTAATTTGTGGTCATGTTCTGGTGGTATAATCAAGTCCATATGTAGTAGGGTTATTGGTAATATTGGTTTTGGTATAGTGGATTTGTTTGGTAGCAGTATGATGGTGATATGTATGGTGAGGTATTTGCCCCTTGTATTATCTACATTATCTAACAGCATATCCTGGTACATGGACGTGGTCAGGGAGGTAGGGGGGGTTGGTAGGGGGCCCCATCCAGAAGTTTGCTTTGGGGCCCTGGCTTCTCTAGTTATGCCCCTGAGCAAGAGATATAATACATGCTTGTCCATAGTACTTGCATGAAGCTACAAAGCCAATCCTCATCACTATCAACTGTACAAACATAACCCTAAAACCAGAGGTAGAATATTCTCTGCCTTTGATCCTTTATTTGTTGCATATAAACTATCAATTTGTCACATCATCACTGATTTATCACACACAAAAAAATTGGGTTTCATCAAGGCCTCTGTCATTTTGACTGCAAGAATAAAGATGCATACTGCACTTCTGACCAGCATAGTCATACAGTGGTTTGAACTGCTGCCTTTCAGTACTTCAAATTTGACCAAAGAGGAAATCTGCGTGGAGTTTGTATGTTCGCCCCATACGTGGGTGAGTTTCCCACACTACAAAAACATACAGTGAAGGAAATAATTATTTGATCCCTTTCTGATTGTGTAAGTTTGCCCACTGACAAAGACATGAACAGTCTATAATTTTAAGGGTAGGTTAATTTTAACATTGAGAGATAGAATATCAACAATAAAATTCAGAAAATCATTTTGTATAAATTATATAAATTTATTTGCATTTGATCCCTTTGGCAAACAAGAATTAATACTTGGTGGTAAAACCCTTGTTGGCAAACACAGATGTTTTTTGTAGTTGACGATGAGGTTTGCGCACATGTCAGGAGGAATTTTGAGGCTGTCGCTTGGCAACTCGGAGCTTCAACTGCCTCCATAAGTTTTCTATGGAATTAAGGTCTTGAGACTGGCCAGGCCACTCCATGACCTTAATGTGCTTCTTTCCGAGCCACTGGTTTGTTGCCTCGGATGTATGTTTTGGGTCTTTTTCTTGCTGGAAGACCCAGCCATGACCCATTTTTAATGTCCTGGCAGAGGGAAGGAGGTTGTCACTCAGGATTTTACGGTATATGGCCCCATCCACTCTCCTATTGATGTGGTGGAGTAGTCCTGTGCCCTCAGCAAAGAAACACCCCCAAAACATAATGTTTCCACCTCCATGCTTGACAGTGGGGACAGTGTTCTTTGGATCATAGGCAGTATTTCTCCTCCTCCAAACACGGCGAGTTGAGTTAATGCCAAAGAGCTCAATTTTTATCTCATCTGACCACAGCACCCTCTCCCAATTACTCACAGAATCATTCAGGTGTTCATTGGCAAACTTCAGACGGCCCTGCACATGTGCCTTTTTGAGCAGAGGGACCTTGGGGGCATTGCACGATTTTAATCCATTACGGCATAATGTGTTACCAATGGTTTTCTTGGTGACTGTGGTCCCAGCTGCCCTGAGATCATTAACAAGTTCCCCCTGTGTAGTTTTAGGCTGATCTCTCACCATTCTCATGATCAAGGAAATCCCACAAGGTGAGATTTTAAATGGTGCCCCAGATCAATGTCGATTGACAGTCATTTTGTATTTCTTCCATTTTCTTACTATTGCACCAACAGTTGTCTTCTTCTCACCCAGCGTCTTATGGTTTTGTAGCCCATTCCAGCTTTGTGTAGGTCTATGATCTTGTCCCTGACATCCTTAGAAAGCTCTCTGGTCTTGCCCAGGTTGTGGAGGTGAGAGTCTGACTGATTGAGTCTGTGGACCGGCGACTTTTATAAAGGTGACTATTTAAGATAACTGTCTTTAATGCAGGTAACAAGTTGTTGATTAGGAGCATCTAACTGGTCTGTAGGAACTCTTATTGGTTGGTAGGGGATCAAATACTTATTTCTCTCAGCAAAATGCAAACAAATGTATAGAATTTATACAATGTGATTTTCTGGATTTTATTTTTGATATTCTGTCTCTCAATGTTAAAATTAACCTACACTTAAAATTATAGACTGTTCATGTCTTTGTCAGTGGGTAAACTTACGCAAACAGCAAGGGATCAAATAAATATTTCCTTCACTGTATATGTATAGGTTAATGTGGACATCACACTGTGCAGTGATCTGTTAAGTTAAGGATGTTCATACGACGGATTCAGAGGCTGAAAATGTCAGCGCTGAATAAGCATTTTATCCTCGTCCGCAGATTTTCTGTTTCCTATATACTATAATGTGAAGTAAGGAATCCACCTCCAAGAATTTACATGTCAATTCTTTTTCAGTGCTGAAAAAAAATCAGTGCCAAAGAAAATCAGTGTTATATGAACAAGAAGTTAGATTGCAGTCGGATTGGATTCTGATTCTGACACAGGTTTAGCACTGAATCTGCCCCAGAGTCAGCGTCCAAATCTGTTGTGTGAACAAATCCTTAGGGCGCATCCCCACGGCAGTGGACAAATACCGGACGGTTCGCCGGCAGGTATTTGTCCTGTTGTGCGTCCGTCACCACGGCCGCGGGGGGGACGGCTTTTCTCCGCGATGAACGGAGAAGAGCCCTCCCCCCTCCCATTGCGAAGCAATCTTCCGTCCGGTTTCCGGACGGAAGATTGTGCTCCTACAATGTTTCGCCGCCGGACCGCCGGCGGCAAAACCGTCCGACGGCAAAACCCGTGCAGTGGGGACTGCTGCACGGGTTTTCCATAAAGCACAAGTGTGCTCATTTTCGGCCGGTTTTTTCAGGCGGTCTGAAAAACCGCAAACCGGCTGAAAAAAACGGCCGAAAACCCGTGCAGTGGGGACATGGCCTTACAGTGGCCGTAGGATACAATATTCACATCATACAAAAGTCTTGAAACCACATACACCATATTATGTCCCAGACAGATTTATACTGATACTGGTCAACACTATGGTGTTTGTTACATGTATAAATAGGGTGGTCAGTGGTACAGGGGGCATTGACACCTGGGTAGATGGGGGTTATATGTACATTAAAAAAATGAGTGGAAGGTTTTGAAAAACAGTTTACAAGTGAAAACTGCGAGGTATAAGCAAAAGAAAATGTTATTTAGAAAATGTGGTAAAAGTTTCAAGTTTTGCAGGAAGCCAGTCAGTTCCATGGGTTAAAAAATTCTCACTACTCAAAAATTGGAAAGGCAACTGTCTCACGATTTTAAAAATTGCATTTAAATGCAAACTACAGAGCTGATACATTTCACAACATCTTGAAGAATAGACAGAGAAAAGACAATACTATCATATGTGATATTGCACACATATGTGAATAACATTTTGCTTCAATGCTTACTTATAAAATGAATGTCCTTAAAGGAAGTGTCTTTAGCCTTTAAACCTTGATTTGGCATAAATACCAACCACAAATTAATAAAATAGATGTTCCTTATGGCATTAATTCAAGTGCAATAAATATGAAGCAAAACATTAGGGTAATTTACTTTTTCCTTATATGATTGCTGCAGACATCATATGCTAGCTAAACCACTGAGAAATAGGAACCATCAGATCCCTTAAATTGTACCACATCACTTTATATAGTTATTGTAAGACTATACACAAGACATATCTGAAGCAAGCTTGTTTTATTCATAGGGCAAAAGGTGCAACTGCACTGCGCCCCCCCACTCTGGCAGGTCACATGACCTACAGCTACTGCTAAGAAGTCTAATGCAAATGCTGCAGAAGAGATGTGTCATGTCTGCTGCCCCTTCCCCTCCTAACACAGTGCAGGAGAGATGTGTCATGTCTGCTGCCCCTCCCCCTCCTAACACAGTGCAGGAGAGATGTGTCATGTCTGCTGCCCCTCCCCACCTTACACAGTGCAGGAGAGATGTGTCATGTCTGCCTCTCCACCCCCCTCCTTACACAGTGCAGGAGAGATGTGTCATGTCTGCTGCCCCTCCCCCTCCTTACACAGTGCAGGAGAGATGTGTCATGCCTGCTGCCCCTCCCCCTCCATGCACAGTGCAGGAGAGATGTGTCATGTCTGCTGCCCTTCCCCCCTAACACAGTGCAGGGAATGGTCATGCTGCTATCCCCCCTCCTTACCTGTAGGAGGGGTTTTCTGTCTGCTATCCCCCCCCTTTCCAGTGCAGGGGGAATGGTTTTATGTCTGCTGCCCCTCCCCCTCCAAAACAGTACAGGAGAAGTGTCATGTTGTATCCCCCCCCTCCCTTTCACATGCTGGGGGGGGAAAGTTCATGTCTGTATCCCTCCCCTCCTTACACAGTGCAGGAGGTGGTCATGCTGCTTTTACTCCCCCCCTTACAAGGCAAAAGGGGATGTGCCATGTCTGTGCCCCTTCCCCCCCTAACACAGTAGGGGGAGATGTGTCCTGTCTGCTGCCCTCCCCCTCCTAACACAGTCAGGGGAGAGTGTCTTTTGCTATCCCCCCCTCCTTACACAGGCAGGGGGAAAATGTGTCATGTCTGCTATTCCTCCCCTCCTTACACGTGCAAGAGAGAGTGTCATTTTGCCCCCTTCCCCCCCTAAAACAGTGCAAAGATTGCCTTTTCTGTGCCCCTCCCCCCTAACCATGCAGGGGGATGTTATTTGCTATCCCTCCCCTCCTTTTACAGTGCAGGAAGATTTCAGTTCTATCCCCCCACCACACGGGGAGGAATTGCATTCTCTGCCCCCATCCTTCCTTACACATCAGGGGGGATGTCTTTTTGTGCCCCCCCCTCTAAAACAGTACAGGGGATTTTATGCGCTTCCTCCCCTCTTTCACAGGCGGGGGGATGTTTGTCTGCTGCCCCCCTCCTCCTAACACAGTACAGGGGGATTGTCTGTCTCTGCCCCTCCCCCTCCTGACACAGTACAGGGGGATTTTCATGTCTGCTGCCCCTCCCCTTTCCCCGTACGGGGAGATTGTCATGTCTTCCCCCCCCTCCTAAAACAGTGTAGGAAATGTTCATTCTGCTCCCCTCCTCCTTAACAGGAGAAGGGTGATCATGTTGTCCCCCCCCCTCCTTACACCCTTTCACATGCAAGAGATGTTCTGTTCCATCCCCCCCTCCTTCACAGTCGGGGGGATTTCATGCTCTGCCCCTCCCCCTAACACGTTTAAGGGGGGTGTTATTCTCTGCCCTCCCCCTCCTAACACAGTACAGGAAGAAAGTGTCTGTCTGCTCCCCCCCCCCTAACAAGGCAGGGGGAAAGTGTCATGTTCTATCCCCCTCTCCTTACCAATGCAGGGGAAATGTGTCATGTCTGCTGCCCCTCCGCCTCCCAAAACAGACAGGGAGATTTCAGTCTGGCTTTCCTGCCCCTTACACATGCAGGGGGTTCTGTCTGTTCCCCCCGCCCCCTAACACAGTACAGGGGAATGTGTATGTTGCTGCCCTCCCCCCCTAAACACGACAGGGGAGATGTGTCATGTCGCTGCCCCCCCCCCTCCTAACACAGTACGGGAGATTGTTCATGTTTCCCCCTCCCCCCTAACACAGTGTAGGAGAGATTGTCATGTTGTGCCCCTCCTCCTTTCAATGAGGAGAGGAGTCAGTCTGCTGCCCCTCCCCCCCCTTACACCCTTACCAGTGCAGGAGAGATGTGTCGTCTGCTTCCCCCCCTCCTTTTCCTGCGGAGGATGTTCATGCTGCTCCCCCTCCAACACATCAGGAGAATGTTCAGCTGCTGCCCCCCCCATCCTTACACTGCAGGGGAAAATTCCTTCGCTGCCCCTCCCCCCCTTACCAGTGCAGGAGAATGTTCTTCGCTATCCCCCCCCTCCCTTTCACAGGCAGGGGGATGTGTCCTATTGCTTTTCCTTTCCCCTTTTTACACTCAGGAAGTGAGTATGTCTGTGCCCCTCCCCCCCCCTTTCACAGTGTAGGGGGAATGTGTCATTTCGCTTCCCCCTTTTCCCCCTTTCACATGCAGGGGAAATTTTCATTCTGCTCCCCCCCCCCTCCTTACACAGGTAGGAGAGATGTGTTTGTATCTGCTTCCCCTTCCCCTCTTTTCACAGTGAGGGAGATTTTTTCGTATTGCTTTTCCTTCCTCCTTTTTCCAGGTTTGGGGGGTGTTTTATCGGGTTCCCCTTCCCCCTTTTACCAGGGAGGGGGAGATGTTTTTTGGGTTCCCCCCTTCCCTCCCTTTACACTGCAAAAGAATGTGTTTTTTCTGCGCCCCCCCCCCTTTCCCTTTCCATGTTTGGGGGAGATTGTCAGTCTTGGCCCCCTTACAAAAGTGAGGAGAGATTGTCATGTTCTGCCTTCCCCCTCCTTACACAGGCAGGAGAAGAGTCATGTCTGCACCCTCCCCTCTTACACAGTGCAAGGATGTGTCATTCTGCATTCTCCCCCCCTTACACATGCAGGGGATGAGTCATGTCTGTGCCCCTTTCCCCCCCTAACCAGGCAGGAAGTGTGTCATGTCTGCTGCCTTCCCCCTCCTAAAAAATGCAGAGAGAGTGTCATGTCTGCGCCCCCCCCCCTCCTAACACAGTGTAAAGGGGAAAAGTTATGTCTGCGCCCCCCCTCCTTACACGTGCAGGGGAGATTGGGCATGTCTGCTGCCCCCCCCCTCTCCTTACACAGGGAGGGGAAGTGTAAATTTTGCTATCCCCCCCCCTTACACAGGCAGGAGAGATGGTTTATGTTGCGCCCCTCCTAACCAGGCAGGGGAAAATGTGTCATGTTGCTGCCCCTCCCCCCCCCTTTACAAGTGTGGAAGATGTGTTTCTGCTTCCCCTTCCCCCTTTACACAGTGCAGGGGGAGATGTTTCGTATCTGCTTTTTCCCTTCCCCTCTTTACACAGTGTAGGGAGATTTTCGTATCTCTTCCCCCTTCCCCTCTTTACACATGCAGGAGAATGGTCATACTGCTTTCCCCCTTTCCCCTTTTACACGTGCAGGGGGAAATGTGTTTATTGTGCCCCCCCCCCTCCTTACACAGTGTTAGAATGTGCTGTCGCTGCCCCCCTTTCAAACAGGAAATGTGCCTGTCGTGCCTTCCCCCCTCCCTTTCACAGTCAGGGGAATATCCCTTCTGCTAAACCCCCCCCTCCTTAACGTGCAGGGAATGTGTCAGTCTGTATTCCCCCCCCTCCTTAACAGTGCGGAAGGAGCATGTCTCTGCCCCTTTCCCCCCCTAACACAGTGCAGGGGATGTTCATGTCTGCTGCCTCCCCCCTAACACTGCAGGAGAATGTGTCATGTCTGCGCCCTCCCCCCTCCTAACCAGTTGGGAGATTTTATGTTGCTGCCCTCCTCCTTACACAGTGCAGGGGAGATGGTCATGTCTGCTCCCCCCCCTCTCCCTTAACCAGTGCAGGAAAAGATTGTCTGTCTGCTTTCCCCCCCCCTCCTTTAAAGTGCAGGGGAAGTTTCTGTCTCTGCCCCCCTCCTTAAAAAGTGCAGGAATTTCATGTTTGCCCCCCCCCTCCTTTACACAGTGTAGGGAGATGGGGGTTTTTGTTCCCCCTTCCCCTTTTACACAGTGCAGGGGAGATGTTTTGTATTGCTTTTCCTTCCTCTCTTTTTTCCCCAATGTGGGGAAAATGTTCGTATCTGCTTCCCCTTCCCCCCCTTTACACATGAGGGGAAGAGTGTCTATCTCTTCCCCTTTTCCCCCTTTACACTTTAAGGAAAGTGTTGTATTGCTGCCCCTCCCCTCCTTTTCACAGTTAGGGAGATGTGTCATTCGGCTCCCTCCTTCAAAGTGGAGGAGAATTGTCATTCTGCCCCCTTACAAAAATGAGGGGAGATGGTCAGCTGCGCCCTCCCCCTCCCTTTCACAGTCGGAGGATGTGTCAGTCTAAAAAAACTTCTGACCCAAACTCACAAGGTAATAGATAAGTGGCTCAAAATATTTCCCTCCTCAACTACCATCCGTTTGTCTATATCTTCGCCTTTTCCCCCTCTCCTTTCTCTCTCTTTTTTTTCCCCTTTTGTCATCTCGCTACCCTACAAAGCCCGTTAAAGGGTTAGTGATAAAAGTAAACAATGTGGGCCTGTTTGAACCTCTTTTTAGCACAACACCCGACCCATTTTCAAAATTTTTAAATATCCCAGTCATTTGGGGCATTACAGACGCAAGCGGAATTTTTTAAAGCGCATTTTTTGGGGGGGGTTTTTGGGGGGGGGGTTAACCTTAAACCTAAGGTATAATTTTTACTTTCCCATCATTTTGGGCCCTTACTGCGGGACAGGTAAACCTTTTAAAGTGATATCCTGAGCCCGAAATGCCGTACAACCAGAATTTGGCTATTTATAACCCTGTAGAGTTTTAAATTTTTCATTTTTTTTTTTTTTCATGCTGAAGCGCTTCAAACAAAAAAGTGTTATTATTATGTAAAGCAATATTTAATGCATCGCTATGTTCTGATAGGCATAACTTTTTTATTTTTTCATATACAGAGCTGTGCAAGTTCTTTTTTTTTGCAGGATGAACTGATGTTTTCATTGGTACCACTTTGGCATTTATATGAGTTTTTGATCGCTTTTGATTCCATCTTATGTGCTACAGGATAAACGAAAATCGCAATTCTGCGACTTTTTTTCTTTGTTTTTGTTTTTTTTGCAACGTTCACAATACAGGTTAAATAGCCTGACAGATTGACTGGGTAGGTCGTTACGCATGCAGTGATACCAAATATGCATACTTTGTTTATCTTTTTTGGGGCTATCCGCGTTTGTAAAGGAGAAAAGGGCGGTGTACGTGTTTTTATTTTATTTTTTGTGTTTTACTTTTTATTTACTTTTTCACCTTTTTTCACTTTCCCTATAGGAGAATTGTAACAGCTATCTTCAGATCACTGTTACAAGGGAGATCAGTACATAGCAGAACTGCTATGTACTCATCTCCATAGCGACTGTCAGTCACAATGCCCGGCAATGCCCACAGAGCACTGCTGGTCATTGTGACGTCACAGACAGCTCAGAAGTCTCAGGCCCCCAAGCTGTCAGGTAAGACCGCAGCAGCTTCAATTATATCACGTCTACTGCACTAGAGACAGGAGGAGCATCTCTCCTCTGTTTTTCTCCAAGCTGCCAGGATAAATTGCAGCAGCTAAGTGGTTAATCCACACACACACAAACACACACACTCATAGCCTTCCCAAAGTAATCTCTGGTCAGGACCAATGCTGCGGGATGTCAGTGGTAATCTACGTCCACTGGTGTTAACCCCAAAACGACCTGGATGTAAGCTTACGTACAATGTCGTGCAGGGGTTAAAGAAAGAAAAACTCACAATGGTCACTGAAATAACTTGAAAGTGACAAAAGTAATAATAAATTTAAATTTACTGAAAATCAACTGATGAAAAATTAGATATTTCGTTCGAATTGTACTTCAACCAAAACTATTTTTTAAAAATCCCAATGAAATTGGCATGGACAAAAGAAAAAGTCTGACATGAACTTGATCGTAGGAATATGTTTAACTAAGGTGTGTCCTGTAATTAGAATCACAGATGTCTTCAAACTTGAGATCAGTTAGTTTGCCTATTTGAAGATTAAAAATAAGTCACTGTGCTCTGAGACCATGTTCCAACAGCTTGCTGTTCCTGTTAGGGCTTCTTTGCTGCATTTTGCACAAGATGTCTTGCGATGGAGCAGTGCAGAATGAAATATCAAGACTATCAAGGCATTCTGGAGTGAAATGTGCTGCCCAGTGTCAGAAAGCTACGTCTCAGTCTCAGGTCATAGGTCCTTCCACAGGATGACCCAAAACACAGATAAAAAATCCAAGAATAGCTAAGACAAAAAGCATTGGACTATTCTGAAGTGGCTTCTATGAGTTCTGATCTAAATCCTAACTTCTGTGGAAGGAGCTGAAACCTGCAGTCTGGAGAAGGCACATTCACACCTGAGACAGCTGGAGCAGTTTGCCTATGAGGAACGGGCTACAAACCTGTGGACATATGCAGAAGTCTCAATGACAGTTACAGTAATCATTTGTTTGCAGCGACTGCCTTAACCCCTTAACGACCGGCCACTGTCTTTTGGCGTCGCTGTAGACTTCGGCGTTGGCGGCGCCCGGCGCCGCAACTGCGCTGGGCTCGGGGCTGTACTACACAGCCCCGATCCCATCGCATCCCCTGCGAGCACCGAGCAGCAGAGGTAACCTCCGCAACCCGATGCTTTAACCCTTAGACTGTGGCGGTGCGTTAACGCAGCGCAATCAAAGGGTTCCCCTGCTCTGTCGGGTGATCGGAACACCCGGTGACCCGACAGAGCTCGGGGAACGGCTGCACAGTCAGCCCTGGGGACCTAGAGTGGCCCCAGGACTGTCTGTGTAACTAGCCAGTGATCAGGCCAGCCTGTGTGCTGTCCTGAACACTGCCTGTGTCAGACTGACACAGATTAGAATGTATTAGCATATATGAAGATGCTAATCCATTACTAAGTGTAAAAAAATAAATTAAAAAAATGTAAAACAGTTCTCCCTTCATGGGATTTAAAAAAAGTAAAAAAAAAACATAAAAAGTGTAAAAAATAATAAAAACAAAATAAAATAAAAATAAATATTTAATAAAAAATAATTGTGCATAAATTACACACACAAAAAAAAACTACACATATTAGGTATCCATACGACCGTAATAACCTGTAGAATTAATCTAACAAGTTATTACATGTGAAATATGAACGGTGTAAAAAAAAATGTAAAAAATTTTTAAAAATGTAAAGAAAAAACTGCAATTATTTATAAGAGAACTTAAACTATTCCCCCATAAAGTACAACTTGTCTTGAATAAAAAGAGACCTCATCCAACTGCGTCATTGAAAAAATAAAAAAGTTACAATTGTTGAAACGCAAGGAGGCAAAAACTAAAAAAACGTTCTGGTCATTAACTGCTTCTCAGGCCTGGGAGTTAAGGGGTTAAAATATTGTGCAACACAAAAGGGTATCATCATTTTTTCCCAGGACAGTTTAAGTAGTTTTTTTTTTTATTCATTTTTCATTTGAACCACAATTCAAAAGCAATGTCTGATTTTCATTAGTCTCTTTTCAGTAAGTTTAAATTTATTATACGTTTGTCAGTTTTAAGTTATTGCATTGACCATTGTAGGTTTTTCTTTCTTTAGTGATAGGATACCAACAATTTTGTCCATGTGTGTAAGTTAGAAAAGAATGCTGGGAGAATTCCCCCCTGAAGCTAGATAGTGTATGTATCATCACAGTACAGATGAAAAACAATACAAAAAATACCCTAATGACCATTAAAATCAGTGGTACACCAAGTTTAATCAGACTAATATTAGTATCTCAAGCCTAAGACAATCAAATAAATTATATATAGTAAACCCATCATGCATGTTAGTTGATCTTATATAGAAATCATCACATATCCTGGTATGTTTCTTTCAACAAATACCTTTACTCCCTATAATAACAATTTTGGAGCTTCTTTTCTTCATACTGTGCTAAAGTGTTGATCCAGAGGAAGGCAAAACCCCCCATGAGGTAGAAGTCAATTGTCTTTATTTTAGGGAACAAATTCCTTCCTGACTCCAATCTGGCAATACGAATAAGATCCTGGATCAAGGACCCTTCTCCAGAATCCTAGTCACTAGAACTTGTTATATTATTACATTCTAGAAATACATCCAGACCCTTTTTGAACTCTATTGGTGAATTCACCATGACAAGTTCCTCTGGCAGAGAGTTCCACAGTCTCACTGCTCTTACAGTAAAGAATCCCTTTCTAGGTTTATATAGAAACCTTCTTTCCTCAAGACATAGAGGATGCCCCCTTGTTCTAAATTTAGTTCTGGGTATAAATAGAGCTTGGGAGAGATCTCTATATTGGCCCCTAATATATTTATACATCTTTATTATGTCCCCCCGAAGCCATCTTTTCTCTAAATTAAATAACCTTAATCTTGCTAATCTTTCTGGATATTGCAGTCCATCCAGTCCTTTTATTATTTTTGTTGCCCGCCTTTGTACCTGTCCAAGCTTTACAATGTCTTTCCTGTGCACGGGTGCCCAAAACTGTGCACAATATCCCCTGTGTGGTCTGACTAGTGACTTGTATAATGGGAGAATAATGTTCTCATCATGTGCATCTATGCTCCTTTCAATACACCCCATAATCCTGCTTGCCTTGGCAGCTGCTGCCTAATACTGGCTGCTACAATTAAGTATACTGTCCACCAGATCCCCACCAGAAGTTCCAAATCCTTCTCCATGTCACTTTGTTTTTCCGTTTAACATGTATTCATGGAATGGATTTTTCCTTCTCATTTACATAACCTTACATTTATCTATGTTAAACCTCATCTGCCATTTCTCTGCCCAGGCCTCCAACTTATCCAGATCCCTTTGTAATAACACATTATCCTCTATTGTGTTGATTACTTTACAGAGCTTAGTACCATCTGCAAAGATCGATATTCTACTGTGCAATCTATGTGTAAGATCATTAATGAAAATATTAAAGAGGATAGGGCTCAATACTGAGCCCTGTGGTACCCCCTTAGTAACAGGGATCCAGTCTGAGTATGTACCATTAATCACCACCCTTTGTTTTCTATCACTGAGCCAGCTACTTACCCACTTGCAAACATTTTCCCCGGGTCCAACAATTCTCCTTTTACTTACCAACCTTTTATGTGGCACCGTATCAAATGCTTTAGAAAAATCTAGATATACAACATCTAATGCCTCATCCCGATCCAGTCTAGAACTAATCTCATAGAAGCTGATGAGATTAGTTTGAAAGGACCGATCCGTCATAAACCCATGCTGAAAATAACTATACATTTATTTTCAATGAGATACTCCAGGAAAGCATCTCTTAGAAAACCTTCAAACATTATGTACCTCTCACAGTGGGTGCTTAAAATGTTTTTTAAAGAGCTCCCATTTATTATTTGATCTGCTATTTTTCCCAGTCAATACAGTTTAGGGCCTCTCTAAGCAGATTAAAATTAACCTTCCTGAAATTCAGTGTTTTTGTGGCTCCTTGACAAAAAACTCTATTGAAGGATCAATAGAAATTTATTATATTGTGGCCACTATTTCCTAGGTGCCCCCCCAACCTGAACCTTTGTTACTCTGTCAGGTCTATTAATGAATATTAAGTCTAGAAGGGCCTTTCCTCTAGTCGGTTCCTGCACCATTTGGGAAAGGTTATTATCTTTAGTTAGAGGGAGAGCTACAGATTTGAGTTTCCCAATTTATGTCTGGGTAGTTAAAGTCGCCCATGATAACAACCTCATTCTGATTAGCTGCCTCATCTATTTGCCTGAGGAGTACATCTTCCATGGGTTCTGTTATATTTGGGGGGGCTATAGCAAACCATTAGTAGAATTATATTATAACCCCCATGTAGTCCCTAGCCCTAATGATTCCACATGCTCACTTCCTGTTTCTATATCTTCCCGCAGTGTTAGCTTCAGACATGAGTATTCATCAGGTGTAGTTAATTGTTTTAGCTGACCAATGACATACTCCCATCAAATGGAATTAGGTTGGCCATGTTTGACAGTTTAGGTCAATCCACAATGTTTTTCTTTCATCTTATTTCACTGATAACATATTGCTAGCTTAAATAACTATATGAACATTTCTGTATATACCTGCATCAACAAAAGTATTGATTGATTATTGATTCGACAATCTTTTTTAATGTTTTTGATCAACTATACACTATCATCACTGATTGGATAATGCGGTCTGTGCAGGGACACACATCCAAGTGTTAATATCACACATTAATTTTTTCATAAATTTTCAGGTAGAATAACAGAGCAATTGTAGAACATGGTGATCCAAATCATGAACCGAAAATGTTACATTTTTGGTAATATAGTTATCTTTTAAAGTAGACATGTTTGGAGAGCTGACAGGTCTTCTTTAAAGGATAGTTAAAGGCTCCATTTTATATATATATATATATATATATATATACATACACACAGAGAGAGAGAGAGAGAGAGAGAGAGAGATAGATAGATAGATAGATAGATAGATAGATAGATAGATATATATCTTTGCATTGTGCACAGGGTATAATTGTCTAGCAAGAAGATCTTCCCTCTGGGTCAGGGTGGCCTTTAGAACGCCGCTTAGGGTATACTCGTATGCAGCAGATTTGTCTGGAGTTGAAAAATACATTTGTACTATCTACAGGGTTATTGATCTAGTATGTGAAGGTCTTTCAGGAAAACCCATTCAGACAGCAGCAGAATGTCCACAACAAGTCTTCTGCATGTTTACTAGTGAGGATATTTTCCTTGAAAGGTTAGCAACTCCTCTTCTACTAATACACCTGTCAAATGTGATACTACTATATTCTATAATCCCAACGCTACATTAATTCGATAACAGAATGTAGCATAAACTAAAACTTTGTTTGGCAAATTGAAATTTTTAAATTGCTTATGATGTTTCCTTTTCGCCTCTTTTTTTTTGGCTTAATTTAAAAGGGTGAGTCAAAAGTAAAGAAATCAGCACAGAACGTTTTAACAACAGTTATTTGACTTTCTCATTGTGTTGTCTCTGGTTCTAAACACAGAGTTTAAAGGGCCCCTAAATTTCAATTGTTATAAAACCCCCAGGGAGAAGTTTCTCTTTTGGGATAGTTTTTGAACCCACCCAAGAGAATTTTTAAATTTTTTTTTTTTTTTTTTTTAAGGATTGTGGAAATCAATTTTGAGACAAATTCTTTTCTTCTTTTTTTGCCCCTAAACCCCTTCCCATTGGAAAAAAATTACCTTTAAACCCAAACATGGCAAAACCCCCCTTTAAAAATTGGGTTTGTCTTGCTCTGGACATAGCCAAATTTTTTGGGTCCCCCCAATCGCTGGGGTATTTAGAAACGGCATTTCCCTTTCGTTTCTGATTTTTGGGCCCTTACCATTTTAACCTTTTTTTTAAAGGGGTTTTAATAATGATTGGATTTCGCTGTTCAAATTTAAAATGTTTTTTTAGCAAACAGGGGAGCCCATGGGTAATGGATGTTTCTGCTTAGTTATACTACAGCATCTATTGGAGGCATCTGTCAGGGATTTATTTTAAAAGAACCCTTTTTATTTTAAATTTTTTCCCTTTAAAGGTGGCAGCTTCCAAAAAAGGCCCATGTTTTTTTTTTTACTGAAACTTTTTGTTTTGTCCTACAGAGATAAAAGGGTCTCATTGATTTTTGGGCACATGCTTTTTTTTTATTCTTTAGCCCATATTGCAGCAAGGCGCTTATCAAGAGAAACAACAAAAAAGGTTTAGTTTGCTTTAAAAAAGTTTTTTTAGTAATATTTTGAAAAAATAGCATTGCTACTATTCTGTTTTTTTTAAAAAGGGGACCCTAAAAATCAAACAAATGAAAAATGTTATGAAAAAAACATAAATATTATACACTTGGAAAATCCCAAAAAGTTTTGCTTTGTGGTTATAAGGTTTTTAATAAAAAGTTTACGGGGGGGTTACGGACGTTCTCTGGTCCACAGAGAGAGTTATTCTTTTAAAATTTAAAATTTGTTTTAAATAATTGCCAATCTCATTCCTTATTTTGGGAAAATATGGTTTTAAAAAATTTGGCACACACAGTTTTTTTTGAACTTACAAAGACAGAAAAATTTTAAAATTTGCATAGAGATAACAAAAACCCCTTTATATTGTAAAAAAAGCATCACCTAAAGTATTGTGAGAAAGCTACATTATTTTTTAAAAAAAAACACAAATTTTGCTTGAAAGGAAAAAAGGGGTATCAGAAATGTTTTTTTGGAACAATATGCAGTCTTTTAGCGGGTTGTTTAAAAACCGTTCAGTGTCAAAGATAGTTTTTTTTTTTTCAGTACACAAAACCACTTCCCCCCCCGGGTTGTTTATTCAAATTTTAGTAGACTGGAAATGTAGTATTTTTTTCTAATTTTTTTGTTTTTAGAAAAAATTTCAGCTGTTGGGATTTTTCCTCTAGGGGAATTTTTTGGAAGGTAGGAGGCAAAGTGGGCCCCGGACAGTTTATACGATAAATACTGCTTGTGTTGAATGTAAAAAACGCTATGCAAACAGGGGGGAAACTTCATACACCGTCAATTTAAGCATTTAAACTATTGGGGCGAAAACTACATATACAGCTCTATTATTTCTTTTCCCCTCCCTCTCCCCCAAAGGTGGTTCGGTGGTCAAATAGATTGGGGAAAAGGAAAACAACAGGAGAAATGTATGAAAAAAAATTTTATATTTGTTTTTAAAAAACCCCATTTAAAAGTTAATCCCCCCTTTAAAAAAAAACCTTTTCTTATGATTTCAAATGGATTAATATTAGTAAATGAGCCACTTGAACACCCCGGGAATCATTTTTAGGGTATGTTCAAAAACATTTTTGGGTGGGGTGTACTTTGGGTTTGTAATTTGGGCACCCAAAAGTAAACCCCGTAAATACGGGTAAAATTAATGGGCCACTCATTGGGGGCAATTTTAAAAAGAAGAAAAATAAAAAAAAATGGGAAACTAAGAACTTGCACTTTAAAAATTTTTACAGGGTTGGGCAGGCATATTTCCCAAACAGCAAGCATATTTTTCGGACATCCTTTTGTGCACCCCCCCTAAACTTGTAAAACCCCCCCCTTAGGCTATGTTAACACGGTTTAAATTGGGGGAGATTTCCCCCCGTTTTGTGGGCATTGCCCCCGGGGTTTTGGAAATATGCCTAAATTTAAAGTAGCATGTTCTTTTCCCCCCCGTCGCCGTTTTTTTGCGGCAGGAGGGAGACCGAAAACCCAAATTTTTTCCCCCTATGAGAACTGTGGATTCCCGAAATTGCCTGGGCGATTTCACCCCGTAATTCACCCCGTACTGCGCAAATTCGGGTGAAATACGTCCCGGGAAAAATGCTGTTGGAAAAGCCTAAGGTTTCCAAATTTTTTGCTCATAATCAACAGAAAAACAAAAATTTAAACATTTTCATATAAGGTTTTTTTTTTGGAAAATTTTAACCCCAACACAGATGGGGTTTTTCTCAGGCTACTTGCATCTTCTCTTGTGTTTTTTTTTTTGCTTTCCCCGTCTAAGATCTTGTTATTGACAAAAGGGGCTATAGTGGGGGAAAAGATTGCCTTCACTTCATGAGTCCTGAGGGGACTTTAAATTTTCCATCTGCCCACATAATATCAAACCGTGTT
Organism: Phyllomedusa bahiana; assembly: GCA_025379985.1. Lineage (NCBI taxonomy): Eukaryota > Metazoa > Chordata > Amphibia > Anura > Hylidae > Phyllomedusa > Phyllomedusa bahiana. Next base: position 228,054 of record JAODAL010001449.1, read on the forward strand.
TTACATTTTAAAAAAAAAGCGGAGGGTTCCTTTCAGATTTTTTACTGAGGTTTATGAGCTTAATTTTGGCTAAGAGCAACAATAAACCCAAATGGTTTTAACGAAATTTTAAAATGGGTTAAAGGGGAAATTTTTCCAAATAAAAATTTCATTTCCAAATATCTAATAAGGGGATTCAAACTTCACAATTGGGGCTGTTTTAGAAACCCGTTGGCCACGAAAAAAAAGTAAGTGTTTAAAAGCAAGTGGACTCCTTAACTCTTTAAAATGTTGATTAGGGGAAGGTAAAAAACCGGAAATTTGGCAGAGGCCATTTCCCCCCACAAGTGGGAAAAAAATTTCCCTTCCCCAACCCAAAAATGGGAATTTTTGTATTAAAATTTTTGACTTTTTAAAATTTTCTCCCCGATTTTGGGATCCCCTAACCTTTTGAATTGTTTTATATCTAAGCTTTTTTTTAGAAAATTTTTCAATGAAACCCCCTATTGAAGCCTCTTGGGGGAGTTTAATTTCCCAAAAATCTCATGCTTTGGAGTAAAGAAATTTACCCCCCTTTTTAAAATAATGGTAAAACCTTAATTTCTATAGATTTTAGAGGATGTTTAAATTTTTTAGTTAAGGCCCAGGTGTAAAAAGGATCACGAAGTCTGTAATTTTTATTCATTTATTTGTACAGGGGAAATTAAGCTGGCTAAAATTTTTGTGTTTCCAAGGTGGAATAAACCCCCCGTTTTATTTAAACCCTTTGGGACTGAAAACTATAATTTCCCAACCAATCCTTGCCCTTTCCCCTACATTTACTCCCCGCTAGCTATGCTCGTCCCTTTTTTGTGTACTGTATTTCTATCACAAACTGGAACAAACCCCTTTTTTAAAAATTATAATAGTTACATTTATGGCAAAATAAAGGAAAGGAAAAACTTTCTCCTAAACTTTTCTTTTTTTGATGAAAAAAGTGTGGGCTTGATCTTTAAAGGGGTTTTTCCAGGAAGTGTGCCTTTTCTGTAAGAAGCAAAAGTAAAAAGCCCCATGAGCTGAGGGGAGAGACTGCCAGAGCACGAGCCCTTTCTAAGGGATTGTGTGCAATGTTTCATCAAATAATTTACACTAAATAAATAGTGGATTCTGTATACAAAAACCAAAACCTTTTCCCCAGCCCCTTTTAAAAACTCCTTCTTTTTCCCTTTCTTTAGATAAAAACAGAGAATTTTTCTCAGAAAAATCACAAATTTCAACTAGTGGGGGTTTTGTATACAAAAGAAAAAAAATATTTCTCCCCAAAACCCTTGGGGAAAAGGTTTTTCACGTTTTTTATCAGATAAGAAGTGTGCCAAATTAGGCCCTTTTCCCCCTCAACGTACCCACTAGAATGGGGGGGGCCTCAACCTTTGTTTTTGCATGTCTTAAATTTTTCTTTTTCTCGATATGTTATGTTTTTGTTTTAATTATGTCTTGGGTTTTTAGAAGGGCATTAATTTCCTGTATTGGGGTTCGGGACAACTATAACCCTTTGATTTCCAATGTCATTTTAGGGTGCTTAGCGAAAAGGTTTTATTGTTTACTGTATGTAAAATCTTTTAAAAGATATGTTAAATTTTTAAAAATTTATAAAAAATAATTTAAAAATTTTAGATAAAAAAAAAAAAAGAAAGTGTGCCAGTTAAGTCCCGTTCCCCTGCCTGGTTTATATCTAAAAGCAAACTTTTAAATTAAATAAGGGAAAGGGAAGGCAGCCTGGGAGCTCTCTCAGGCTGCAATTTTTTTTAATCACCCTTTTTTGAAAAATGATTTAAAAAACCCCCTCAAAATTTTTCCGTGGCAAAAAAATCCTTTAAAGTAAAGGAATTTGGCATCTAGAAGACCCTTTTATGCTTTGAAAACTATATTAGCTGAAATTTTTGATAAACTAGTCCACTAAACAAAGTTTGGTTATGGAAAAAAACTTCTCCCCATTTTTCTTCTTTTTTGAGCCCTCCATTCGCAGAGTGTTGGGGTTTACATGACATTTCCTTGCAAAACCAGGACTAATAAAAAACAAATTTTTCAATGAGTTATTGGGAAAAGGTTTTATTCTTTAGCTGTTTACATGCCCTTTTACAGTGAAAGAAGTGAAAAATAAAGATTTCCCATTTATATTGGGAAATTCCCTAATGAAAAGGAAAAAAAATTTAATACATACATATTTGTGTTCTAGACCTTACGATTTAGGGCATTTTAACCCTTTTCATATCCCCTTTGGTTTTTTAAAACGGGCCCTTTTTTTAATGGCCCTTTTTGGGGATACTAATTAATGCCTAGTGTGGGTTTTGTTCAAATTGGTTTTAAAAATTAGCTATAAAATAAAAGACAATTTAAAATCCATGGGCTGGGTTGAAAGCGTCCATTTTTATCAACCCTTCCTACACTTTTGTTTACACTACAAGACTTGGAAAATGTTTACTGTGACACAAAACCAAAACCCCAGGTACCTTTACATTGGAATTTTTAAGGTCATCCAAAGGTTGGGTTATTTTTTTAGTTCAGA